>JAVKOQ010000081.1:0-195000 GCA_031835245.1 Balamuthia mandrillaris | reverse complement strand
ACAAGCAAAAGAGCTACAACGAAGACTGGAAGAAGCAAGAGAGGCAAAGCGACATCAACAAGAAGAATTGCTACAAGAAGTAGTAGAAACAGGGATAAAAGCGTTAAGAGAAATACGGACCACAGATATCGAGGGAAGTGATGTTGCGGTTGGGGTGGCATTGAAGTTGATCGAAGCAATACTGGACAAAACTGCAGTGATGGGAGTGGAGGACCTTGTTTACTCATCACCAATGATTGAAGGGTGGATAGGAAGACGTTTTGCCAGGGACATGCGACAAGAGCCAAGTCTTAAAGAGCTTGTTATTGTCAAGAACGTCTTACAGATTGCAGATCACTGCTGGCCATTGGCGGTAAAGACCTTTCGGCTTTCAAAAGATTCAACTCTGCATCACGTGAAGAAAAAACAACGTGAGATGTTGGATGGGAAAACGTGGATAACAGAGGGAGGACGAGGGAGCTACTACCCACTTGCAAACTTCATTCAAGAGGTCTTTGCTACTAGTGGCCTTGAGGCAATGGATGACCCTAAGCTCAAGTTCTCTTTTGATGGGGCTACAGCAAGTGAACGGGGCCACAAACAACTTGAAGTTGGTACTATTGAATTTCTTAGCAAGAAGCTCACGTTAAGTGAAATGAAATCAAGCCACAACTGTCATCCGTGGATATTGTACTTGGGCAAAGAGGATAGAAAGATGATGATAGAAGAGCTTGGTAAGAACAAAGACTTCATCAATGAATGGGCCAAAAATGGATTGCAACTTACCAGCAAAACGGGAGAAGTGGTACAAGTTGAAACCTGCCTTGTGGTGGACTTGAAAACATTAGTTGTATTGACAGGAAAGAACGAGTTTTATCGGACCAACACCTGCTATCGCTGCTTTTGGTGCAACATGACGAAGGATGAGCTTGAAAGTCAAGTGAATGCAAGAGGAGAAGTGGAGTTTTTGTCAGAAGAGAAAACAAAGTTCCATACCCTTGAAGAAATCATCAACGATTGGCAGACAATCTCACACTTGGCCCCTTCAACCAGGAAATCACAGGCCAGTCAACACAACGGGCAAGTTGAAGAACCCATTTTGCTGTTTGCCTCAAAGCAAGTCATCCCCTGTCTTCTACACTTGGTCATGGCTGTCTGCCGTAAGCTGCTCAACAAAACACTCGAATTAGTGTGGATAGACCCAAAAGGACTGCTTGTTAAGCTGTTGGCACAAAGATTGGAAAAGATGGGGATTTACCTTGTGGAATCAAAGAAGGCAGGCAACTTCAGTCAACGTGTCAAAAAGAGCCGCTTCAACCGCCGTGAGTTTTTGATTGTGTTGGAATATGCCGAGGAATGGCTTGCTGAGCTTGATGCTGACGTTGATCAAAGTGTCGAAGAGACAACTGAGCAGACAGAAGAGAAACGAAAGGAAAAGGAAAGAGAGGTAGCTTTTAAGGACCATCTGCAACGGGTGCGAGGAGTATGGAAGGAGTTCCGACGTGTGTGTGCATTGGCGATGCAAGAGAAGCTTCGAATAACAGAACAAGAATGGAAGAGAGAAGCACGACAGTTTTTACTGGCTTATCTAAACACATGGACAGTGGGTGACATCACAACATACATCCACATCTTTGTTGATCATCTTGGCTACTGGTTAGAGAAGGAAGGGAGTGTAGAGAAGTTTAGCAACTTTCCGATAGAAAGCACACATGCAGCATTGAAACGAATGGTGAAAGACAGTACCCAAGGCTTTGCAGGCATGAACACGGGGACCTGTCAGTTGACACAACAGCTCCTGGAAAGGCGCACACTTGAAACTAATGCTGCGGCCGAGTCTCCTCTTTTAGCAGGCGTTCTGTGTTCTAGGACCCGAGGAGAGGAGTCATGGAGTGACAGAAATGTTAAACATTTTCCAGATCTAGAGCGTTATTTGCAAAAATAAATGGTACACTTACCGCTTGATTCGGTTGGTGAGGAAATGTCATGCGGCCTTGTGTATTGAACACTTTGTAATGAAATGAGACTTTGATTTTTTGTTTCTGTGGGTCATAACGCACTCGAATCGGTGGTGCTATTTGCGCATGACCATACCGTCCCCCTTTGCCCAACTGAAGGTGCGGCATAGAAGAGAAGGGGGAGCGCTCAAACTGCACATCGGAGGTGTACTCATGGCAGGGCTCATACCCCCAAATAGAGGTGTAGAAAGATTCCGGAATCGGTGTATCCACAGTCACAGGAAGTACACATCCTTTGCGCGCCATTTTAGGGCTCATTACGTCCCATAGGGTACCAAAAACAAAAAAATCAACTTCTCTCCCAGAGCAACAAACATCCTCTCTCTTAATCATTTTTTTCTTTTTCCCCCTTTTTTTGTGGCATTGCAACCCAAAAAATTCCGAAAGACGCCACATAAGCCAACAAAGTGGCATAGACTCCCTTCGGTCCAGGTTCAAAATTCGAGGAAAAAATTGGCAGTGGAAAGACAATGGGAAGGGATTTCCATCATTGCTTTAGAGTACACCAACAGAAAAGAAATCATCTACAATCCATGTCATAAATGTTAACACTAAGAAAAGACAACAAAGTTAATATGTTGAGAGTAATAATAATATGTAACATGTTTTTAAAAAAAAGAATGCCCCTTTTTGGAAAATTATTTTTGATAAATATTTATTAATTTTTTTTGAAAAATAATTAATAAATATTTTTCTATTATAAAAAAACATCTAAAATTAATTTTGTTAATCATTTTTGTGTTCATAGTTATTGAATATCAGAATATGTATAATGTTAATAAAAAATAAAAAAAAAGTTATTTAATTGTCGTGTGGCACAATCTCGGTCTGATCAATAAGATGACATCACTCAGCCAATCAACGGAATCTCTAAGTATTGTGTTACCACAGGAAAAGGGAAAAGAGGGGAAAAAGGAGAGAATAACAGAATTAGAGAGAGAAACTGTATACACAAAGCAGGTCTTTCTAATAAGAGCAAACCAAGAACCACCTCAATCTTATCTCTCCTTTGTGAGTGTTGTGAGAAAGAGAGGGATTGGCACGACCCAAGGCCGGGTTGTGACATAATAATGTTCATTTTGTTTAAAAAAAGAAAATTTTACTAATAAATTTAAAAAATGTTTGTGAAGCTTGATTTAACAAAAGAAACAAAAAAGTGAACAAAAGAAAGTGTATTTTAAATGAAAACAAGAAAACAATAAAGAATCTTTAGTATTGCTTAAAGGATAACAAAAAAAAAACACTTAACCTATCATCAACTTTATAAATATGTAAGTATTATCCCTTTCAACAACATTTTGTATAAAACAATGATATATAAAACACTAATCTGGGCCAAAATACCAATTTTTATAACATTGTTTAGAATACAAATTGTAAAACCTTCAAAGATAATACTACTAGTGTAGTTCCCTTTAAAAAAGGTTTTTCACTGGGATATTGGACAAAATCAGAAGTCCTGGTCTGTGTTGTACTAGCTGATAGGGTCACTGCACTTAAAAAAAATGTAAGTCACTGCTTTTCTCTTGGTGGAACCACTTCAGCTATTAACAAGGCCTTGACCAGCCTTCCTTTAACCTTTCCTTCCTAGTAGGCCTTTGGAGACTCTACAGTGGGCCCTTTGCTCCCTCAGGGCAGCTCCTTGTACTAAGGTGTGCTTATGCTCTCTTATCACTGCTGAGCTCCTCCTGGTCATGGACAGGGAAAACATAGTAAATGCTTAAAATATGGAAGAGAATGTGACAAGAGCAAGAAAACAAGAGAGAGAGAGAGAGAAAGAAAAAAGAGAAAGAAAAAATGAGAAAGAGAAACAGAGAAGAAAAAGAAAAGAACACAAACTATAAGAAGAATAAGGAGTGCTGTTACTACCATCAGTGTCATAACCATGAAGCTCACTGATGAATGCCATCATAAAGAAATAAAGGATTGGCAGACGGCTACCTGCTTCCATTGGTGTCCAGTTGGATTTTTGTTGATATAAGCAAAAGAAAAAAGGGGGGAAAGGAAAGAAAAGAAAGGAAAGAAGAAAATAGGAAATGTGCTTCAGTTGTCTGCTGCCCGCTGTAAACTTCAAGTTGGTGAAGTAATCTTTTTTTGCAAGCTATATGTGTGCACTTTCGTTTTTCTTCAATCTATGCATGTGTGCGCACTTCCTATAAATCATTTTCTCTCTGTCATCTTTTTGTTTTTCTTCAATCTGCACATGTATGCATACTTCTTCAAATCATTTTCTCTTCTCCATTTTTTCGTTTTTCTTCAAGTTGGTATCAATTAGGTTGTTTCCTTATCGGTCTTATTATGATAGTCATTTTAAATACATGCTTCTATTGTTTTTTTTGAATTCATTTTTTGTTTTATTAGTTATTTCAATTTGTTTAGTAGTTGCATAAGTGGTATAACACAATTAAAAGTAAAGTTGTAAGCAAATATTTAAAGTTGTATTCTTTAAATAATGAGATTTTGTTTTAAAATAGTATTATTTATTTTAAATATTTTTTTGTTAATTGAATATTTTGATTGGAGAAAAAATAATTTCCAAAAAAGAGGTGCCCTTTTTGTTTAGAACATGTTATGTGTTTTTTTTTCAATATCAATTTTTTTCTTTTTTTCCCTTATTTTTGGACATCTTCCTTTTGTTATACTACTCTCCCATAATACCTATCCTTATCTCTTCTCATATATATTTCTTTCTTTCATTCTATTAAAGGTCTTTTCCCTGCACACAACGAGTTGGTATCCGTTGGGTTGTTTATTACTCTTTTGTTATTGTGTACTTGTTATATTTTTCCTCGTCATTTTCTTGTTTGTTAATAATATTATTTGTTTTATACACTATATATTTTGTTTTATATCTTTGTTTTCATGGAATTTGTTTATATTTGGTTAAAGATGGTTTTTTTAAAACTCCCTTTTTCTATTTGTTAATAAGTATTCTTTGTATATACATACAACATACTAATTTATTTTTCTTCAATATCATTATACCACTTTCCTATAATACTTATTCTTATCTTTCCTGGTATATATTTCTTCTTTTCATTCTATTAAAGGTCTTTTTTCTTACACCCATCAAGTTGGTGTCCATTACAAAGAGAGATAGGGATAAGTATTATAGGAGAGTGGTATAACACTAGTAATGCTTATATCTTTACATATCATCAAATGAAAATAAAAGAAGGTCTCTTTTATACAAAAGTGGCTCAGTTTGTTGTTCATCAATAGATATATCATATTGAAGTTGAACTGCTTTCATTCAAGAAATACAAAGATCTTCCTTAGTCATTACACTGTAATCCAAGAGTTATTTATCTGTAGAGTAGACACTATATCAATGTAGTACATATAAATATCTTCCCTCTGCCTCTTAGTACAAGAGAAACATGAAAAAGCTGTTTGCAAATTCATACAAGTTGTATTTTTTGAGCAAACAGCTTTTTCATATTTCTCTTAAGTCATAGCTTCAGTCATCTTTCATCATGGCTACATATACACTTATCTAGAAGGCTTTATACCTCATTTCAGTACAGATGATACCTTGAATTTTGTGGCTTTTGGTTTTGGCTTACACCAATTGCTACTTTCAGTTTGTCATGACAGATATTGTTCTTACCAGGCTCAACTAGGTCTTTTGTAACAGTAAAGGGCTTGTATTGATTAAAAAGAATTAATGATAAACTTTTTTTTTCTTAACATACTTTGTAGCATCCTTTGAGAGTCACTTTCATTCTCTGTATTTATTCTTCAGTATACTTCTTATTATCAACTTGTTTATTTCTGTGATTATACTTAACTAACAGAATGTTGTTGCAATTGATGATAAAGCTATGGATGTAGAGGCATTTTTATATATAAAATAAAACTTTTTTTAATGAATATAGATAGAGTTCAGTAATAAAGAGAGTGATGATAACATGATGATATGTTGTTTTATACTTTGAGATTAATTGCATTAGGGAAAGTTAACTTGGCAAGTTTGACACGACTTTGTGAAAGTACTGTAATAATCTCAGCCAAAAATGATGAGAATGAATATGTAATGAAAACTATTTTGTTTCCTAGTTTCCAAGTTTGAAAGTATTTTAACTTACTTGGTTTTAATAATTAGCTTCTTGGAGTTTATGTAACAAACTTTTTATAAGATATCATTGCTACTTTTGAGCTCATTATCTTCATTGACACATAGTTTTCCCAATCTTCTCAAATAAAAATCACACAAGATTTTCACAAAGGCATTCATCATTACACTAGATGCTGTTTGTGTATAATGCAACCAAACAAAGGCTTAAAAATTATAGCTATAGTCTTTTCCAGCAATATTTGTTACACCTGGCTCATTTTCTGTTCTTACAGTATGCAACTCCATGTTAACAAACAGGCACACATCAACCAGCTGTGTATGAATGACAGTTCATCATCTTCTTTTTAAAGGAGGCAAGTGACCCTTGGTTTGGCACTATGAGGCCAAGGAGCATTGAGGCCACCTTTGTCCCTGTTTATAAAGGACACAGTGGAAGAAGAAAAGATATATTTTTCTTTCAACTTTATTTAATTCTATTCCCTCATTGGCAAAGCTCTTTTTTTAAAATTTTTGCTCTTGTCTTACATAGAGGAAAATTTTTTAAAATAAATACACTCGCTGTTTAAGAGCAACTTGTTTCCATTCTGGTAATCTATAAAAATCTTCTCTATCTCGTTTAAATATACTTACAAACTCATCATCATTAAGATACCTCTGTTATTGAAAAAAAATGAATAACATATTAACTTAAGAACAAATGATAAGAAGAAATAAACCTCAAGATGTGATGGATCAACACTGGGAGGCAGTGGGTCAGATAATAATTCTTCATATAGGAATGTTTTACGAGAGTAATCTTGAAGCACTTCAACAGCAGGCACAGGTTCCAACACAACTAAATTGCGCTGAAAGTTGATAAACAAAATATTAAATTAAGTTCATTACAATACTAATTTTCAAAAAAGAATACCTTGGATGATGGGTAAGTAAGCTGGCTCCAACCTGGAAAATGGTGGGTGAATGCTAAAGGCTCATGATACTCTCTAACAATATAAACTTGGGCATTTGTTGAACAGCCATCTTCAACATTTTCAACAAATTGCTGAAAAAAAATTAGAACTAATTTTTTTGAAAAGCAAAAGAAAAAATTGATAGCATACAACAGCAGTGTCCAGTGCAATCTTTTTTTCAATTTCTCGTGAGTGGGTGCCAATCCAAACAAAAACACACAAATGTGTATCCAATATCATCACACTAGAACTTACAAGGTCATCTTGACTAAAATCCAATACTTCCTCAACCTTGTGAGACAAGGAATAAAAAAATATTAGCTATTAGCAAAAAAAAAAAATGCAAATAAAAACAAAGAACCTCTACAATGCCAGTAGCACCAGAGCACTGAAACAACCGTGGAGAGACAGTGCATTCTATCCAGGATCTACCTTGGAAATAGTTACGTCGTTGTTGCTTCTTTTCCAATTTCTCCTCTCGATTCTTCCTTATTTTTCCTGAGCCTTTGTCAAATGCATTCTCTGTCCCGTTGAGCTTTTTCTTTTCTTCTTCTTTCTCTTCATCGAGTATTTTCTTGTCACTCTTGTGTTTGATGAGCTTTTCCTTCAGCTCTAACCACTGCCAGAACTCCTCAGGCTCTGTGCCCTCATTAATGACAGCGAGTGCAGGCTGCATGGAAGAAGTGTCAATGTCAGGCCTGGCATTGCCAATGATTATGTGTTGTGCTGCTTTCTGGCACAGCTCTTCATAATACTTGTTGTTAACCCCTTTGCCCACCCAAATATAGCCCGTCCCCATCTTCTCTACTTGTGCTTGTTGTGGTGAAGGTAGATGATCCTCTTTCCTGTTGCCACCAGTAGTTGCACTCAAAAGTATGTCTTTAGGCAACTTCTTCTTCTTCTTTAAGTACTTTGCATTGAGTATGTGGAGGTTCTCAGGAAGGGTCCTGCAATTGTTATGTAGCTTCAATAAGATGAAGACATACCGAGAATCCAAGGAAGAAATTCGTGCAGGAACTTCCACGATCATCCTTCTCTGGGTAGTGTTGCTCTTTCGAAGTTGAAACATGGACAACTTGCAATCCCCGACAAACGTGGAGAAGAAGAGAGAATTGATGTTCATTCGTTTCTCCGCATTAGTTGTTCCAAACTCGTTTTTCATGGAGGTCAGCAAACGTTTGCTTGATTGGAACTTATGTTGTCTTGCTTCGGGGTTATCTGTAGAATCCAAGAGGTCGCCCTGGTGGAGGACTGGTGGGAATGGGAAGAGGGAACAGAACCTAGCAGGCTCTTTGTATTGCACAACACGAAGTTGGATTGCATCCTCCACATCAACAAAAGCAGTTTCCAACAAGTCCGGCAAGGAAGAAGTTCCAACTCTTGCTCTTTGTTGTTCCTTCTGAGCAGCCACAATTTCTGCCATCAACTCCACCGTCAATAGAGCCGACGTGCCCTTTTCTCTAACATCACTCTCCCGTCCCTGCCAAAAGTAGACAATCCTCCTTTCCTTGCCTTTCCACACATCCACAAAACAGTCCATCAGTATGTAGTTCTCTGCTGACCAGAACTGGCCATAGAGACGTTCTTCCTGGGGCCGTTTGGTGAACTCATCAATCTTCCACACGATGATTTGTTTGGACAATGAGTCTTGTTCCTTCACTTTGAGCAGCTGTGCTAATCTTTCTTTGTTTTTCTCTTTCATTTTCCTCTCGAACTCTGATCCTTCATGCTCTTGGATGTCTTCATACTTCTCTGCTTCACCTATGCACTCATCACCTTCAACTTGCTTCAGCACCTTGCCTTCACCTTTTTCCTTTCGTTCTCTCTCGAGGGCATCTGCTAGCTGCTTGGCTTTCCACTCCTCCATCTCCTCAGTTCGCAACAATCCATTCTTGTAGCGACACTCCATTTGCTCGTGGTAGACGCAATTTTCTCGCAAGTCTTTGTTCTTTTCGCGAAGATAGTGTATGTCAATCATGGGCTGCTCTTTTCTTCTAGCAATGAAGCTGCCACTGCCCTTCGTTTGTTGTGTAGTTTGAATCGGAAGCATTCCAACGTGGTCACAAAACTTTTCCCAAAAGAGCGTTGTCTCTGCATGTTCCATGATCTTTGTTATGGCTGTCCAAGCTGGTCTTTCTGCCCATTCTATGTCTTTGGTTTCTGGTTAGCAGATGAAAAGAGAGAAACAGAGAGCCATCGTGAAGAGGTAGAGACCTTTCTCTTGTTGAGAGGCTTTGAACTCAACAGAAAGTGCTGTGGCAGCATCCTTAGAAGTGGAGCAGAGAATGGATCTGGTGTGTTTTCGCATGGGCTGTCGCAGAAGTGCACGAGCAACCTTAGGATGATAAAGAATTAGAACAGATAAAACACATATGAACAGAAGTAAACAAACCTTCATCACCAGCTGACGGGAAGCCAACTTACTTTGAGTGCCGATCCACACAAACAACTCACTGAAGCAATCCAACACGTAGCAAAAACGACAGTCCAGCTTCTTTTTGGAAGGACGGGAATTTTTGTGTACTAACCGAATCTTCCTCTCTTCAACTTTGCTATCTCTTACCCGGTAGAGGTTGATCAAAAAATCCACGTTTTGTACCATTTTCCTCTTCACTGCATCATAAGTGCTCACCGAGGGGTGAGCCTTGTTAGTAGTCGGGTTGTAGATGGCTTCAGATGGTTGCACACCAAGAGCTCTCCAAAAGTCGGGCGCATTTTCGTCTTCCTTTGTGTCATCTGTGCACATTCACAAAGAGCACGTTAGCCATTTAGATTATGTTAACAAAAAACCTCCGAAACCAGAACAAACCTATTATTACAAACTTGGGAGTACCGCCCCTTTCTTTAAAACGTATTTGAGAGGCAATATCCAAGCCCTTGGCCTTTTCCAAGCGATTAGCCATGCAGCCATTCCATTGGTAAACCACCGTCCCACAATCCAATAGATAAACATGACCTTGGTTAAGGATGGGATGCTTTACATCCACCTTTGTTTTAAATATGGGTTAGCGGCGTGTTTTTTTAAAAAATACAAAAACAAAATCAAAAAACAAAATAAACAAACAAACAAATAAATAAATAAATAAATAAATAAACCAAAAACACCAGAGGATAAATAAACCTGACGGCAACGAAGATCTTTTGCTCTTCCAAAACACTGGATGAGCATCTTGGATTTGCCCTTTCGAAGCAAGACCAAATCTATGAACTGTATGGGCCTTAATCCAGCTACTTCCATAAAAGACAATTCCTGTACATTAAGTCTTTGCATCCAGTTAAGCTTCATTAGCGGTCGCTTTGGTGATTGTTTATCACCAGCATTATCGCTTCTTCTCCCACCTTCTTGTTGCTCATCTTGCAACCATTCTTTTTGTTGATTGACTTCTTCCGTTTCTTGAATTCGTTTCAGTTCTTCTAACCTCTGCTTCAAGAATTGGGCGGCTTTCACACTAAGCGACTGGCGGTCCGCATCTCTGTCTTCCAGCATCCTAAACTTGGTCTCCCAAGTACCTCCTTCGTCGTCTTGGTTTGTTGATGCTGTCTGCTGCATCACAGCTGACGCTTCCACTGCACCGTCCATGCCGTGCAAATCTTTATCAATGCCGCTAAGCACTTCTTCGAGCTCTTGAACTTGCTGCTCTACATCGAGCTCTTCCTCGTTCTCTTCCTCTTCTTCCTCCTCGCTTTCTGATTGTGCCCATGACTCTGCTTCCAATGCTCGTCTTGCTGCCATTCTTCTCTTCTCGGCGCGGAGGAAGGTGAGCCATTCGTTTCTCTCAACAGTGTCCTTGGCCAAAAAGAAAAACGTGCGCTCGAGGGCTGGTACTGTGAGTTCAAAAGCATTTTGCATTTCCTTATCTTTCCTGGAGGACAGCATCCCGTAGAAATGACCACCAGACGAGCTTGTTTTGCTGTTGTGGGCCAAGGGCCGGATGTCGGTGCTGCTTTCCAAGTAAATAGTGCCCTTTGGTTTGGCAGCCACCTCTGATGCGAAGTAAACCAACATTCCATCCGCGCACTTGCACCATCTTCGTTTCCAGCCAGAGAACAAATATCCCATTCCTCGTGACTTCATCAAGTAACCTTCCATCTCCGTCCTTTCTTGGTGGTTGACTAAGTGAGGCTCCTCTTCTTCCTCATACACATCTAGAGCATCGGCAGTGATAAGTCCTTTGGCCATTAGCTGTCGTAATGTTTCCTCGTCCTCCTCTGCTTGCAAGCTTGCAAGTGCATTGTTCTTGTTTGCTCCTGCTGATGGCGATTGAAACACCAAATTTCTTTGAGATGGACCCAGAGAAGGTAGTGGTGAGGGTTTCATGGAATTCGTAGTTGAAGAGGGTAATGATGTTGGGGTCTTATGTTGTTGAAGCCGAAGGTTGAGCTCTCGTATCCAGCGGTCCCGTTCATCTCGGCTTGGTGCTTGCAAGAAATACACTCTCTCTCCAGTGTCTATCTGAAAGCAGCAATGGCGTCGGTGTCCACCAAATTTGGTGCTCGCATCGCGAATGCTGAGCACCTTGTCCATGTGAATATTGCCGAGGGGTTGACCTGTGCTCTCTTGGGACTCCATGTAAAATAATACCCCTTCCTCCTGCATGCAAAACCAACGTTTTTGCCATCCACCAACCTAAACGACGTAGCAAAGGAAGTTGCAAGAGATGTTTTAGTATTTTTAAAAAAATTAAGGGAACTTTCTTAGATATATAACGTACTGAGTTAGGAGACTTCTTCAAGAGATATCCACAAATAGGAGTGGGAATCTGCTGTTGTCTGACCGCCACTTTGATAGACACAGGTCTTATGTTGGTTGTAAAAGTTGCCGCTTCTCTTAGTGCATGACCGATCTCGCTCTCCTGGACGGCATCTTGATTTATTTATTTTTTTGAACGGCAATAAGGAGCATATTAAAAATAAGTTTAAAATAAATAAATAAATAACATTAAATAAAGCATACCGTTATCGTTGATACGTTTGATACGCTCCGCAAGTCCTTCGCTCCAACGTTTACATTCTTGTTCTGAAGATGCTTGAAGCGTGTAAACTCGTTTGGGTGTAACTAGGTTCCATATGCAATTGTCTTTGGTAGCCTCGACCGATAATATGGACTGCAGAGGTATGCTCCCTGTTTAAGTAGGTATTTGTAGGTACGTGCTCCTTGTTTATGGGCAAATGATAGAGGCAAAAGAAAAAGAAAGAAACAGATAAAGATTAAGATTAAGATAGGAACATACCCAGAGAAGAAGAAGTGGTACTGTTCTGAAAGTAGTAGAGGACGTCACCACGTACAGCAAACCAACGTCTATCCCATGCTTTTCGCAACTTGCTTGGTTTCTGTTTCCAAAGAAAACCCTCTAATGCTACTTCCTTCTTAGTCTTTTTAGCTTTCTTTGTATTCTTCTTGCTGGCCTGTATTCCTTCGTTTGTTTTTGTTACCTCCTGTTTAGGCCAAGTCTGACTTGCTGAGCTAGTATCATTGATTGAGGGCCTTTGTCGAGAGAGAAACCCGCCTACAGAAGGGGTGTTGCGAGAACAACCAGCAAGAGGTGAGGTAGATGAGGAAGAATTTCGTGAGAACCAAGAAGTTCGAGGGCGTGTATTGCTGTGCCCTTCACTGGATGTTATTGCAGGCGGCTCGGAGGAACTCAATGTTTGCTCATGTTTGTTGATGCGCTCGTCGTGTTGCTTTTCCTCTTCGGATTCAGCGTCTTCCTTTTCCTCAGATCCTTCCTTTCGGTCGCTATTACCTTCATGATAGAATACATCCTCGTCACTATCTTCAGAAGGTGATTCAGACTCTTCACCAGGTCGCCGTTTACCACCTTCTGCTTTCGATACGTCATAAATGGAAACTTGACCTTCCTTCTTCAGCTGCTTGAACTTGGGCTTCGCTTTCTGTCCTTGGAACCACTGCTCAGCGGTTAGTGCCGCCTCTCCTGACAATGTCTCTGGGAAGATATCTTCTTGGAAGAATTGGCTCCCTTTGCCCTGGTATCAAGCGAGAAGCGAGGAAAGTTGAATACATCAAAGCTACTCTCCAAACAAAAATTATCAAATTGGTACCTGTCGTGGAACCATAAAGCTTACTGTCTCCAATTTATCTCGTCTTAATTTGAGAAAGCGAGCAAACTCGCAGTTGGTAGGCTCGCACATGGTCTTAGGAAACATGGCGAGGCCAATCTGAGTGGCACCCGTGGGCTGATAATTATCCAGAAGGTGACAGCAGGTAGTCTCTTCTGGTGTGATATCGTAGTAACGAATGTTGCTGTCTCCTTTGCCTCCGAGGAACATTATGCCGGTATCCATGTCGTAGAACGGCATCATAAAACCTAAAACAATATCGAATAAGGGAGGAGAAAAGTCTTGTTATAAGAGAATACGAGAAAGGAGAGTTATAAGCAGTACCATGCCCAGAATCGATAACATGCCGGGATAGGGTTTGCGACATGTTACGAGAATCCCAAATAGCAAGGTCGCGGTGATTCTCTTTGGTAAAGCCTGTGCTCGATATGTAGGGCGTGTGTCCAAGCCATGCTGTTCTGAACCCTTTAATACTGTGGTGGGCCTCCACGATGGCTACCACCAACTTACCTCTTGGATCTACCATGCGAAGTTGCTTGTCCTGCATTTCATTGAAACGGTTGATCAAATAGTCAACGAAGACCACTCATCACTCTCTTTCTCTTTCTCTTTCTCTTTCTCTTTCTCTTTCTCTTTCTCTTTCTCTTTCTCTTTCTCTTTCTCTTTCTCTTTCTCTTTCTCTTTCTCTTTCTCTTTCTCTTTCTCTTATCTTTCTTTCTCTCTCTTCTCTGCTTCCCTGCGTCCCTTTTATTTTAGCTCTTCTCTCTTCTGCCGATCGCACTCTATTTTTCGTTTTGTTTTGGAAGCTAGTGTCTGACCTTGCTGGAAGTGGCCATAATGGAGCCGTCGAAGCTCCATGATACGGACTGCACAAGGTTCTTATGACCTAGTCCCTGCATGAACAGTGTTCACATTTAGCAAGAAAGCAAGTAAACGAGGAGATACATTACATCTAGGTCGATATGAACTGTCGGGCTCTGCTTGCTCAGATCCTGGGGAATAACAGCCATCAAAGAATAATGAGCAAAGCTAAATACAAACAATAAAAAAGACTAAAAAAAAGAAGAAAGGGAACAGAAGCAGAAAGGAAGTAATGAAGTTGCAAACCCAAAGAAGCAAGCGACCATCAGCACCTCCTGTGAGGAGCACGTTCTCAGCCCAAGGATGGAATGCAACGAGAGAGATCTTTTTCTTGTTATGAGCAGCGGAAGAGACCACGGAAAGGTCTACCTTTGGTACGTTCATAGGCTTAGTGACACCCCAATCCAACTCCTCTCCTGCCTCCAAATCTTCCTTCCTGCCACCAACAGCAAGACCTTCACCCATAGGGATCTTCCATAGTTTGAGCGAAGCGTCGGCAGCGGCGCTGAGAAGGAGGTCCGGTTGGAAAGGATGGAAGCAAAAGTCGGTAATGGAGCAAGGGTGAGCCTCTATGAGGGGTGGATTGGGGGCCACCCGTCCAAATTCACCCAAGGGTAGCACGAACAAGCAGCCTAACCCGCCAGATTTGGCCCATGGTAGAGCGAAGAACTCTGGGCTCAAGCGAATGGGATTGGTTTCCACCCCACCCGCTAGACTTACCTGAACGACGTTTGATGCGCAACATGTTAACAAAAGGTTTAAAATTCAGAAGAAAACAACAAGGAATAACTGAAGAGAGAGAGAGAGAGAGAGAGAGAGAGAAGCTTGTCGGACCTTTAGGTTGTCGTAGGTTTGTCCTTTCTTCCAAGTGGAGGCGTAAGCATTTCTAAATTTTGTTTTGCGGACCACTTCGAGCATCCTCCGGGGTCCAAATATTTACAGCTGAACAGTGCAGGGCAACCAAGCAGGATTACAGTCAGCGGGTGCTACGCGTTTGACGTAATACAGTACACCACCAACGCAAACGACCTGACTAAGAGTCCTTCTTTCGTTTCGTTCTTTTTCCCCTTATTGGCAGAGCTGCCCCCACAGTGTGCGTTTTTCACTACGCGTGTTTGTTTTCTTGCAATACAGTCTGACTTCTTTGTTGTCGACATAAAAAGAACACTGTAAAAGAAAACAAAATGAGACGAAAGAAAGTGGCAACGGAGGAGGAAGGGGGGCCGTTGGGAGAAGTTGCTGCTGGCAAAGACCCAGCCGATCCAACGGAAATGAAACGACACAAGCCTGCGAACGAGGAGGAAGAAGGTTTTCATCACACTACACTTTTTATCTTTTTTTTTTTTTCTCTTGCTCAGTTTCACTGACACAAAAGCAACTCAAAGAGACCATTCAAGAAGAGTCCGGCTCTGCCAGTGAGAAGAAATACAGCCAAATCTTTGAAGACTATTGCAGAGGACAGAGCTTTTTCTCTACTGAGGCGGAGTGGGAGCAATTCTTTGCCGCGCTTTCTACGGACTTGCCCACCACGTTTCGCATAAATGCCAACAACCCAGAGTTTGCCGGTGTCATCAGAGAGCGGCTACGCGCTGTGGCGGCCACTGAAGAGCACCTTGTGCAAGAGGATGAGCACGCAGAGCCTAAAAAGGTCATCTTGCACCCACTTCCTTGGTTCGTATTTATGTTCTCCCACGAAGAGAGGAGAGAAGTCAGGCGTTTGCTGTAACGAGCTGAGATGAGAGATAGAGAGAGAGAAGAGAGAGAGAGAGACAGACAGAGACAGAGAGACTGAGACTGAGAGCGTGATTGTATTTTGAAAAGGTATCCAGGAGAGAATGCGTGGTACATCAATGCTTCACAGCGCCAGTTAAAGAGGTCTTCCTTCAAGGAAATGCATCAATTCCTGCGGAACCAAAGCGAGCAAGGAAACATTTCTTGGCAGGAAGCAGTCAGTATGATTCCCACTCTGTTGTTGGACGTCAAAGAAAACGCATCTGTTCTGGATATGTGTGCATCCCCTGGCTCCAAAACCAAGCAGATTCTCGAGCTTGTTACGCGCAATGACAGCAATGGTTGGTATTTGTCGTTTGTACTCTCTCTCTCTCTCTGGATTGTTTTCGTTTTTATGAATTTGGTATTGTAGATGGGCTTGTGGTAGCCAACGATGCGGACCTCAAGCGAGCATATATGTTGGTTAATCAGGTTGGAACATTTCCCCCTCTTGTCTCCTTTGTGTGAAAGCATGAATCCAAATTGTACTCACAAATCCTTTGTAAAAGGTTAAGCGTTTGGACCAAGGTTGTGCAATCACAACCAATTACCAAGGCCAGAACTTCCCGTTGTTGATGGCCTCCTCGAACGAACAAGAACAGGCTGGACCTGTATTTTTTGACAGGATCATGTGCGATGTGCCTTGCAGCGGTGATGGAATGCATCGCAAGGCCAGCGCTCGTAACACTGCGAGGTGGAATGCTCATGCTGGTTCAAACCTCCACCCACTGCAATTGAAAATAGCAACCCGTGGTGCTGAGCTCTTGAAAGTGGGGGGCAGAATGGTTCGTATCATCATGTGCAATGTCCGGATAGATTGGTAACTGATCGACCACAAGATATATTCCACCTGCTCTTTCAATCCTGTCGAGGATGAAGCTGTTGTTGCGGAGTTATTACGCAAGTCTGAAGGGGCGTTGGAGCTTGTTGATGTATCTGAGGAATTACCACAACTTAAGCGAAGGCCTGGCCTTACCACTTGGAAGGTAGCTTCTTTTTCTTTGTGTATCGTGTTTTGATTTTTGACAGCCCCCTACGTAGGTGATGATAAAGCAAAGTGGAAAGTTTTATTGGGCATCGCGGCCAGAAGAGCTTCCAGCCCAATCCCGAAATGCAGTGGTTGCTTCTTGTTTTCCTCCTGCACAAACTGAGCACCTTCATCTGGAGCGCTGGTAAACTCCAAATTTTTTATTATTTTTTACCTTTCTTTTTTTCTGAACGTGGTGCTTGTTTGTGGATACCAAAGTATTCGGATATTTCCACATCTACAGGATACAGGTGGCTTCTTTGTAGCTGTGCTTAAGAAGACGAAAGAAATGCCGATATCCTCAATCCCTACTTCTTCCTCGGAAGCAGAAGCACCGCGAAAGCGTAAGTGAAATATTCTCAGATTTCCTTCATCCTATTTCTGAACGTCTCTCCCTTATCATTTCGTTACCAGGTTCAGGTCGTCATCAACTCAGAGAAGAGCCATTTTTACCCATTTCTGAGCGCATGAAGGAATTGTGGCAACACATAAGGTGCACACACTCTCTCCCCTCTTCTCTCTTTTCTTAACTGGTTTCACTGTTATTGCTGGCAGCAATTTTTATGGCATAATGGAATCCTTTTCCAAAGACCAATTGATGGCGCGGTCCGAAGAAGAGCCAAACATTGTCTATATTGTGAGTCCCGCTGTCAAAAACATCCTGTGGCATGCCCATACCCATGACACAAAGCTTCAGGTTCGTCCTCTTTTATCATTTTCTTCGCCGTTATAAGCATTCCCTTCAAATTAATTATGTGACACTAAAGATAGTAAACACGGGAGTGAGGGTGTTGAGCAAGCATGCCCGAAAGAAAGATGAGCGCCCAAAGGAACAGATATATCGCCTAACCCAAGAAGGCCTTCCCTATATCTTTCCGTTCATCACAAAGCGAGTCATTGCCGTTACGCTTGAGGACTGCTGGGCTCTGCTCACTTCCGAAAAGGTCCCCTTTAGTGACTTGTCTGATACTACTGCTTCTGCGCTTCGGGAAATAGGTTTCCAACTGTTCTTCTCTTCTCAGCCCTTTTCTTTCCTTCATTTTTTTGTGCTAACAGTATGACATCAGGATTCGGGGGGTGTGTCTTTACGGTCAAGATTCCACCAACGGAAGAGAGTGGCGCTGCTGCATCAGAATTGTAATCTCCTTCTTCTAGCTGAACAGAAGTAACAAATCAAACAAAAGGAATTCAGACTAACCATTATATTTTTCTTTCTCGTCTTTAAAAGGGGACAGGAAGTGGCATTGGCGGGGTTTCGTTCGGTGGAGACGGCCCGCCTCCTCATCAACAAGGAAATACTGGATTCTTATCGCGCCCTGTTGCAGCTGCATGGTCAAGGCTTGCACCAAACACAAACGAAAGAAGAAGAGGAACCACAAATCGAGAAACAGAAGGAAAAGGAAGGCCAATGAGTCTTCCAGCTCGTCTGCTTCTACAATAATACCCATCTATCTTTGTCTCACTTGCTTTCGTCTTAATTAGTCAAATGAAGCCTCCATTGTGTTGATATGAAACTGAAGCTGGCGGAGCCGATGGATGAGCTCTCGCATCACTTGGTTCTTTTGCAACACTTCTTTCCGCAGGTCATCTCTTTGTTCTCGAAGTATTTCCAGGTCTTGCCACCGCATATCCTCTTGCTGGCTTGGGACATCTTCGTCATTCACTTGCTCCTTTTCGTCTCTTTCCTCTTTTACTTTTTCTGTTTGTTGCGTTGTTTTTTCCTTTTGATTTGATCAGGAGAGAGAGAGAGAGAGAGAGAGAGAGAGAGAGCGAGAGAGCGAGAGAGCGAGAGAGAGAACTAACCCATGATGCGCTTTGTATTAAGTTCTCATTTGAAAGCCGGGTGACAATGGTGAAAAGCTCCTTGTAGAGTCCGAGGTAGCGTGCCTTCAATTCCTGGATGTGTTTCAGGGTTTTGTGCAGCTGCCGGTTGTTGAACCCAAGGTTAGGGCTCTCTGCAGCGGTAGCCTGCTGCATCTGAAAGCCCGCTCCTGTGGGCGAGGCGAACCGCTGGCTGCGTATCTCTTGAAAGATCAAATGGGCGGTAGCCACAAGCTCACGGACCACTTGCTCTCCACGCTGCGCCTGCCCCACAGCGGCTACCCTGTCCTCCGCCATCCTCCTCCTCCTCCGGCCGCTTCCTTCTGCTTCTCCCCTCTCTTCGCGTCACAAAACAAAACAGCACCACTCCTCAAGCACTTCACTCGTGACGACGTGATCCGTATTAAAAAAAAACCCCCAAAACAAAAACAAAAACGCAGAAAGAAGAAGAAAAAACAAACAATGTCGCTGCAGCAAGCCCTCGCGGAAGGGCAAGCTCTTACTGACGAGCAAGCTATGGTCGCTGCCCAGTACCAAATGGAAGCTATTCAACACGTCTATAGCCGGTATGTGTAGTTGCTCTTCTCCCTCGCTGTATTCCGATGATGACCCGTTCGTTGCAGAGTGCAGTCCTCTTGTTGGTCCAAGTGCGTGACTCGCTTCGGGGAGGGAGATGTTTCAGTGGGGGAGGGATACTGTGCGGAGCGCTGCGTCAAAAAGTATTTAGAAACGTCAAAAAAAGTGAGCGAACAGCTTCGAAAAATCGAACAGAAGAACACCGCCCTTCAGCAACAAAACGCAGCCCAGTAAATACCTTTTTTTTTTCTCTCCTTCACACCCCTTTTTATTTCTTGTTGTCTTAAGAATAATACACAAAACTATGACGACAACGACAGAAAGCGAGAACTTTAGTAGGTGCCGGTGTTATTCCAGAGGTGCTTCTGAACGTGCCTCTGGTATTGCGTTCTATGCTTCCTCTCGCTGACGACTAGCCTTTGGCATGGTTGCACCATAGCTGGATTCTTGATCGATATCTTTTCGATGTAGTGTAACACCTGTAGCATGGAAAAAGAAATAGGGTTTAGGGAATCTCAGAGGGAGAGCGAGAGAGAGAGAGAGAGAGAGAGAGAGAGAGAGAGGAAAATGTGAACAGAAACGAACTTCTCGAGTAGGTTTGAGGTCAGAGGGAAGCAAGTTAAAGCATTCTCTTAGTCCTTCATCATTGCTTCTGCCCGACAGATACAACACATACTTTTTATAGGTGGTTAAAACACAGAAGCGACAGAGAAAGGGGAAAGATAGAATTACCAAAAGATCCGCCAGGCAACTGTGCAAAGATGAAGGACCATGAAAGAAGCCGCCTCCACCGCTACGACTTGATAAAGGAAGATCCAAGTCAGCAAGTGAAACAGGACGGATGATCTTGTGGCCTAGTTTTGCTTTGTGTCCCTTTTTGTCTGCTTCCTCTTCGTGGTACCGCTGGATGAAGTTTTGGATGTGGGCGAGCACCTCCGGATCCTTTATATTTTGCAACGCGATCAAATACCGCTCTAGAGAGAGAGAGAGAGAGAGAGAGAAAGAGAGAGAGAGGATAGCAATAAGACGTCATTAAAGTGAGCAAAGAGGGAAAGAGATGAGGAGCGAGAATGTTACCCTCGGCACTTAATTGTGGAGTTTCTTCTTTTTGTTCGTTCTCGTCAGCTGAGAGTATAGAAAGACCCATACGGCGTTGGTACTCTGCCATCCGTTTTTGTCGCTCATCCTCATCCCTTCGTTCCCATTCCTCCATCATTTTCCGCCGGTCGCGCTCACGAGCGGCCCTCTCTTCCTCGATACTCTTGTTAAGCTGCAACCGTTCCCTCATCCGCTTTTCCAGCTCGGACTTTCGTCGTTGAAACACGTCCTTTGAGATAAACTGTTGGCTCAACAACAGCTGAAGCTTCTTAATCTCCCTCTCTTCTTCTTCCAGTTTGTCATCATCCTCTCTCACTGCCGCAACACCCATTTGCGTTTGCTTTTTAATTGCAGATGAGGCTAATGACGAAGTTGAAGTCTCGAGTTCCTCGCCCAAGAAATTCACGTTTCGTTGGTTTTGTTTGATAGCTTTCAAGTCCACCGTTAAACTAGCTACTGTAGATGCTGTTTCTTGTGATGGTTCGAAGAAAATGTTTCCTCTTCCTCCACTCTCGATAGCAAAGTTGTTGGTAGACTTCGCATGTGAGGAAGGAAGTTTGAATGAGGCAGAAGTGGAAGCCAGAACAGAGGCTTGTGCTTTGGATAGATGGAAGGTCATGGCTTTGTCCCCTTGGATGTCAAACTTTGTGGCATGGTGAAAGCTTGATACCTGTTTACATAACATGCAACGAGCAATGAGAAGAGAGAGAGAGAGAGAGAGAGGAGAAGAGAGAGAGAGAGAAGAGAAGAGAGAGAGAAGATTGTACCTCGATTTCTTTAACAGCCTCAACGGGAATAGGAGCCGTGTCCAACGAAGGTGTCTGCTTCACGTCCCACAACAAAGATTGTTCAGGCGGCGCTGTTATTTCGAATACCAAGCCACTCTCACCCACAACGTTCTTGCCTTTCTCCTGGTCCTTCTTATCGAGAGCTACAGCCGCTTGCTTGGTAGCTTTGGCTTCGGCCCGTTGTTCCTGACGAAGACGATGCAGCTGGAGGCGCTCCAACTCTCTTCGGTGAGCGGCAAGCTCTTCCTTCCAACTAACTTCCTGTTGGCGGTAAGCAAAGCACATGTTGTTTTGGAAGAGCACCGAGCCGGAGCCGCGTTGTTGCGCCGACAGCACCACTCCCGAACGTTTGCCTTTGGCGGTGTTGTTGTTCGGTTCGGTGGGTCTCTCTTCCTCCGGAATTAGCCATTCGAAGATGTTGGATCTCTTTTGCTCAGCCGTTTGTTTGGCAGAAGATTTCTTCTTTTTGGGCTTTTGGAGTGGTTGCTGCGGTTGCTGTGGCTGCTGAGGCTGATTCGCAGCAGCAGAGGAGAACCACGTTCGGGCTCCTCCTCCTCCTGCGCCTACTCTTTTTCCTCCGGCTCCCGTCGGTCCGGCTCTTGCTCGCAGGTGGCCATAGCTTGCTGGTGTGTGCGTACGTTGTCCATTGCGCAGTGGCCCCTGTGGCATTGCCTGGTTGCTGTCCTGTTCCTTTTTGTGTGCTGTTGTTGTTTGGGTTAATACATGGGTTTCTTTTCGGCGATGACGACTTCTTTTCGGTGAAACTATGTTTGAGGGTTCGTCGGAAAAAAGTCGGAACAGAAATTCGTCTACATGGGGCGCGCGTTCGATTCCATGAATAGGTAGTCAACTTTTTTGCCCATAGGAGAAATTCCATGGAAACTCTGCAAATTAACTCAACAAGAAAGGAAACAAGAAAACAACTTCTTCTCTCGCAGAGCCGGCAGGATGAGGCAAGTCGTCAAGGTACTGCTTGTTTGGCTGTCGTTGCGCCTATGTACCGTCATATATGGGGCACCAGCCAGCATGTGCGGAGGCGGTAGCCCTTATCCATTTTGTGACTACAAGCTACCCGTGGAAGGTTTTCGAGCTTTTCTGCTTGCTCTGCTCCGCTATTGTTGACACCGTGAAACACTTTGTGCAGAACGCGTGAAAGACTTGCTCTCTCGGCTCACTCTCGAAGAGAAAGTTGGCCAAATGGTCACCGATGCGCCCGGTGAGCTCTCTTCTCTGCTTCTGTCCCAACCCTCGTTCCCCCCTCCCCTCTCCCCTGCTCCTCTCCCTTCCTTCTCTGAACCGCTCTTCTCAATGTCCTCATCCAACTTATGCCTCATTAACGGAGCAAAGCCATACCAAGGCTTGGCATAGAAAGCTATCAATGGTGGAGCGAGTGCTGTACGTGCTCTCCATCACAGCAAATCGCACTCCAACAGTGACACTATGATTTTTTTTTGTTTTGCGGTAGTGCATGGAGTAAAAGCCAATGGGGCAACCTCCTTTCCAGCTCCAATAGGTTTAGGTGCTTCCTTCAACTTGAGCATGGTGCGAAGCATCGGTCATGTATGCATTTTTTTTTTCGTTTTGTTCTCGGTTGTTTTTTTGTTCACGAGCCTGCGTGTTAAAAAAGACAATAGCGACAGAGGCAAGAGCTCTTGTAAACGCGAAGCTTTGGCCTACCTTCGATCAAAAACCAGGCGGCCTCACGTACGTTATCCACAACAACTCCCTTTTGTCGATCTTTTGATGGCCTGTTATTGCAGGAGAGGAGGGAACCCTATCCTAACTTTGTCTAATGACCATTGCAAGTTATTTTGCCCCAAACTTAAACATTTTTCGCGATCCACGTTGGGGTAGAGGTCAAGAAACCCCTGGCGAAGGTCTCTCTCTCTCTCTCTCTCTCTCTCTCTCTCTCTCTCTCCTTCTCGCTCCTCTCAGTTTGTTTCTAAACAAATAAATTTAGATCCTTATTTGACAGGTCAATATGCATCCACATTTGTAGACGCACTACAAACTGGAGAAGATCCACGTTACTTAAAAGTTATTGCTACTTGTAAACATTTTGCAGCGTACAGGTATATGAATATTCTTGATGGTATCTATGGTTTTATATTTACGAAACCGAGTATAGTTTAGAGAATTGGAAAGGAGTAGACAGGTTTCACTTCAACGCAGTGGTCAGCGATAGCGATTTGGTGGAGACCTATCTTCCTGCGTTCGAGGTACCCTACTTAATTCTTCTTGACCAGAATCAGATTCTCTTTTTCTGATGCAATCCAGGCTTGTGTTCGTATAGGCAAAGCAAAGTCAATCATGTGTTCATACAACGCTGTAAATGGTATTTTGTTCTCTTCCTTCAGCAAACTGTCTTCCTGTTCATTGCGTACACAAAGTGTATTAACAAGCCAACACCGATAGGAGTGCCATCATGTGCAGATAATTTCTTGCTGGAGGAATTGGCTCGGCAACAATGGAACTTTAATGGATACGTTGTTTCTGATTGTGGAGCAGTGCAATCCATTCTGGATGCCCACCATTATACCAACAACACCATTGTAATTTCTCTCTCTCTCTCTCTCTCTCTCTCTCTTCTTTAGAGTTCTCTATTTCCCAAACCTTCTTCGTCACTAATTGAAACATAGGATACATGTGGTGTTGCGATAAAGGCAGGCACTGATCTGGATTGTGGTGACTTTTACAGCTCATGTTCCGCTGCCGTGAATAAGACGATATCAATGCAAAATATAGATACCGCTGTTGGCCGTTTATTCAGTCATCGGTAAGTTTCGTAACATTTGCTGTTTATATGCTAGTTCTAACAATGTATAACGAGCAGTATTCAGTTAGGTCAATTCGACCCATCTGACATACAACCCTACACTAAAATAAGCATACATCAAGTCAATACATCATCGGCAAGGGCTCTTGCTTTGCAAGCTGCGCGCGAATCGATAGTTCTCCTCAAGAATGATGATTCCATTCTTCCGTTGAGCAAACATGCTTCTATTGCTTTGATTGGTATGCTTCCTCTTGAATCATGCCTCTCTGTTCTTCGTTTGCGTTCTTCGTTCTTCTTTTTCTTGTTCTCCTCCTCCTTCTTCTTCTCCTTCTCCTTCTCGTTCTCGTTCTCGTTCTCCTTCTTCTTCTCCTTCTTCTTCTCGTTCTCGTTCTCGTTCTCGTTCTTCTTCTTCTTGTTCTTCTTCCTCTGCTTCTTCCTCTTCTTCTTTTCATGAATTTTTTCTTGTTTATTCATTTTTATGAGTACAATTTAACAGGGCCGAACGCAAATGCAACCGAAACCTTGCTAAGCAACTATCATGCTGAACCTCCATTCATTATTTCGGTGCTGGAAGGCATGGTTCACAAACGCATAAAAGTGAAGTATGCACAAGGTTGTGATATCAACTCAACTTCCACTGAAGGCTTCGCAGAAGCGTTAAGCATAGCTTCGGAAGCGGATGCGTCCGTGCTGGTTCTTGGTCTCAATGGCACAATTGAAGAAGAAGGACTAGATAGGTATTCCATTGGCCTTCCTGGAGTTCAGTTACAGCTCGTGCAGGCTATCGCCAAGCTTCAGAAGCCAGGTAAGTTTTCTATTCCTTCCCTTTATCAGAGGTGTTCCTAATGCACTTCTCTCATTCAAAGTGGTAGTTGTATTTATCAACGGAGGGCCAGTAGCTTCTTCTTGGATTGCAAAGAATGTGAAAGGCATCATAGAAGGATTTTATCCTGGCGAGCAAGGCGGACGGGCCATTGCTGATGTTGTATTTGGCGATTATAATCCAGCGGGACGACTGCCGTACACTGTATATTTGGAAGATTACGTCTCAAAGATAGACCTTACCAATATGAACATGACACAATATCCCGGTAGAACTTACAAGTACTACGCAGACACAGTATGTTTGAGCTCCTCTCTTGTGGTTGTGTCCTCATCTTACTTTTATTTCTTCTTAATTACAGCCCATTTGGTCATTTGGACACGGTTTGTCCTACACTACCTTCTCTTACACGTTCTTACACAGTGATAGTAGCATCGCTTCCACAACTGAAGCGGCTGCATTGGAAGGCATTAGCTTTAGAATCAAGGTACGGCTGTCTCTCCTCTCACTTACCCTCAGCTGATATGTTCTTCTGGCAGGTTACGAACACAGGTTCTATCGGTACATGCTTGCTTTCTTTTTGTTGTTTTACTGTTGTTGGTAGTGAAGAATGCCACCCACTTACCTTGTCTGCACAGAGGGAGATGACACCGTTTTAGGATTTTTCGTGCCGGACAATCGCGAGGCAAAGAGAGCCTCAGGTGGCGCGTTGCCATTGCGAAAACGCTTATTTGACTTCCAGCGAGTTCATCTCTTGCCCGGTCAATCTACGGTGGTGTTTTTCTCTAGCAGCCCGGAAGCGCTAAGCCTAGTGGACCGACGTGGCCACCGGCACGTACATCCTGGGAGGCATACGGTGAGTAATTGAGGGTCCCCAATTGCTAACGTGAGTCTTTAACCTTTGTTACTCCTCCACACCACAGATATCAGTAGGAGAAACACAGCTCACGTTATTGCTGCATGGTTCGCCTTTTCAAATTAGTTGTTGACCCAGGCCATAAAACAATCTGAAAGAAACAAGACGCTATCTCTGCAAAGGTAGGGCACATGTTACAGTCGCTACAGGACCATTTTTTGGTCCCTGTTGTAAATAACAAGAACGGTACACAAGGAACAAAAAAGATCTGCATTATGCACGTGGGCTTAAGCCTAATTCTGAGAGAGGAGGCATGAAGTGCACAATATCAGCATTGAGAGCTGTTGCAGAGAAGATAAGGTTGCCAAGCTGAACCCGCAACGAACTGACTCCACGCAACAATTCTTTCGCCATGCCATATACTCCTATCACTGGCGGCGGAGTGCTTTCTTTCCCTGTATACCATCCAACATGTTAGAGTCTCTCATGCATTCTTCATTCGATCTTGCTGCTCTAGGAGAGTCACTGCACAAGAGGAAGACACGAACCTAAAATACTTTTAAGCCACGGTATTAGCAACCTTTTGCCAGACTGCCAACCTGTCACTTCTGCAAAGTCAGTATCTTGGAATGCTTGCCTGTACATGTCTTCCACATTATCGAACTTAAAGTTGAGCCCCACGTTTCTTAATGCAGTCTATTTTTAAAAAGCCATAATGTGAGTAGAAAAGGAAAGGGGGAGAGAGAGAGAGAGAGAGAGAGAGAGAGAGAGAGAGACTTACGAAGAGAGCTATCACATCAGTGATGTCTGCCCTTTCTTGGCCGTTATCGCTGTGACTAAGAAGGGAGTGGAAGAAATCGATAGCAGTGATCCCAACAACGGCGTTAAGCGAAGCCCGTAAACTCAAAAACTCTTCTGTGTCGGTTGTGGGAGACTGTGATAGCTCCAAAGATATATCCATCTCTTTTAGTTGCGCTGCGGTTAAAAAACCGGTCAACAGCTCTGCCCCCTCATTCTCGAAGAAAATAAGAGATACTCGAAACTCTCTTTGCTTTTCTCCTTTGTCATTGGTTGTCTGAACCAGCTGCACTTTGTGGCCACGATAATGAAAGGTTTCCGTTAACACTGACAGAATGTCTTTCAAACTTCCTGATAATTCTCCCAATTCAAAGTCTTTAGGAAATAAAATGTTGATGAGCTACTCGGCAATGAAGAAAATGGATAAAACAAGAGAGTAGATACCGTCTACATTATCGTTAATGGTAAGACCAAGAGATATGATGGCAGAATCTTCAGGAGCAACAAACTCCTTGCGTGCAGCTTCGGCCTTTTCCTCTGAGCATTCAAAGTGTAGAGAAGCGGTCGTTGGGGCGCTTCCAAAAGTTCCAACTGTTACGTTTACATTTGCAGAGAATGTAGAAGGGTGTTTGGTTTCCTCCTCAGCTAACTTTCTTTTATCTTTGCCTTTCTTGTTTTCTGTTGCTGTCACTTCCGTTTCTATTTGAGAAAGAAATAACAAGATAAAAGAAAAACATTAGATCAAGAGATGAGAGAGAGAGAGAGAGAGAGAGAGAGACAGAGAGCGTGTTATACGTTTTAATGAATGCAGCTGGTTGGTGGCCAAAGAAAGGGCGACTTTATGGTTCACTTTGTCCATGAGTCGAAGCACCGTGCGCATGTAAGGTTGTGACCGCAGCTTGAGCCGCAACGCTCTTAGCCGCTTGCCATGTTCATCCTCATCTTCCTCCTTCTCTTTTTGGTGAGCCTTGCCTTCTTCGGCCTCTTCTTCGGCGCTCCACCATGTATAAAACTCTTCAAAACTGATGACGCCGTCCTTGTTCAGGTCGATCTGGGCCATGGCATGATTTATTTCTCCCTCTGTGGCACTTTCTCCCAACTGAAGGGCCAACTCTCTCAGCTCTTTCTGATCAATGAAGCCGTCTTTGTCGGTGTCAAACGCCGAAAAAATTCTGGCTACATGTTCTGTTATGCACAAAAGATGAGATCAACTACAAGCATCCTCCTGAAGGAAGGAAGAAACAAAAGAGAAAAGAAGAAAGAATGAAGGTATACGTTTGTCGGAAGTAGGCGGCACCTGATTCTCATCGTGCTCAAAGGCAGCAAGTTTCGCTCGCATGAGGTTGATCTCTTTTCGCAGGCGCTGGTTTTCTGCCCTTAGCTGATGACAAGTGCAAACTCAAACGATGAGAAGAAGCATCTACCACTTCAGATAGCAAAACAACGGACAAGAGGGAACGCAAAATAGACTACTCTACCTGCTCCTCTTCGCTACTCGTTGCCGGTTCCATTCCTGTTTGCTTTGCTCTTCTGCTAAATTGTGTTGTTATCGATAATTATAGACATGCTTTTGTCCGCAAAAACATGTTGCTCCGCGAAGACGGCCAGGAAAGGTCCTGCTTCTCCCCCAAATATAACGCATGAGTTCCAACCAACTCAGCTCTCCACATTTATCGACAACAAAATAATACAAAAAAAAATAGAGATATATTCAATAAAATTACAAACAAAAGGAACGGCTGGTTCTTCTTCCGCCCAACTACAGAAGCCGTTTTTACTTACTCTTTTGCGAGTAGCGACTGTTGCTTTGTGGAGAGGAAGAAGATCGTCAGCCAAAAACAAAAACCTAAAGAGCACAAAAAACAAGAACTCTCTTCCTTCTTTTGTTTCAATAAGCAACAAAATAAGGTTGTTTTCCTACTTGTCCGCTACAGTATTCTTTGCTTCCTGCCGTTTGCATGACATAAGGCAGCTCTCTTTTTCTCTTCTTGTCCCCTCCTGCGTACGCTACCTTGCTGCTGCCTGCTTGGCCTGTACAATAGTCTCCATTACTTCCACCCATCACGTACACCTCGTCCTCCTTACGCTCTCCTCGTGCATAGACTTTGGCAGGCTCTGGTTCGCCACTCACCACGTAGGGGCCGTTGTGCTCCCCAATGGCGTAGGGTTTCTCTTTGTTCTCTGCTACCGCGTATTTGTCCAGCGGTCGTGGTGAGGATTTCGCTGCCGCGTAGTCTTGCCCAGAATCCGCCTTGCAATAGTCACCATCGGCGGAGATACCCTCTGCATAGGGACGCGACATAGACTGGTTTGTTCTGTTATTGAAAGTAAGGAGGTAGGTTGGCGTTGATTCGATCTTCTTCTTTGGCTTTTTTTCTGCCAAAGGTTTGCCAAACTTTTTTTTTCCGTGTGGCTTCACAAAATTCGGTTTTTTCAGTGAAATGTCGACGAAAAACACATATTTCCACTTGTTTCAGGGGAAATTTCAGGAGAAAGCAGAAAACAGGAAAAGAGAAATGGGGAAACTTGCAGAAAATCAAAGGCAACCACCTTCGCTATCGGTGCTCCATTTTAATGTCTTGGCGTGTCGGTCCACCTGCTCATTTTCATTTCAAACTTTTGAACACGTCAAATAAGAACACAGAGGACGACTACTAAGCAAACAAAGCCGTGATACCGAAGCAAGCATGGCCAGTACAGGAGGAAAGGACTATTACAAAATATTGGGCGTTGACAAGAACGCCAGCGACGAGGATGTGAAGAAGGCCTACCGCAAGATGGCCCTCAAGTGGCATCCTGACAGGAACCCAAACAACAAGCACGCGGAAGAGCAGTTCAAGCTCGTCTCGGAGGCCTATGAAGTGCTGCGAGATCCGAAGAAGAAAGAAGTGTACGACCGCTTCGGCGAAGCTGGCTTGAGAGGAGAAGTTCCAGGAGCTCAAGGCTTTGGCGGAGCTGGCTTTGGAGGCGGCGGCACCACGTTCCACTTCTCCAGAGAAGATGCCGATGAGATCTTCAAACAGTTCTTCGGTGGCATGGGGGGAATGGGGGGAATGGGCATGGAAGAGGACGATGGCCTCGGCTCCACTTTCCGCTTCTCTAGCTTTGGAGGTATGCCCGGAATGAGTGGGATGGGAGGAATGCCCGGAATGAGTGGAATGGGAAGTAGAGGACGAGGGGGAATGGGAGGAATGGGTGCCAGAGGAAGAAGAAAGACAGAACCCATAATTCACAAGTTCAGTTGCAGCCTGGAAGAGCTCTACACCGGTTGTCAGAAGAAGATGAAGGTCACGAAGCGATTGATCGATGGCTCGACGGGTAACTTCTATCCGGTGGAAAAAGTGTTGACGATAGACGTCAAGCCAGGATGGAAGGCCGGCACAAAAATCACCTTCGAGAAGGAAGGAGACGAGCAGAGGGATGGCTCTGAGCCGGCCGACATTGTCTTCGTTCTGGAGGAGAAGGAACATCCCTTGTTCAAGCGCGAAGGCAGCAACTTGATATATACCGCCCACATTACCTTGACACAGGCCCTTACCGGCGGCGAGCTCAGCCTCTTGACGTTGGATGGAAGACGCCTCCGGATACCCTTTGGAGAGGATGGTACCGTACTCACGCCAGACTACCGAAAGGTGGTCAAGGGAGAAGGCATGCCTCATCATAGGAACCAGCAAAAGGGCGATCTGTACATTCGCTTTCAAACCGCTTGGCCTAGGAAGAAACTCACCCCGCAGCAAAGACAGATGATAAGCAACGCTCTTCCTAACTCTGTTTATATGTAAAATTGGACTTTAGTCTGTCAATTATCACTCTAATCTAATCGAGAAAGAAATGTATTTACCTTTGTTCTTTGTTTGTTTTTGGTGGTAACAAGTTAATCGGATCGCTTCTTGAGAGCATAACCGAGATAGGATCCACTGAGGTCGTTGCTTTCTTTCCAAGTCTTCATGGCACCATTCCATAGGCCCCTGCCCATCAGCAGTTGCAACGGTCTCAGCTCTGGCTTCATCCCTCTAAATGTATCTAACGATGATACGAGCCCGTACTTTGTCATGACTTTATCTAGTTCCTTTAACATTAGAAAAGAAGCAGAAGCAGAAGCAGAAGCAGAAGCAGAAAGAGTTGGCAAGAGAAGAAAAAAATGAAAAGATAGCAAGCAAAAAGTACCTGTGGAGTCACAAACATGCGATGGTCGTGGGTATGAGGAGGTACCATACCAAGCCATTTAGATTGCGCCAAGAGAATCGCCAGCACATAGCTCTTCCAAGTACGGTTGATTGTGTCAAAGACAAGCACTCCCCCTTAAAAACAAAAGCCAAAAACAATTGGGTGAGCTTCTCTCTTCTCCCTTCTATCTCTGAGCCTCTGCGTTACTGCTTCTCTAGTTCTATCTCTCATTACCTGGTTTTAGGATACGTGCAACTTCCTCCATGGCTTTGTCCAAGTCGTGCAAGTGCTCCAGCACATCCGACATGATCACCCCATCCACAGATTCATCCTTTTATCAAGCGAGTTATTTAAACAATCTCTTCTCTGCTCTTCTCTTCTCGTTTATCTCTGTGCCTTGTTTGTGGGGTGAACATAAACCAACCTCAAGAGGAACGTTATAAGCATCACCGACGACATAACACACGTTAGCAACCCCATTCTCCTTGGCATGGGCCGAGGCCGTGGCTATCGAGTTGTGAGAAAGGTCCACCCCGGTCACGTTCCATCCCAACTTGGCCATCTGCTCCGTCGCTATGCCTCCACCACAACCTATGTCTGCTATCTTCTTGTCTTAAAAAAAAACAAAACAAACGTTTGAGGTCAGAGACTACTCATCAAACACTACCGCGAACAAGAAGAAGAAGAAAACAAAAAACAACAATAACCTTCTTGTTCGTCGCCAAGATGTGCGCTGAACACGCGATGAAAGTAAGCTGTGCGCACTCCGTTGAGAGCATGCAGCCCAGCGGCCCAACCTTTGGAGGTGGCATCCCACCAGCTGGCCGAGAACTCTTGGCTGTCATAGAAAGCGTTGTCCACAAGGGTTTGGTCAGGGGGGATGGTCGCCAGACGATCCGGAAAGGGAGCGGGTGGTCGTAGCCGGAGCATAGCCGCCGCGGTTGTGCCTGCAACAAGAACCAGTCCTAACCCCAAGGCCAACCCCACCTCCAGAACCTGAGGGCAACCCTCCGGAGCCGAACTACTTACCTCTTCTTCTGCCGAGTAGCTCAGCATTGCCCATCTCGCTCTCTTCGCTACCCTTTTCTCTGCAGTGTCGACAAAAACTTAATCGAGACGATGGTGCACTCCGGGACGACGCGGTATTCGAAAAAAGAAAAAAAATAAACCAAAAACAAAAAAAAAAAAAATAGGAAGGCCGATGGAGAGCACAAACGGAGGCACCAAAGCAGCGGCTGCGGCGGGAGGGAGCGGAAAGTCAGGTTCTGACTTTAATGCCCACGACATGGTGTTCATTGGAAACTTTGTCAAAGACATCATCATCTGGGAAAACAGCGACGACACTGTTGAGAGTTGGTATCTTTTTTCTATTTTTTGGAGCTCATCATCTTGGTGCTTACTGCTTTCTGGTTCACTGTCAATTCTCGTTTTTTTTTTTTTTTTTGGTCCGGTTTCCATGTTGCAGCACGCACAGCGATGGGAGGTTCCGTCACCTACGGTCCTCTGGCCGTAGCAGAGTACGGAGGCAAAGCGCGCGTCATCTCCTCCATCGGCCCGGACCCGGAGATAGAGTCCTTCCTGCAGTGCCTTCAGGAGAAAGGGGTCAACCTGGAGGGCGTCCAACGCAAGGATCAAGGCAAGAACACCTCCTATCAGCTCCGCTACGACAAGAGCCGTGTGCGGACCTTGACGCTCAAGGAGAAGGGCTTCCCTGTCTCCTTCAACCATGTCCTTCGCCAACTTGATCAAATCCCCCACAGCAACACAAACAACAACGAAGCAGAACAGAAGAACTCTTCTCCTTTTGCGTTGTTGTTTGTGCCAATTGCTGCAGAGCTGGATGAGGGCATGATCATCGGAGTGGTGCAACACCTCCGACAACAGCAAGAGCAGCAGCATTTTGTGGTGGGAATAGACATCCAAGGGTACCTTCGAGACTTTGAGGGAGAAGTGGTGACCACGCGACCCGCTCATAAGATGCAACAGAAGTTGCAGAAGCTGAGCGATGCCGCTGCGGTGACGTTTCTGAAGGCTGAGTATGGGGAGGCCCTCTCTATTTTGAAGGCTGCTGGAAAGGCAGGAGAAGGAACAGAAGAAGAAGAGAGTTGGAGTCCCGCAGGGTGTGCGGAGGAGCTACAGCGGAGATTTGGTTTTCCGATTGTGTCAGTGACGATGGGTCCTAATGGCTCGTGGCTATGCACGGAAGCCCTTGGCACAGTCTTTGTTCCGACCTATAAGCCGGGTAAAGCTCTTTCTTCTTTCTGCTTTCTGCTTTCTGCTTTCTTCCTTTTTCTTGCTTGTTTCGTATGTGGTTAATGTTTGTATCCTTCTTTGTTGTTGATTCTTTCGGGTTACTGATGCTTGTTTTTATCGTTAATAAAAAAAGATGTTGTCGTGGATGAAACCGGATGTGGTGATACATTCCTGGCATGTACCATTTGTGAGCTGCTGCACCTGAGAGAAGGGAAGCGTCACAATGAACCTTTTGGCCAAGAAGTGTTAGAGGTATGCGCTTGAGTCTATTCTTCTTGCTTTCTTTTCGTTTATATTCGACGCTGATTGACGTGTTCCATTTATCCCACAAAAAAAGGCGGTAAAAGTAGGATCTTGTGCAGCTTCTTTTCTGGTTGAAGATAAAGGGCCAAAAGGATTCGCTTCCAGAGCTAAAGTATTACAAAGAATAGCGGCAGGGGTTACACAAGGCAAGGAACAAAAGCCAAAGACACTTACCCGGTACACGCCATCCACCAGAAGAAGGAAACAACAACAGCAAACAACAGAAAATGGCCAAACAGAAAGTAACTGAAAGTAGAAGAAAAAAATGAACTTGGTCCTCTTTTTTTCCCCTTCACTTTCGTTTGAAACCTCTTTTGGGTACAACATCGTTGTAAGCGCGAGCTATAGGTACAAGTTCTCTGACTGCAGCGCCATCCAAAAGTTCATGTGCCACGTCAGTGATGCTTTTCTTTTCGTTGACAATCCTTTGTCTGGAGCATTTTGCATGTTACAAGTTAGTTTGGTTTTGTTAAAAAAGTGGGTTGGAAAAAATACCTTTTCATTAGCATCTCAACGTCAGCACGTTCAATGGTCTTGCGACGAGCATGCCGTGCAAATGCGGCCAGGTCATGCGATACTTGTTCCATAAACTCATGCGTTCTGCAATACATTTGCATGAGAGAAGAGAACAAACACAAAAACAAATAATGAATGACCGACGAACCCATTATGTATCACTTGCAGGGCTTCAGGAGAGAGTTTTAGTTTAGGATCGGTGACATAGCGGCTCAAAAGCTGAGTGGTGGAGGCCAAAGGTAGAAGTTGTGGCGATGCCGCTTGTTCTTCTTGTTGGTTTGCATTGCGTTTGCTATTTCTGGTTGTCTTTGCTGCTGATGTTGTTGCGCTCTTCTTTCGAGAGAAAGATAAAGTTGGTTTTCGAGATTGAGGACCAACAGCACGACGAGCAGCTGCCAACCGCCCGTAGCGAGAACGAAATGTCCGGTTTGTTGCTATCTTTTCTTCTTGTTGCTGTACACGTTGTAAGTGGGGCGGACCGTCGTCATTGTGATGGCTGTCTTCTCTATCACTGTCGCTATCAAAAGGAAGAGCAACCTCGTCAAATCCTGGCAGAGAGAGGTACGGTACTTTCATGTCCACTCCTTTGATCGGTTCTAATCTAGTTGCAGTCTCGTCATCGTCATCTTCCTCAGCTTCTTCAGCAACGACAGAAGGTGAAGAAAATGGAAGTGGTAATTCTTGAGTGACGGAAACCCCAAGAATGGTTGTGGAAGGCTCATTGGCAGACAAGGTCTCTTTGTCTGGTGGGCCTATGGGAGACGCAGAGGTGGAGGAAAAAGGAGAAGCGTTGTAGGCGATGGGAGTGTTTGCCAGAGAGGCAAAGGCTGAGATGGGAGTGGTGGGGGCGTTGCTATAGCTGGCTCTGCTGTTGTTCAAAGAGCGGATTGGAGTGTAGTTGCCATCGTCTCCTCTTCGTCGCTCCGGATTTCTGCCGGGGGTTGCATCGTTTTGTTCAGGGTAATCATCTTCTTCCTGTTCTGCTACCTCTTCTTCTTGTTCTCTATTGTTTTGCTGAAGAGTAGAAGAAGCAGGTTCGTACCGTTGCGTGGGGGTCAGTGAAGAGGTGTAGAGAGGAGAAGAAGAGGGAGAAGGATGAAACTCTTCTTCTGGGAGTTGAATGGAGGCAGGGCCAGAAAGTGGCTCTCTCTCAGCGACCAAAGAAGGAGAAGGAGAGCCATAAAAGGAAGGAGAAGCAGAAGGAGAAGGCGGCGATGGCGATGGTTGCGGTGTGAGGTCCTGAATGACTTGACGGATGATCTTCCTGGGAGAGGTTTTCGAGGTGGGAGTGTAGGGAAAAGGGGTGGGCGAGTCACCGACGGAAGAGGAAGAGAAGGAGGAGCGTCCACGCCGTTGTGGTGTCGCAGAGGCAGAAGGTTTTTGGATTGCTTCTGGACGAGGTCCTTGTAACAGTTCGTTGAGTATATCGGTAGTTTGTCCTTCGGTCTCCTCTTCTGTTGCTTCTTCTTGAGATGAACTTTCATTCGTCGAGGTTCGTCGAGTGGTGGCAGCAAGTTGCCGGCGGTTGAGCACCAGGGAGTCCCTTCCTTGCGCCAGTCTCCGCCTTTTGCTTGTTCCGCTTGGCTGGCATAGCGAAGAAGAAAACGCAACATAACATTCAGGAGAGAGCAAGAAACGAGTAGAGCTATTCTACGTACAGTGGCGGCAGCGGACGTACCCCTCATCCTTCGCTCCAGTAGATCCAGCCCTTTCCTACCGAATTTTTTTTGTCAAAACCAAACAAAAACAAACAACACACGACGCACACGCTCTCGAAACTTGAGGTAGGTGCTTAAGCAGAGTGAGCGCTTACCCCAAAGAGGGCCTCTTCCTTCTGGCTTCCATCAGGGCTCGCTCGCGCGCGCGCTGCTTGCCTCCTTCGGGTTTGTGGCACACTATAACTTTAGTGTCGACACCAAAGTGCGATGGGTGCCCATTTTGGCAATACACCCTGGGCAAGAGGGGAGAGAGAGAGAGAGAGAAACGAAGCAACCTGTTCTCTACAATGACAACAGCAACAATAAGAACCAATGTCTATTTGCTTTCTGTGACACTAACAGAAGAACCGCTCGCTGCAACGGCGGTCATCAGGGGGTCGTCACCACCGGTGTCATCCGTGCTGGTGCTGCTCTGGTGTGTGGGACGAGCAACACTCCAACCGCCTTTCTTGTGTTCCACAACAGGGGGTTGTTTCGGCTTGTCCACTGAGTTGCGGTGTGCCATCATCTTGCGTTTTGGAAGGGCTTCATTCTCTGGGATCGATGATGCTTCCACAAGCACAGTCGGCTCTTCTCCTCGCACCGTTTCTCCGTTTTGGTCTTCGGAATGGTGGGCTTCTCCCTGGTGTTTCTCCTTGTTGGTGCTGTGGAGAAGCTTTCGCTTGTCATCTTCCAAAATCAGAGAGGCCTGACGATGAAGTGTTGCCTTAGGAGAGGTGGGAGGAGAGCCGCTGATCATTGCTTTCAGCTCCAAAGATGACGGACGAACGTTCTCCCACGAGGAAGATGACGTGGACGGAGCAGACTGCGAGGCGAAAGCCAGAGGCAAACCGCGCTTGGGGAGAGGAGGAGCAGCGATCCGTCTAGTCTTGGCAGAGGAGGGCGCCACCGTGCATTGCGAGCATTGTTGCCTTGCCTCTGAAGCCTCATCATCGCCAAGATTATCTTCTGTTCTTGTTGCAGTTAATGGGGAAGGTGAAAGGGCAGGATCTTCATCATTGTGCACTCCATCATCACTATAACGACGACGATGCTTATGCCTGGTTTCGGGTGACAATGAAGAAGGGGAAAAGGAGACTGGTTTTGGACAATGGTCGCGATGTTTTGTGGCCGGAGAAATGGCTTGTTCATTGCTCAAATCGTTATGAGGTGGTTGAACAGAAGAAGAAGATGATGAAATGACAGAAGGGCAAGGCGGAGTGTAGTCAGGAAAGAGTAAAGGAAAACCTGTTATCATGCAGTCCACTAGAGAGTTGGCAGCAGCGATGCCGTTCAGCATTTCTGCTGCTGAGACGCTGTCGTTGTATAATATGTTGGGAGCAATTACAGTGGCCAGGTTGTCCGAGCTCATCAGGTTCTTTGTGTGTTGAAGTGAAATGGAATGGAGGCTGTACAGAAGCCGTTGGAGTAGGCTAAGATTGGCGGGAGGGAGTTCATGGAAGAGGGCCGCTATTCCTTTAAGTTGTTTTTCTGTGTCTTCTTCTGATTTTGGAACACAATTCATTTCGTACAGTAATGTTATTAGGATTATAAGAATTTCGAATATAAAATGATGAACACACATACCTTTGCTTAGAGAAATGCATCTTTGATAGCTCTGATGAGTGAGGAGAGGCTCTGGAAGCTCAGCTAAAAATGTTTTCAAAATGCCAGTCACTATATGACAATCCGTGCCTTCTTTCTCAAAGTTAATTACATCTCCTGTGATAACGTAACAGTTAGCATTGAAATAGACAACGAGAGGAGAGAGAAGAGAGAGGCCCACCACTGTTGATACGCCCTATTAAATTTCTAATCTGAACTTGGTTGCCTGAGATACGAAAGATGCCTATTGTGTCCATTGCTGCCAACAACAATCAATTTGGAGAACGTTCAGCAAATTGCCTGAGATACGCAGAAAGATAAGAGAGGCCATAATATCAAACAAACCATATTTCTCAACATAGTAAAGACATTGCTCAACTATCTTTGGAATTGTTCCGCCATCTCTTTGTAGTATCAGTTCCAGTGGCATCCCGAATATTTGCGTCTAAATATTTAGGAAATATAATAGGAAATATGAGAATGTGAAGATAAATAAGAAAACAGAAACCAAACCCTGGTAAAAGTGGGCGGCGTTTTGGATTTTCGGTAGTTGCGCTCCCTTTGCAGATACCTATCCGCTTGCTTTTGTTTCATTTCCTCTTTCTTGTTTTCCATGTGACGCTTGTAAAATTCGAGCTTCGGCATGTAAGCCGCGAATAGCTCATGGCCTTTCTGTACGTTTGGTTATATTATTATTTTTCGATAAGGTTAAAGAGCTGGACAAAAAAAATTAAAACATGTGTTTATCGTCACTAACCTTAAACATTTCGTAGTGCGCTTCCACAAACTTGCACATAAGCTCCATCATTGCACATTCAGTTTGGTCGTTGGTTGTTTCTAAACATTCCAACGAGGAGAAGCTGACCTGCTCAAATGCTGCTCTTTTTTCTTCTACCATTTGTTCTGACTGAATATGCAAATAGGGGAGGGAGGGAGGGAGGGAAAGAGAGAGAGACAAAGAGAGAGAGAGAGAGAGAGAGAGAGAGAGATATCAATTACAACGCGAACACACAGTAATGGACGCAAACACACCTCAAGCATTCTTGCCTCGCTCACGTTGGGCTTTGCTTTCAACGACTTGTTGGCTGCTATTGCTGCGTCATAGGCTAGTCGAATACGATCGTATTTTCGTTTCTCTTCCTGAAAATAGATAGTTATTTAATCTTGTTAGAGAAACTACAAAAAGAGAACAAGCCAAGGTGAAAAATCTGTTAAGAGAAAAAAACTAACACGAGCTGGCTTGATCTTGGTTTGTTGCCAGTTGCGTGCTGGAACCATCATGGCATTGACACGTTGTCCATTAAGGGATTGTATGGTGCTATTATACTCGTGCACCAATTCACTCACATCTTTCAGTAAGGAAGCTGTACGCCAAAGACACGAAAATCGGAAGATAAGAAGATAACAACAAAAGCATATAATAACCTAGAGCATAAACCGACGAAGGAAGAAAGAAGAATGAAGGAAAGAGGAAGAAAACAAACCAAATTGTGGCCGTTCATTGTTTTGATTGAGAGTACTGCCGTAGGAAGATATCACTTGCGCTGTCACTTTGCCCTCTTGAAAGCTTTCCGTAACCAATTTGCTTTCTTTCAACAAACACGTGTACAGTTGTTTGATATGTTGATAGCTTTCTATAAGTTGCTGTAGTATTTGGTTTTTGTTGTTAGTTAGATGAAATGATAACAAGAAAACAGTTATCAAAAAAAGGGGCACAAAGACAGAAAATGTACCCTCTCTTCCGCTTTCATTTCCGGTGGCTCCACCGTATCGACGCGGTTCATGCGTTCCAACATGGACTGTCGCAACGTACCAAACTTGAGAAATGCCATCTTTCTGTTCCCTTTTTCTGTCTATCTTGAAAAAACAAAGTCAATTGACCAAAAATAAGTTCATGAACTAATAAACACGAACCCGTGACAGTAACAGTGGATCCTCTTTCTTCTTCTGTTCCTGCTACCAGTCTCCTTTCTACTTCTCTTGCAGCCTTGCCGTTCTCTTCTTCGTTCCAAACCGCCACTTTTTTTTTGTGCGTGGATCCTTTAGTGAACCGTCGCCCCACAATCGCCATGCGCATATTTGGAGAACGATGACGTCGGAGGTTCGGTTTTTGTTTTTGTTTTGTTTTTTTTTTTTTGTGTTTTGTGGTGTGCTTCTTATGCAGGCAGGAGAAGCTCATCGTGCATGCCGGATGAGGCCTTCTGGTGGTACTTTTTGCGAAGCGAGCCGCAACAAAAGAGTCGGCCGTTGAATCCGTAATGATTCCCCCCGAACAGAAACAGAGAAGCAAAGGCCAGCAGAGTTCCTCCGAAGAAGCCCGGTCCTCTCGTCCCACTGTTTAAATTTACAGATAACAGAATAAACAACAAGAGCGCAAAAGAGACAAGAGAGAGAGAGAGAAACCGAACCTAAACTCGAGCAAAAGCCCCCCAAACGAAGGGCCTAGCACACGAGCAACGTTATCCACCGCCTTTGCAACCCCAATAGCCCCTCCTGCATCTGCCTTTCTTACACTCTGTTTTTGTTTTTTTTTTTTTTTAACGAAGGATTAAAAGTTGATAACAACATTACAGATGATAACAAAGCAACAAGTGAAAGAAATACCTTGGTGATAGAGCTTAGTGTACACGTCTTAATGATGCCATGGCTCAGCACGAGAGGCAGCATTAGCAGCATCAAAACGGATAGAGAAGGTGCCAATGAAGTTAAGAATAGAGATGACCCCAAGCACAATAGCGTCAGCTGTATCAGCAAATTCTCTGGGTTTTTTTTGTTTGGTTGGTTAAGAACGTAAATAAGAAAGCATTTAAATTTTAAACAACTGACCTCGAATACGGTTGGCGAGCGAACCAACTACAAAGACTTGCACAAAGACGAGAATAGCTCCTATGTAGGACAACAACACGCCGTTCATTTGTGCATCCATTCCAAAGCGTTGTTTTCCTATCACAGTAAAACAGGACTGGAACATGCTGAAAACCTATATGCGAGTTCAGAAGGTTATTATGTAGCAAGAAGAGAAGCAAGAATGAGAATAACATACCAAATTACAGCAAAAGCTAACAAGAAAGAAGAACAAAAGGTTGCTTTGGGTGAGCATGTTCCACATGCCAGAGAAGAAACTCTGTCCAGAGGTCGTCATCCCGTCAAAGCAAACGTCTCGTGGCGAATCAGCCTCATAAAGGGAATCAGCCTTTTGTTTATCTGCTTCAAGTTTGTTGATAGCAATGACAACGGATGAAGATTCGGCCGTTGCATCTGTGGCTTCTGTCTTGGTAGAGTCATTTTTATCGGAATAGAAGAGTTGATCGTCAGCTGTTGACGAAGGAGAAGAGATGGAGCTTCGGCTGGGTTCTGGCAGATAAAAATAGCAAAGGAAAAAGTTGATACAAAGTAATAAACAACAAATGGCCGTCGGGAGATTCGGATTGTGTTCGTGCAATAGTCCTTGGTCACAAGTGTTCAGTAAGCGAGAGAGGAGAAGGAGAAGGAGAGAGGAGAGAGGAGAGACGAGAGAGCAGAGGGAGAGGGAGAGGGAGAGGGAGAGAGAGAGAGAGAGAGAGAGAGAGAGAGAGAGAGGATGAGGGAGGGCGGCAGGGAGGGAGATACCTCCTATGGCTGGTCCGACAATCAACCCAAGACCTGAAGCTGTTCCAAGATAACTGGCAACAGTATTAATCACAGAGCTAAAATCCGAAAGAAAACAAAGAGAAGAGAAATAAATAGAGAAAGAACCTTAATGACTGTACACGATCTAGAACAGAGGAGCTTGCGGTGACATAGGCAGCACCAAGCGAGGGAGAGTGCCGTACAAGCCCCACTAAACCACATGCCAAAAAAATAATGGGCAAAGTAGGAGCCCACCCCATCAACAGGTACCCTGCCTGTTGGTTGTTTTGTGTCATATGTGTTCACTTGAGCAAAAAGCAACGGAAAAAAAAAGGAGAGAAAAGAAGGGAGAGAGGACGGAGGAGGGAGGAGGGAAGAGGAGAGAGGAGTTACGTTGCTGGCCAGAAAACAAAAAGCGAGCGTCTGACTCCGACCAAACGTATCGCTGAGCCGGCCCACTAGGAACAAACAACGGTTACGTTAGCCAAAAACAACGTATCACATGCATGCACGCATGATTGGAAGTGTAGAGATACTCACTCAAAGGAGCGCCAAGGAGTTGTGTAAGACTGAAGAGAGAGGCCAAATATCCAATGGTAGCATCGTTTTCCGTCAGCTTGGCCAGGTGAAAGGGCAGCAATGGCACCACCAGGTTCATCGCCAATTTATCTACAAAGACGAGCCCCAGCAACAGCCGGAGATTCGGCGACAACGTTGTCCACATGGTATTTTTTTTCTTCTCCTCCTCCTCCCGCGCCACTCCAACCCTTTCGGCAGAAAGAAATGCTCTGCAGGGGCCCCACTTCAAACGTGTCGTCCTTCTTCGTTTCTCTGCTACTTCGTTTGTTTTCCCGTGTGTTTTTGATTGCTCGTGACGTCGTGACGATTTTTTCATGACGTCGTGAAGATTTGTCGACATTTATGTGTTGAGGTGGTGAAGCGGAGAAAAGGAAGAACAACAAACAAATTTTTTTTTTTTGCAGAGAAGGAAGAAGCGAGGCAAGGCAGGAGAAAGAAGAGAGAAAACTAGGGGGCGTGCGTGTCCTAGTCGCCTTTTTTTGGGGGGGTTGCTCTGTAATTTATTTTTGTTGTCTTCTCTTCTTCTTTTTTTCCCCCCTTGCTTCCTTTGTTTCTTCGTTTCCATTCAAACAGGTCATTTCGTTTGCCAACAGAAGAAAGAAAGCATTCAAAAAAAAAAAGATGTTGAAGACCAACAAAGGGCCTGCAACGCACGTCTTTGCGGAGAAACAAGCAGAACACGACGATGATGACATTTTGAGCTTTGAGCTCCGTCCTCAGCCCTCCAAAATCATCCCTTCCGCAACCGCATCCAAATCAAAGTCCAATGGCAAAACTTCTTCAGGCTTGGCAGCACGCAAGAGGCCAGAAGAAGAGATTTGCAAGAAGGAGTCTGCCTCCTCCCTCTTCGGCTCTGATGAGGAAAGCGACAGCTCTGAAGACGAATACAACACTCCCATAAAGAACAGCAAACATTCTTTCACTTCCTCCTCCTCCTCCTCCTCTTATTTCAGCTCTTCTTCCTCTGAAGGAGAAGGACTTGAAGAGTCCAGTCAAGAACCCAAACGAATCTCAAAAAAGAGCAAGAGCTCTTCTCCTTCTTCATCTTCTTCTTCGTCTCGACCACCTTCTCGCCCTTCCTCCACAAAGAAGGAAGATGTGATCGATGAGGCCACGCTGGCGAGGCTTCAGGGCACTCGCGGCAAGCTACGCCAGATGTACCAAGAAAACGAGGCCAAGAAGCGCAGCCGGACGGTCATCGAGCTGACGGCTCCTCCCGTTCACGTCGAGCGGAGAAGAAAGCCCAACCCTTCCCATACGGTGAAGAGAGCCGCCCCATCGACGACGACAAGAAAGACTGGCAGTAGTGCCGCTGGTGGTGTTGCCTCTCCCATCAAAAAGACAAGTGGCTCATCCGCCAGAGAGCGTCTCAGAAAGAAGATTAGAGCGAGAAAGTAGTTTTTTCTTTAGCTCCTGATCTTGTTTTGTTTCAAGCTTTTTTTGTGTGTAGATTTAAGTGATTAGGTTTTTCATCTTTCTTTCTTCCATCGACCAAAACCATTGCTGGGGACCAAAGGAAAAAAAAAAAGAAACGTTGTCTGAAGAGCTTTTATTTTTAGTGAGCAGCAACAGAACGAGAGACGTGGTGAAGCTCTTCCCTCCTCATGCTCTCCTTCGTCTTGCGCTCGTCACTCTCTTTGCTGTTTGACGATGATGACAAAGAGGAGAGCGCGTGGTTGACCTCTCTCAAGACGGAACGCAACGCCAATTGTTGCTTCTCGCAAATGCCTTCGTTCATGCGTTGGATGCTCCTCATAAAGGCCTTGTCCTTCTTCATCTGCTCCATCGGCAACAACGACTTGGGGCTGTGCTTCTCTTCAACTCCCTCCTTGTGGTCCCACCACTTGCGATGAAGCTCCAACAAGACGGAAGAAAGAAGAGCAAAGGAGCGGCCGTGCTCGCGCATCCTCTTGCACACGATGAAGCGCTCCGAGTTGACAACGCGGCTGTGCAGGGGCTTGATGATGAAGACCTCGTCAAAGAGCAGGGTCATGATGTAGAGGGCAGAGGCTGTCAGATCGGAGAAGCAGTCATACACTTTGCATACAAAGTTTCCTCCTGTGCGAGAGAACGGCGAACAGAGATGAGAACATGAAAGGCGAACAGAGAGAAGGAGAAAGAGATGGTACCAGGACGAAGAGTCTTGAGCATGACGACAATTTCGGATAGAAGGACGTGGCCCGAGAAGAGCTCCTGGTAGTTCTCCATGTGCTCTCCCTTTTGGTTCTTTTGCACTTCATGGCCACCATCGGCTACCACCAAGTTGACTCGCTTCCTGAGATCCTGCAGTTGCTCCATTCGCTGACGTTCTCGCTCCTCCCTCATCTTCTCTCTTTCGGGATCCACCTCTCGTCCTCTTCTTGCTATCCTAGAAGAAGCCGCTTCTTCCTCTTCCTTCTTCTGGTCTTCTGCTTCTTCTGCCCTGGCTTTGGAGATGCGCTCCACAACGTCGTCCAGATTCTCTGGATTGTTGACGTCGCCGGTGCCATCTTTGCCGTTCAACACCACAAAGTGTTGCTTGTCTTGCAAAAGCCTTTGATACCATTGGGCAGGTGGCAGAGAAGCGGGATGATCATTCACTTGCTTCGTGCTTCCAGGTTTATCCGTATCTTCTTCATCCTTCTCACTCTTTGCCTTATCTTCTATTTGTTGTTCAAGCTCTGCTTTCTTCTCCATTGTGAGGGTGAGACCATAACCGAAACAAGGTTTAGGCGCCAACTCCAACAAGAGCTGAGAAAAAGCACCAGGCCCGCCGCACACGTCCAAAAAGGTGGTATGCTCAAAACGAGAGGAGAGGTTGTCAAAGAACTTAACGGACCGAATGATCTCTTCGAGTTTGTCTCCTGTCTTGTGCCATAACCGGCCAGTTCTCTTCTTTTCTTGTGGAAACAAGTCTTCTCTTATCCTGAACAACAGCAGGTAATACGTGTGAATGATACATACGAAAGCAGCTAGATTGAAGCAAGAATGGCGTACTTGTAATAGACAGCAGCATGGCCACTGTCGAACAGTTCATCCAGACGGTTCTTTTGCTGCCAAAGCGAAAGAATAGTCTGTTCGTCGCAATAACCAGCTTTGCTCATCCGCTCAGGTGACGCTACTGGCACAAATTGCAAGTCCTCATGGTTCACTTTCCAGACTAAGTTAGCACAGAAGCAACAAAAGAGAGAAGAGCACGAGAGAAAATTGAGAGTGAGTGAGTGAACGCACAGTCAAATTTCTGAAGCTTTTCTTCCGCTCTGATGCGATAGGTCTCAGTCTCTTCCTTCAATCTTCGCTGCTGGCGGACAGCAGAGGAAGAGGAATCAAAGGAAGAGTAATGGTCGTAATCATAGCTTCTTCCTTTGTCAACCTCCATTCGCCGAGAGGAAGGGCCCTTTGACTTGGTGTCTCTCCAACTTGTTCTCTCTATTTTGTTTGGTTGTCAGTCAACAAGCAACAAAAAGAAATGAGGGTAGGACAAAACCTGATCTTTCTCTCGACTTTGATCGACTGCGCGAGTCGCGCTCTCGGGAACCACGACGCTCGGAAGTGCGAGAAGCGTCCCTATGATGTCTCTCATGATGATCTTCCTCATAGTAAGTTCTGGAGCGAGAACGAGCTCCGGAACTCCTGTCCCGCGAGCGACGCTGACTCTCCGGAGACCGCGACCGGGAGCGGTGCCTTCTGGCACGCTTGGTGTGGTCGTGGGAGCTCTCCCTGGAGCGGGAGCGGCGCGTGGCCCGCGGGGAGAGGGAACGGGAGCGTCCTCGTTTAATGTTGTCGCGCATTGTCTGTTCGCTTGTTTCGTGCGTACGTCTGGCTGGCTTGCTCTCTTGTGGTGTGGTGTGGTTTGTAGTAGTGTGGAAAAAGAAAAAGGAAATAGCGTGAGGGCGGGCCGCCCTCCCTTTGCGCTGCTGTGCGTAACGTTACCGTTGGATAGTGCCTGCGAAAAAAAAGGCGGGAAAGATATTTGATGTAGACAATAAGGTCGACCCGATATAATTTTAAATGTCGACATGAGGAGTCGGGGAACCAATTGGTTCGACAACAAAAGAAAGCAACAAAAAAGAGAGAGAAAGACGGAGCGAGAGCAATGTTGCGCCAAGGAACTTCTTTTCTGGCTGGTCCCATGTGCATGGGCATGAGAACGGGCGCCTTGCGCGTGGCTAGCTCCACAGCCCTCGCCACCACCTCTCGGCGCATGGCTAGCAGCAGCACTCCCCTCAATCGAGTGCAGGAGTTCCTGCGCGCCTCCAAAGGAGTGGCCGAAGGCTCTCACCACTACTACATGTTCAACCTTGGCTCAAAGATCTTGGCAGTCACTCTGCCCGCTGGTCTCATCGTCAGCTCCTTCTCCTCGCTGCTGGCCATGCCCTTTGACCTGGTGACCGGCCTCTTGATCCCCGCCCACGCTCACGTCGGCATGAGGCACGTCATCACCGACTACGTGCCGCGAGGCTATGCCCCTGCCGTCAACCGTGTGCTCCCCATCTTCACGCTCTTGGCCACCCTTGGCTTTCTCAAGTACAACCTCGTGGACCAGGGCATCAGCAACGGCCTCAGACAGCTCTGGAAAGCTCCTGTAGATAAGGACCTCGACAAGTAATCACTCTCAGTCGACACCCCCCCAGGCGATTGGATCCTCCTCTTCTTCTATTTTGTTATTTTTTTAAACACAAAAACCAAACAAACTTTTTTCCACTCGAAGCAAAAATCAATCCTCTCTTCTTCAACTCTTTTTGTCTTGCTCTTCTTTTTTTTTTTAAACTTGAGAAGAAAGAAATGACGAAGGAGGAAGGGGAGAAGACCACCTCAATCCGGCATATAAATGCAGAGCCACAACGGAGGCGGCTGATGCAGGTCGTGAAGCAGCCAAACGCAAGCGGAGGTGGAGGGCCGGTCGAGGAGAGGAACCACAACAAGCAAGAAGACTGGTGGCCGTTCATCATTGAAAAGGAAGTGGACTGGGGAGATCTGGACGCTCACCGTCACGTCAATAACATCGCCTTCTTTCGTAAGTAAGATCGTTTCTTTGTCCCTTTTCTTTTCTTTCTCCTCCTGTCTATTGTGCCTCAACAGCACAGAGCCAAAGACCAAATGTAGACTCATCTGGCTTCTCTATCTCCTCCCTCACCCTCACAAAGAGTGGTTTCAGACGTGCAGAGCAGAGTATCTTCGTTTTTTGCGTGAGTAGCGACCAGTAGCCTTTGCCCCCTCCTATGTTTCTTTTTCTTTCTTTCCTCATTCTTGACCAAGTGTTTTTTTTCTTTTGTTGAAACTCTCCTATGAGCAGGACTGGGGGACACGGAGAAGGGCCACGGGATCGTCATAGCCGACCAGAGCATGCGCTATCTCAAGCCTCTGCGCTATCCTGACACCATATTGCTGAAGATAAAAGTATCCTCCATAGGCATCACCTCCTTGGTGCTTGACTTTGAAGTGGTACTCCATTCCCTGCTCGCTGTTTTCATTTTTTCTTCTTTCTTGTCGTTTCTTGTCGTTTCTTGTCGTTTCTTTCCTTTCCTTTCTTTTTCTTTTCTTTTCTTTCTTTCCTCTCTCTCTCTCTCTCTCTCTCTCCATGTTTGTGTTCTAGAAGTGTGCTTGTTGTTGTTGTTCGTCTGGTTCTGTGGCTGTGGCTATCGTATCACCTCCAGAGCGCTCCACCTCTTCTCTCCTCTCCTCTCTTCTCTGTTCTCTCCCCCCCTGCTCATCTAAACCTATTCAAGGAGAGCAAGAAGAGCGGAGTGGTGGCGAAGGGTACTGCTCGTGCTGTCTACTTCGACCATAAACAGGGTCACAAGACAGCGATACCTCACAACATGCGGCTGCACATCCATCACACGCAAGGAGGACAACCGTCCCTCCCATCGGATCGCGCTTCTCTCTAAACCCTTTCTTGTAAGAGGCATTAGCTTTACTCCAAAAATGGCAACAAAGTTAAAACAATCAAGTGACACAAAAACAGCAACCCAGTCCCGATTCAAGGTACATGAGCAAACCGCGCAGCATGTTCGCCGTGCCTTGCACCCAGCGTTGCGACTTGAACCGAGCCTCTTTTATGGTCAATTTGCATGGAGGTTGTCTCCCAAACCAAAACCCAACGATTTTTCCGTAGACTTGAGGGGTAAACCCAACAAAAAAAAAAAAGAAAAAAAACAAAGAAAAAAAAAAGACAAGAAAAGCAAGCCACCACCCATCTTTGTGGCATCAGAACAACAAACACAACAAAACCTCAAGCCAGACCTCTCTACTCTATAACATACCTCAAGGAAAGATGGCAACCAAGGCAAAGGTTCAATTCAAAATCACGCTAGCCTCTGATCCCTCGTTGCCCTACAAAATCATCAAGGTGCCAGAGGAAACGCCTTTCACTGCTGTCATTCACTTTGCTGCAGAACAGTTCAAGGTGCCGCCAGAGACCAGCGCCATCCTTTCCAGCGATGGCACAGGACTCAGCCCGCAGGGACAGACTGCTGGACACATCTTCTTGGCCCATGGAAGCGAGCTGAAACTCATCCCCAGAGACCGAGTCGGAGGCTTCTGTGCAGAATAAAAGTAACTCCTCCTGACCTCTTCCTTTGTAGCAACCTTCCTCCTTCCACTTTGATCTCAGGGCCAACAGGCAGACATGAGAGAGAGAGAGAGAGAAAGCGTGAGAGCGAGAGGGAGAATACTTGAGCCAACAACAGAAGACACAACTTGGCTTTATTCTGTTTAATCGATGGCAAGATTGGCTTGGCTCTGCAAGAAAGCAAAGCCATTTAGTCAGATTGGCGAACAAAACGAGAGAGGAAAGAGGAGAGACGTACAGCAATGCCACAGTTGTCATTGCGATTACGAGCCATTTTGATGTAGCCTTGGTCTCCCCAGTAGGTTGACCATGAGCTTTGATCTTCTAGTCAGCAGTGGCAATAGTACTGTTTGAAGAAAGAGATTCCACCAAGAGAAGCAGAAGAAGAAGAAGAAGAAGAAGAAGAAGAAGAAAGAGGACAAGCGCCGACGAAGAAGTTTGTCTTCACATGCTGACGTAAGACATATAAACCTCACGTCGTCATGATTTAATTGCAGGCAGGAATGGGAAGAAATTATCCACCGTTTCGTGACAGTGGTCTTTTGGACACAGTTCAAGGGTGGGAAGTACCTCTGCTTTTCGTGCGCCCGTTTCGCGACCTCAAAACGGGAAAGAAAAAAAAGGGAGAGGGAGCGACAAGACAAGAAAGACAAAAAGAAAAGAATGGAAGACGCAGCGGACCCCACCACCAGTGCCCTCTCCACTCCCACCGTCCTCGGTCTGGCCGTGGGTGCCCTCATCGCCTTTGTTGTGGGCAGGATCGTGCTGAAGGAGATCTCCGGAGCGTCCACCAAATCGGCCTACCCCACCAACAAGACTACAAAGAAGGTGGCGTTGGACCCGGAACGCTACCAAAAGTTCGCTTTGGCCGAAAAGATCATCATCAACCACAACACTCGCATCTTCCGTTTCTCTCTGCCCAAGCCCGATGATGTGTTGGGTCTTCCCATCGGCCAACACATGTCTTTCCGGTAACACACACTACTATCAAATCTCTGCTACTTTTTTAAGCCTAAACTTTCATCAAAAAAACTAGCTGCATCATTGATGGAAAGGAAGTGTACCGACCCTACACGCCCATAAGCTCTGACGATGACCTTGGCTACTTTGACCTCCTCATCAAAGTTTATCCCAAAGTAACTGCTTCTTCTTTTCACTCTGCTCGGCGTTTTCTTCAGCATTGTGTTAATCTCGCTCACTTTTTTTTTTCCAAGGGACAAATGTCGAGTTACTTTGATCGAATGGAGGTTGGCGACGTCATCGACGTAAAAGGCCCCAAGGGCAAGTTCATCTACCGCCCCAACATGAAGAGGGCCTTCGGCATGTTGGCTGGCGGCACTGGCATTACCCCAATGCTCCAGGTCATCAACGCCATCCTGAAGAACCCCAAAGACAGGACCCAGCTGCACCTCATTTTTGCCAACGTAACGGAGGAGGACATCCTCCTGCGCGACCGACTGGAGCACCTGGCCGAGGAACACCCTGATCGGTTCAAACTCTTTTACGCTCTCAACCAGGTTTCTCCTCTCTTCTGTGCTTCTCTTCTCGTTTCCTCTCTTCTTTTTCTAAAGCATTGAAAAACACCAACAACAACAAAAGCCCCCTGAAGGATGGACGCAAGGGGTTGGCTTTGTCACAGCGGAGATGATAAAGGAGCACTGCCCAGCACCTGCCGATGACATCATGATGGTCATGTGTGGACCCACTCCCATGAACAACGCCATGCTGGCCAACCTTCAGCAGCTTGGCTACTCTCAGGATATGTGCTTCAAGTTCTGAAAAAACTTTCTTCTTGTCGCGTTCTTCGGCTTGCCCCTTTTCTTTTCTTCTTCTTCTTTAACTCTTCGGCAAGCAAAACAACAAAACAACGGCCTTCACTTTTGTTTAAAAACAGGAAACAAAACGGCTTGTTTGGATTTTAAGAAGCTTGCGAAACGACTTCCTTTGCAGGTTGTTGTTGCTGCAGCTCAGCCACTCGGAAAAGGATCTTCTTGCGATGACCCAACGACTCCACGTTGAGCCTCTGTTGCAACGACTCTGCATCGATGGAGAGAAGAGCATTACCATCGATGCCATTAGCACCAAAGTTGGCGGCGTACTCCCCAAATTGGTTCTCCTTCAACCACTTTTTCACTTGGGCGCAGCTCCACTGGTCCACCTCTCCTGTCAGTTCCGCCTCGCTCTCGCTTTCAGCTTCCTCATCCTCGGAGTCGACTTCGGGAGGGATGTAGAGCCATTTGCCTTCTTCGTCCTCTTCGAGGCCTTCGCCTCCGTCTTCTGTTTCTTCCTCGTCGATCCCCTTTTCGTTTGTTTTGTTTCAGTAATTTTTTTTTTGTCACCAGATAGAAGGAGAAGAGGAAGACGTACAGGAAAGATGGCCCAAATGTCGGGGTAATGCTCTACGAGAGTGGCAACCGCTTGATTCATGTGCATGTTGGGCATGTGCATGCTCTTCTCCCACATAACGTTCGGGCCGATGACAATGCCAATGTTATTTGGGTTCATCATGTTCACTTCGCTCTGTAAACTTTTTGTTTTCAAGTTTTGAAAACAAAGACAAAAAGTAAAAAGAAAAATAGTGAGAAGCGAAGAAGAGCCGACACACTTGCGGTAAAATTGTACCTCAATTTGTAAAGGAAGTTATTGTAGGCATGCCACAAGTGAAGGTTGTGTTCAGGAAGTTGCTGCAATAAGTTCTGATACATTGGAATCGATTTGGTCTCATCCGGTTCCTTTGCTGGGTTGAGAAATTGACAATTGTCAGAAAAGAAGAGAAAGAACAAAGAAGAAAACAATCAGGTTACCAGCAGCTACCCATTCCTCTTCCAAAGCAAATGTAAAGATAGGTTCTGGCAATTCTCTTAAGTACTCCTTCAACAAGCTGGCGGCATCATCCCTGTTGATCAGCTCAGGCAGGTCCAAAGGCTTTCCTGACTCCGCCATTTCCCTCACCTTCTTAATGGTGCCAGCCAAACCAGAGATGCGGAACAATCCGCTCTCGGTGAAGGTCGTCTTGTCATTCAACAAGAACTCTATGAGAGAGGCAATGAAGAAGGGGATCTTGAGGTCAGGATAGTAAGTAGCCTGACGAGACATCACTTCCGAGAGACGTTCTCCAAAGAGTTTTCCGCCTGCAGCGGGAAGAATACCGGCGTTGATCAACGTTCCACGATTGGGACGACGATTGAGGAAGTTGGCGAGCCTTCTTCGAACGCGAGCTTTGTCGGTAGGGTCGATGTCCTCATAGTTCTCGTCTTCTTTGCTGCGTATCCCTTTACCTTTTGTTTTCTTTCTGGTCCTTCTATCTCGTTTCTTGCTCTCTGTGCCTGCAATGTCTGATTTCTTCTTCTTGACGAGCTCTCTTCGACTCTTGCTAGCTTTTCTGGGAGGAAGAGATTTGCCAGATTGTTGTAAAGCGGCTTCTCCCGCGGAGGAGGCAGCGCCTGATTCTTTGACGTGCAATTTGACGACTATCTCGCCTTTTACTCCTTTGTCTTTTTTACCCTTTCTGCTTTCAAGAGGGTATGTCTTTGTGTATTCGCCTGGTCATTTGGAACAAACAAAGTTACAAAAGAGAATGTAAAAAAGAAGGGAAAGAGGTCGAACCAGGCCTAATAAAGTCTCTGAGAAAGATAGAGAAGCGACCCATGAAGTCGTTTGTTCCTATTTTGTCCCGGTCCCAACATTGAACGTCTATCTCTTCCTCTTCAATCAGTGGGCCTCTGTTTGTTTGCAGTTTTTTCAAAATTAGTTAGCATTTTCCCAAAGAAAAGAAAGAAAAAGGAAAAGGAAAACACAGGAAAAACTTGAAAGAACTAAAGAACGAAAGAAACGACAAGAAAGAAAGAAAGAGAAAGAAACAACAGAACAGCACAACGCACAAGTCGAATTGTTCAGCCCATTTCGGGTTCAGGGTTTTGTAGATGGTTTTGGACTGCAGCTTTAACTTTCCATACCGAATATCGCAATATGGATCACTAGTGCCTGAACACCATAAAAGCGAAAAGAAATGGAAGAGAGGAGAAAGGTCATCGAGAAGGGAAAAATAGGTTTGAGAAAATAAAGAGTGGTAATGTTAGTACCGCAGCGGTCCATGGCCGGCAGATCCTTGCCCTCCACCACTGTTTATTTAGACCAGAGAAAAAAAAAGAAAGAAAGATGAGATATGCAGCAGGAAAACAACAAAATCGAAAAAAGATCAACAAAATGAAGACAAAAAACGCACGTTCCAAAACCAGCGACTTTGGTGGTGAGGCTTGTTTCGTTTCTGTTGCCATCTTTCGAGTCGAGTAGCGCCTTCTTCTTTGAACAAACTTACAATAAACAACAGTTTTTTCCCCTTCTGCTACGTCTTTTTTGTTGTTCCCCTTCTCTCCGCCTTTTGACCGCTGCCGCTAGCCCCAGCTCTTTTCTTTTCTGTTGTTTGCTGAAGATCGCAATAAGAGGGCGTTACCCTAAAATTAATATGCCTGATGTCATCCAATAGATCTTTCAGAGATCTCGAAAATTTTCTTGGAATATATTTTTTTTAAACGCTGAGACGATAATTTTGGCTACAGCTGCAGGGGGATGCCGGCAAGAACACGCAAAAGATAACCTTGTTTTTTTTTTGTTTCAAACACACAATGTATTAACACATCTCGTTTGAGCTCAGCCTAACTAAAAAGAGGGGAAAAGGGTTTTTTCCTTCTTGACGGCCCTATGGACTTCCCAAGGGGGCGGCTTCCTGCGGCTTGGCGGTTTGGAGGCGGCGGGAACGGGGATGTGTTGGAACTGGATTTTGTCCGGTGGGGAATGTTTGCGCGGTGGTAGGGATGGTGAGGAGGGGGGCGAGGATGAGGAGGGTGAGGAGGAGGAAAGGGCTGAACCGTCGGTCCAGGATCGTTTTTTGTGGTTCTTTTGGGAAGGAGGAAAAGACGAAGGTTCCGTAAAGGTAGCTGAAAGAGGTGAGGATGGAACGGATGAAAAAGGAGAGGAAGAGGAAGAATCGGACGGAGAAGAGGGTGATGAATAAGATGCAGGTGTCGGAGATTGTTGCATGTGAGAAGGTGAGGTAAAGGCTGCGGACGAAGAAGGAGGAGACTCGTGTTTCAACTTTCGCTTTTTCCGCCCTTTTTTCTTGCTTTTCTTGTCTCTTTTCTCTTCTCCGTTAAGATCCATGTCCTCTTCATCGCTGGCCTGTGCTCCCAGTTTTCTTGAACGTCGAGAATGGGGAATCCACCCTCCTACGCTGGTTTTGCCTTTATTGCTGGTAGAAGCTTTTCTTCGTGAAGCACGTGTGGAGCGTGTGGTGGGCGGGTCCGCCTTTCCTTTTGATGATTTGCCTTTTGTTTTACTAGTCGCTGGCGCATTCCTTCCTCTGATATCTGATCGCAGTCCTCATCAGTTTTGTGTTGTTGATCACTTAATCTAAAATAAAACTAACCTTCGATGAAGGGCATGGCTTCTTTGACTGGAATGAATGTAACAGAGTGCGTGCCTGCTCGTACAGCCCCAATGTGGGATAGGTAATCCACCTCCATTGGCTCTGCCTTGCGGAGGTTGATGCCCTTAATCTTCATGCTGCGATACATGTTGAAGGTCTCCCGCTTCACCAAAGCCGCCACCTGAGTGCCGATCAAATAGTCCTCCCATTCATTGGTGTTGTTTTCTGGTTCTCCTGAGGATGAGTCATCTCGCGCGGAGGAGGACCCTCCCTTTGGGGCCATGCTCACCACGCTTATTTCGTCCTCTCCTTCGAATACCTGCTCATAACGATGTCGAATGGTCTCCATCTCTTTTGCTGGTATCTGACTGAGTTCCATAAGTTGGTTTTAATAGGGATCAGTGACGACGGGACTATAGATGAGTGTCGTTCTTCCTTCCACGCACTCTTCCGTCTGCATGAGCAAATTTTGTGTACCAAATATGTGAGGTCAACTACCAGTTGTTTTTTTTTTAAAGATGAAAAATGATCCCTCTCCACCTTTTTGCTTCCTTCTTTTGTTTTTTTTTTTTTCCCAATGCGCTTGGGCAAAGGGAGAACAAATGAAAATGAAAACAAACAAAAAAGAAAGTGCTTTCAACGGACGAACCTTTTATAAAACCTCCTTTTAAAGGGGGTTTTATGGTTTTGATAACAAAATGCACAAGGAAGTGTAGACTCTTTCTCTCTCCTCCCCGTTTTTTTGTTTAACGTCTTCCTGTCACCTAACAATGAAAATGAGTGTACAAAATAAAAACAAGAATAAAAACGCCCCTTCCCTACTTTCTTCCTACAACCAATGAAGCACCACCCACAAACACAAGAAAGAAGTGGAAAGAAAGAAAGAAAGAAAATAAAAAATGCCCCCTCTTTTTTCTTTGTGTGTGTGAGAGCGTGTTGCTACACTCCTTACCTCTTTTTTTTCGAACGCAACCCTCTCGTTTGTTTTTTTTTCACCAAAACAGGTAAAAAGAAATGTGGGTCTGAACGTTGGCTTTTTTTTGTTTTTGTTTTTTTTTTTGTGGGGGGGATAGTGGAGGGTTTGAACGGTCTCCCGTGATTGTACTGTTGGTGAGATAATGTAGTGGCGAGAGTTGTTAAAGTTGTGGGCGGAGGTTTTTTTTTCAAACAATAATTTTGTGTAACAACAAAAGCAATGCTCTTCCCCAACACTCACCTTTTCCGCTGGCTTAAACAACGATAACACGTTTCGCTCTTTTTTTATGTGCGTGGGGTTAACCAAAAGGGAATGACGTAGCGCGCGGGCAAAGCAAAGGAATTATTTTTTTTGTTTTGGGTTATCTCGCCAGAATGAGGTCGAGGGGAGTCACAGGCAGCGATGACCCACCCACCCCAATCGCAATGAAACCAAAAGAAAGAGTGCTCCAATGGGTTGAAATAGAAAGAAGCTAGAATCGCTGGAACTCTCTCACCGAGGGAACTGGACGAAAGGGAACAAGTAAGAAGAATAGGGAGAGAGAATGAGTATCGACTCTTTTTTTTCCTGTCTTCCCGCATGAACGATCGAACACTTCCTTCCGTTAACTAACAACCATGACGATGATGAAGAAAGAGCATAGTGTTGTACAACAAGTGTTATTTCTTCTTGTTTTGTCTTTTTTTGCATCTTCAAAGTAGAGAGTACAAAGAGCTCATTCCAGAGAAGCCAATGTGTTTATGTTATCAGTTGGTAAGTGTGGTGGAAGGCTCTTTCATCCAAGACGTAAACCTACATGAGACACCAGAGGAACCGCCATAGTTCTGTCCGTCAAAGGCCTGCCAACCTTCCCGCAAGGCAGCTCTGGATAGGGCGATGTGAATGCGGAAGTAGTCCGTCTCGCCGCACTTGAGGAGATACTCGGAGCCTCCGAGGAAGGAGGCCTCTGCTTTGGACTTGAGGAGCTGCACCTTGACGTCCTCAGTCTTCCGCTTCTGGTCGCAGTAGTACTTGAGCAAGCCAGCCACGAAAGATGGTACGTTGCCTTTGATGTTCGGTTAGTGACACATAAGCATCAACAAGACAAAAAATGAAGAAACAGAACCAAAAAAATAAATAAATAAATAAAAAACAAGAATGAGGAGAAAGAGAAAAAATAAAATAAGAATGCGAGTAAGAAAGGAGAATAGAAAATAAAATCATAATAGTGGACAGGGTATAAAGGAGGCATACCGATCAAATGTAGTGTTTCTGTGCTCTGATTGTAGCTTGCAGAAAATACTTTGGTGGCAGCTTCCGTTACCACCAGAAGCTCTTCAACATATTGGGTTTCGTATGTGGTGGCCTCAACAAGGACACCGCTTGGGTCTTGTACTGAAAGAGAGACTCCTTCTCCGTTTCTAGCGGGACCCTCTGAATAGTTAAGCATGAACAACTTAGGTTCTCAAAACGAAAAAAGAGCAAGGAAAGTAAAAGGAAGAGAAAATAAACACTCATTCCAAGTAAAACGAGGGGAAATGGAAGAAACAAAACAGCAGGAGAAGCATGATGAGGAGGAGGGAGGGAAAGAGAGAAGACAGAAGAAAGAAGGAAACAAAGAGTACCTTCAATATGAATACCGGCTTCACGAATAAGAGAGTGAAGACGCAAAAGTTTCTCTCCTGTTGTGCAAAAGCTCAATTTCCTGACGCCCTGGTTTGCCAAAGAAAGAATAAGCGAGAAGAAGGGGTCATATAAAGGCGAGTGGGAGATGTTTCTACCGAGCCAGAAGCGCCTTGCTCTTTTGAGGGCACTAAATCAAGAACCAACTGCAAATCACAAAGGATTAGAACATGTCCCCCGGTGAAAAAAAAAAAAGCTACAAAAAATAGTACCGATGGAGAAACGCGGACAGAGGGGAAGGGAGCTTGCTTGCTTCGCCACTGTTGTTCATTTTCGGGAGTAAACCTGTTTTAAACCTGTGAGACTGACAGGGATGAAAAAAAGCAAAGAGGAGAGAAAAAAAGCAAACGCACTCGAACAAAGAAGAATAAAAGTGAAGAGATTTCTCGGGATTGGTCGTATGAATGACAATGCGTTCGATGGCCCAGCTGCTGGGTCCTTTGGCCTCAGAACTTGATGCGCTCATGTCTAAAGGTGCTTTGGATAAAACGACAACCACAAAGGTCTCAGGTCACCGACGTTGTCTCACCGAAAAGGGAGGGTTACACACAAATGCACAAAAGTTCTTGCAAGAATAATTTTGCTGTTAATGCTAATTAATGAATGGAGGGGCAGCCAACCGCGCTGTGCCACGTCGGATTTTGGCAAAAGTTGGCCAAAGCAAACCCAAAACATGCCACCTTCTTATGGCTGTCCTTCTTTCTGGCTTGCAGCGGCAGCAGGTTCGCCGAGAGTGCCACGGAAGAGCAGCGGGAAGCTCTGCCCTGGTTTGCCTGGTTACACACAACAAGTCAGAACGAACAGGTTTTTTTTTGGGTTTTAACATGGGCGGTGGGAAATAGAAAAGGGTGTTACCACAAGGCCCTAAAGGAGTTTTGACTACAGTTCTGGCATCGATAAAGTTGACCGAGAATCCTCTTCGTGGTTGTTCTGGAGTGGGTGAAGCGATTGTTCATAAAGTGAGTAGTTAGCCACGGAGATAAATCATCACAAGGAGTACCTGTGGTGTTAACACCACTTCTATGTATCAAAAAGTTATGACAGGGAACAGCATGACCGGCCGCCAACTAGAGAGCATCGAAAGTTAGAATAGGACAGAAAAGAGAGCAAAGAACAGGGAACGCAACCTCCAGATCTCTAAGCTTAGAGTCATCGCAATGCTTTTGGATTTGCTCTTCTGTGAGGGTGTGACCTCGCCTACTAAGGAGACCGAGCTTGTGGCTACCTTCGATGACCTGCACGCAACCGTTGCCCTTGGAGGCAGGGTCCAGCGCTACCCACACGAAGATAAGAGGATCTCTATCGAGACCCCACCACTCTCCTCCATCTTGATGCTGACCTCAATATGAGAATGACAAACAACAGTGAGAAGAGAACAGAAAAGAGAGAGAGCGAGAGCGAGAGAAGGCAAGAGAAGAAGAAGAGAGAGAAAGGGAGAGAGAAAGAGAGAAGAAGAAGAAGAAAGAAAGGAGGAGAGAGAGAAGCAGAGGGTGAGAACAAACCCAAGGCAGATTAGTGCCCTTATTGCCTGGCTTATTCATGAGCATAGCTCGGTAACAGGCAATGTCAGCATGGGGACCATATACCCCAGCACAGAGGTGCTTGAACAATGGAATACCCATAAATTTAAAAAACAGGTCGTCCTTCTCCAAGCCTTGACCAGCGTCTCCTATTTTGCGGTAGTCTCGGGTAGCACCTTTCCAACCGACTGTTTGTTCCGACTGCACCGTGCTGCCGTAGTCACCTATTTGTATTGTTTGTTGTTGATGCATGAGTTAAGGAAGGAAGAAAACAGGTAGAGGAGGTTAAAGAGCAAAAAAGCATACCTCCAGGATCGAGTTGCATGAGAAGGTCGTCGTACTGGATCTTGCCGAGCATGATGGCGTCTATCCGCTCCCGCAGTTCCTCGAGTTGTTCATCCGTAAGAACACGACCCAAGGGAAGAAACCCTTGCTTCCAAAACTCTGCCCACTGCTCTTCGGACAACCCGGTTGGCACCTCTTGTTCCATTTCAGGCACCACCGCCAACTTCTTCTTCGTCACACTTTACCTTCAGCACACACTCCTCCGGCCGCCTGCCTGCTCTCTTTCCCACTAATCGTCGACGCTATCCAATTTTGGATAAATTGCCGAATGTATTTTGTCGACATCAAAAGACAACGAAAGGAGGGAGAGAGAGAGAAAGAGAGAGAGAGAGGAGTCATAAAGAGAGCAACGGGAGTGTTGTTGCTGTCCAAGTATTTATAGGCCCTTGTTGTAGTAGAGGGTGGTAATAGGATTGCCGTGCCTGTCCCTCAGATTTTGGTACTTGGGCTCCAGGCTGGACACATGCACGGCTGAGGTTTGAGGGAAGAGGGCAATGGCAGCTGGAAGACCCAACCATAACGTTGCTGAGATGATGCCTACAAATAAACAAGAGAGTGAATCATGAAGCAACAGAAAAGAGCTCAAGAAAAAAGAAGATAAGAACTTACCTAGATGAACAGGATGCTTGAGACGAGGATTCTTTGTGAAGAGTGAAGTTCGTTGCAGGGCGGTCATGCACATGGGTGGAATGGTCAACACCACGAACGATGTGGCCACTCTTGAGATGGAGGTTTTGACAAGGCCCAGGTACCCTGCTTTTTGGGATCTGCCATAAATGTTGCCTTCAGCATCTTTTACATCTATTCCTTCCCTTTTACAATGTGGTTTGTTAATATAAAGATGATGAGAGAGAACGGGAAAGAAAGAAAGAAAGAAAGAAACGACAAGAAAGAAAGAAAGAAAGAAGAAAGAGGTTACTTCATTTCGTTGCCTCGCATCATGAACACGTTCAAAACACCAGCTGCTGCCACGGCGGTGAAAGGAACCATCTAGAAGACATGAAATTGAATTCTTGTTATGAGTGATGAGAGAGAATAGAAAGAGAAGGCATGCAGTGTACGTTCTGAATGGCAGTTCTCACAGCCGGTGTGAAAGCTGTGGCGCGCTTCACCACCTCGTTCAATCCAACAGCCAATGAACAGGAAAGACCAACCGCTCCTGCGTAAGCTTCTGTTCACAGTAATTTAACAGCAGAAATAGAACATAGGTAAGAAGCTAGAGGAAAGATAATAAAAAGCAAACAAAAGAAGAGAAAGCATACTCATGATTTGAGAGTTAGACATCTCGTTGGAGGCATTACGATTGGCGTGGTTCAGCGCCACGTTGTACGACTGATTGAACCATTGCCAGAATAAAGTAGTTCCCATCTTGTTTGAGCGAAAGAAGAGAATCCGAAGTGAGTTGAAACAGCAAAAAAGAAAAAAGAACAAAAAGCAAAGCAAAAAAGAAAAGAAAGCGAGCAAAACACTAGCGGGAAATAAGTACGCCAGGGTTGGGAACAGTCAAGCCTAACACTATGGCAATGTTGACAGGAAGAAAGCTAGACATACGAAACGGCGCAAAGATCTTTTCGCCAGTGTCGGGATGGATTACAGCATCTCGAACTGGCCAAGAAAAAACGGTTAGTTACACGCACATGGAAGAAGTGAAAGAAGAGAGGAGAGATTTGTATACTTTTCTTGGCCTTGTAGAGCTCTTCGAGAGGATAGTCTTGTTCTCTGTTTTCGTAGCGGCGCAAAACGGTGAGAGCACCTTCCAATTGTTGTTGGGTAGTAAGGAGAGTTCTAACGTGTTTCAGACCCCAAAAAAAAAGAAAGGAATGTAAGACTACAGTACTAGTCAATCTAACAATAGAAGAGTGGAGGAAGGAGCGTTACAGCGGGTCTGTCACGTCCAAAAAATGCCGAAACCGGCCCCAAAACGTGGCTTGATCATATCTCGGAACACCTGATTACAACAATTTTTTTTTAAAAAAAAAGGAGCTCAGGGTTAGGGAAAAAAAAATAAAACAAAAAAAAGGAGGGGAAAAAAAAAAACAAACTCAAATCAACTCTGGCCGGGTTGGCTGCTGAAGAGGTTGCCATGCTTTGTATGGGGTGCGCTGGTCCGTCTCGTCTCTCTTTTCTCTCTGTCCTGTTTTTCTTTTTTCCTTTTGGTTTAAGGTGGGTCATTTCGCCTTAATTTATCATGTCGACACAGATGAACAGAAGTTCTTTCAATGTCGACATGAAGACGCATTCTCTCGTTTTTTTTTTGTTAAATTTTTCTTCAATCCGCAACGTCGATAGAGTCAATGGCGAGCTCGATGACGAGCTGCTGCTTCAAGATAGCGTTGCACCACTCCTGCATCTCTATCTCGTTTTCGGCTTGAATGAGGAGCTTGCAGTTACGAGGTTTGGCGTAGGTTATTTGGAAGGCATGCGACTTGTCAGGGTAGTCCACCAGTTCGCAATGGTACAAAGGAATCTTTTCTGGATGACCGGAATTCTATTTTGTTGTTGATGGTTTGGTCAGCACTAAAAAGAAAGAAGAACATTCGGTTTTTTAAAAAAAGGGGCGTACTTTGGACTTGGATATGAAGAGAACGCCATCCTTCAACACGAACCATTGCTTCTTCCAGCCAAACATACCCTGTCGCATCAAATAACCTTCCTTTTTCTGTTTGGCATGTTATCAGTTTGTTAGTTTCATCGCACTGAAAAACATAGAACATGGAAGGTGATGCAATACCATCACGTCACGAACAGTAATTCCAGACCCAAGCAAGAGCGGTTGATCCGCATCCTGCATGGCGGCCTCTTTGATGGAGCTAACCACATGTTGTAGCCCCTCCACCCAATACTGTTGAAGCTCTTGGGAGGAGGCATGCAGGTAATATATCCGCTCTACCGTGTTGATTCGAAAGCCTGTGCCTCCCATTTTTTCCACTGACTCCACATCTACCAAGGATATGAAACCTTTTGAATTGCATTTCATTGTTAACATCGCTAAGAAGAGAAAAAAGCGCGAAGAGAGAAGAGGAAAGGGCAAAGCGTAGAGAGAGCAGGGAAGAAAAGTGTAAAACCAGTAGGGTCGGAGGTCTTCGCAGCTGCAGCACTGTTATTATCCTCATTGCGCTCCAAGATGACGCCAGTCAGGCTCTGACGTATTTGGCTCATGCCATACCTTATGGAAGATTTCTTTCTTCCTTCCTCAGCAACGTCGATAGTCTTTCTAGCGTCGGTAATTGCAGCGTCTCCATCCTTCATGGCTTCTTCATCCTTGTTTATTTCACTACCTCCTTGCTTTTCTTTGTAGTAAAAGAGTCGTTGTTTGCGTAGGCAGAACCATCGCTTCTTCCATGTTTTAACAGCTCCTACGTCTCCCTTTTTTAGCAACCAGCCCTGTAAATGTACCTGTTTTTTCAAGTGAGACAAGAAACCAAATAACGAACCAGAAACTACGAAACAAAAAACTGACCTTGGGTACATCGTTGCTGTAGTTTTCCGATTTTACTGGATGGGTGGAAGGCAGAGCGGGTGTCTGTGTAGGTACTGAGGGAGCAGATAATTGTGATGGTGGAGTTGGAGCCAACCGTGTTTCAGGGTCCGGACGCAGAGGGACTGCTGAAGCATTGTTCCCTGTACCTGTGTCGGTATTAGATGTAGTTGTGGTCGTTGGCTCAACTGTTGAGCTTTGTACGGCAGGCGAAGAAGATACAGATGTTGCTGGTTGTGGTGACGTCACAGCAGGAGTATACCGGGTGCCTGTAATAATGGCCGAAGATGAACCTGATGAAGGAGGAGAAACAGCGGGTCTAGAATAAATGGCGGAAGAAGAAGCAGCAGAAGGCACAACAGTGAACGCAGGCGCAGGACCAGAGCTTTGTGCCACAGAAGATTGGTACGCATTGATTCGTTCCCGAATGCTGCCCCCTGGTCTGTTGTCAATGCTTGGGTGTGAAGTGGTGGCAGAAGTGACAATAGATGAATTGGTTTTTGTCAGCGTTGTTGTAATTGTGCTCTTTGGTTCAGTGAATGTTGTTCGAGCAGGTTTCGATGGCGCAACCGTGCTAGACGTGGTTTCTTTCCTGTTGATGTTGACATGAACAGCAGTATTAGTAATGCGATGAGGATGTTGAAGTGGTGTCGTTGCTGATGATGAAATGTCGTTGGTAGTAACGACAGACGCGGTAGAATGACTTCTTATTGCTTTTTGTGATGCTGTAGAATCTTCCGATGAGGAAGAGGATGTGGCTGATGTTATGTTGCGATTTCGAGGACGCAAAGGAGGGGCAGAAGAGGAAGAGGAGGGTATTTGACGAGACTGGCGGTCTTGTAGAAGCTTTTGACGAGCCTTTTCTAGGTTGGCTTGGTGCTGTTGGATGCGGCGCTGCATTTCTTGGCGCCTTGCTAGTCGCTTTCTCTCCTTTTCCATTGCAAAAGCTGACGTGGAAGAAGAGCATGCCTGTGCTTGATTGTCTGCAAACTCTTATCAATCAATAGCACAGATGAGACGGGAGCCTTAAAAGAAACAATTATGAAGAGACAGCAACAACAAAGCAAAATAAAGAAACAGAGAAGAAAGAAAACGATAAAGAAACAGAGAAAGAAAGGCTCGCACGTTGTTGCATGGGGGGATGTGCTGTTTCAGAGGAAGGTTGTTGCACCTGAACTGAAGCGGATGGCACTGCTGCAGCAGCAGAAGGGGGAGAAGGGGATGAGTTGGACAACACTGCCATTGCTGTGTTTGAAAGTATAATACTGGCACGAGCAGTAATGGAAGCAATGCCGGCACCTGACTTGCCTGAGAATCGATGATAATATTGACTATATTTTCCAAGTAAGGCTACAAGAAGAAGAAGAAGAAGAAGAAGAAGAAGAAGAAGAAGAAGAAGAAGAAGAAGAAGAAGAAGAAGAAGAAGAACAACAACAACAACAACAACAACAACAACAACAACAACAACAACAACAAGAGAGAACCTTAGGTAAGTCATGACAGAGAACTTTTCAGGGCCACCAGGTATGAGCATATCATCAACATCCAAAAGTCGAGGGACGCCTAAGTCTTTAGCAACTGAAAATGCTAGCTCTAAATTTTTTTCTTTCTCATCTGCCATAATGGAATGAGTATTCATTTAAACAAATAGAGAGAAGAAGAAGAACAAGAACGAAGAAGAAGAAGAAGAACAAGACAAGAAGACGAAAAGAAAGAAGAACCTTTTCGCAGCTGTTCAAAATTTAAGGCTTGCGGGTGGTGTCGATGGATGATCGCACAAAAGGCCATGCCATCCTCTTTTTTTTATTTTAGCAACGTTCATAAACCCACAATGACCCATGAGACAAACGCTGGTTGAAAGATATGATCAGAATGAGAAGCCACACATACCCCAACTGCGTGTAAAGTTGACGACATTGACGTCCCGGTAGCCTCTTGTACAACGTTGGCACCTTTTTTTAAAATAATAAGTCGTTGTTCAACTTTCTTGAAATGACGTCAAGCGTGGTTCCCTTACCACAGGAGCAGGGCGTTCTTGCCGGTGACGGTCGCCATCTCCCTTTCTCTTCGCTTTTCTTTTTATCGTTTCACTCCAATAACATTCCAAACATAACAAAAACTAAATAAAGTAAAAATATGATTGGAATTCACGTTCCAATCATTCATTAAATAACTAACATTCCAAATTGTACATTTCTCTTTTTCAGAAGGAAGAAGAAGCTCAAGCCGTTTGGTTCAGAGAAGCCACGGCCTGGACGGAGTCGGTGCCGGTGGAAGAAACAAAGGCCTGGTCTTTGTACTTTTTAAGAATGTAGGCCTCTTTTACCTCTCTGTGATGTTGGCAATTTTGTTAGTGAAAGGTAGTGGTGGAGGAGGAGGAGAGAGGAGAGAGGAGAGAGGAGAGAGGAGAAGGAGAGGAGGAGAGAGGGAGAGAGGAGAGAGGAGGAGAGGGAGAGAGAGGGAGAGAGGAGAGAGGAGAGAGAGGAGGAGAGGAGAGAGGAGAGAGAGAGAGGAGAGAAGAGGAGAGGGAAGGAGAGAGAGGAGGAGAGGAGAGAGAGGAGAGAGGGAGAGAGGAGAGAGGAGGAGAGAGAGGAGAGAGGAGAGAGGAGAGAGAGGAGAGGAGAGGCAGAGAGCAAGAGCAGAGAGCAGAGGGCAGAGGCAGAGAGCAGAGCAGAGAGCAGAGAGAGAGAGGAGAGAGGAGAGAGGAGAGAGGAGAGAGGAGAGAGCAGAGAGGAGAGAGGAGAGAGCAGAGAGGAGAGAGCAGAGAGGAGAGAGGAGAGAAGTCGTACTGAGATGACGTTGGTGTGGGTTTCATAATAGATGTTTGTAATAGTAAGTTCCGTTCCCAAAATTCGTTTGCTTTTTTATTACCCATACTCCGCATAAACTACAAAAGCAGGATAATAAAGTAAGGATAATGCAAAAGGGCATAAGAAAAGGAATGTAGTAACATACTTCTATTTCCTCAGGTTTCCATTGATCCAGATAAATAGACTTCATTTTGGAGATACGAACGCCCATTCCTCTATGTACACCACAGCATTGAATGCACAAAAACACTCCCAAGTTGTGCGATGCCCATGCCACTTCTGTTTGAAGTGCAACAATAAAACACATACCAACAATGTCAAGATGAAGATGAAGCGAGAAGAATAAGAAAGAAGAGCAGACCTGGATCTCCACAATCAGCACACACGGAATTATCTGGCTCAGCAGAGATGATTTCCAAAAGCATGGACGTACTCTCTGATAGTTCCATGCTGCCGCTGGTCGTATCCCGAGTAGCCGGTCCATGAAGTATTTTGCTCATCACCGCATCTTTTTCTTGGTTTATCAATTGTATCCATTCATCTTTATCTTGTTGAGAAGGAGCACTGTCCAAAAGCGAGAGAGGTTAGAACTCAGCAAAAGCAAGAAAATCTCAAGCAGAAAAAAAATAAATAAAGCAAAGGCTCACCTGAATTTGAGGACTTCTTGAGTAGAATGCACAAGAAAGCAGAAAGGTTTATCCGAGATGTTTCCAACTCCTGAAGCAGAAGCAACCATTGTTGATAACGCCTTTTGCACTTTCTGTAATGCGAAAAACATTCAACAAGTAACATTAGGCCTACAAACGACTTAAAAAATACAACAAACAACAAACTCGCAAACAAATACTTAAACATACAAAACGAGACATCAATAACAACCTTTTTGTTGGATTTGTAAAGAGTAAGAATGCCTCCACGCAACACCAACCAACTTTTGTTCCATTTGAGCGTGCCCTTCTTCAATATGAGACCCTCTTTCTTAGAGTCTTTGAACATATAATCTCTTGGTTTGCTTTGCATTGTCGGGATAGTTGGGAAGTCTGCGTTCCCACCAATACTATGCCGCCGCTTTCGCTCCGGCATTACGCTTGTTGTTGATGATCCCTCCGCCTCTGTACCTATCATAAGAAACACAACATGTTACACAGAGAGAGAGAGAGAGAGAGAGAGAGAGCAAAGAAGATCGTACTGTCATTTTGTTCTTCGTTGTTGCTGTTATTTGCTTCTGAAATGACCTTAACGTTGACAGTAGGTGCCCCAGTGGACTCCACCAAAATAGTCCTCTTACGTTGAAGTTTGGGCGAACCAGTCAGCGTGAACCGTCTTGGGTTTGTTCGTAATGACTTTTTCCAAGCGGGTTTTGACTTTGTTCCTTCAGACGAGGACGACAATGGCGAGGAAGCATCCTGTGAGGAAGAAGAGGTGGCAAGATCGTTATTTCCGTCAAATTGTGTGCCCAGGATCTTTTGCAATTTTTCTTTACTTGCTTGTTGCCGCTTCTCTTCCGCTTTTCTTTCTTCCTCTGCATCGACTTTAGGTGCTTGCGTTTTCTCCGCTTTTATACTCGGCAAGGATTCCTTAATGTCTATTTGTTCACCAAATATCTTTTGCAGTTTATCTTTTCTCGCCTGGTACCGCTTTTCTTCTTGCTCGTTTCCTTTGTTGAATTCCTCGTCGATTACCTTTTCTTCTTCGTTTTCTTCGTCTTCCGCTTTCATTCCTTCCATATCTTGCTTCGTTCTAGATGCCAAAAAGAACTGAGTTGCCTTCCTGTTCTGTTGCTTTGTGTTCACTGCTTGCTCTTCTTTCGGTTCTTCGTCACAACTTTTCTTTGCTTGGACCCATGTCATCGATCGATGAGACTCGCTGGAGGAGTTTGCCTGTTGTATTGTCTCTTCAACGGGTGTGTCGACTGTCCCGTCAGATGGTAGTTCCGCTTTTTCCTTAGCTTGTTGTGCTTCAATTGTTGCACGTTTTTCAGACTGGGCTTCTTCTTTGGTCGCCTGTACTGCGACGTCTTCCTGCTTTTCACCATCATTACTATCGTTCAATGCTATCACCGTTTCATCGTCTTTGGCTGTCTTTTTGTCCTCTTCATTGTTTTGCCGACTCTGTTCTTCCTTCACAGTTGATTCAGGCCGTTTATTCGTTTGAAGTTTTACGGTGGATGCTTCGTCCTTTTGCTTTTTCTTCTCCGCTTTTTCCTGCTGCTCTTTTTTAGAGTCGCCTACTGTCTTCTTATCTTTTAGTCTGTTGCGTTCAACTTCCAACCTTGCCATCGCCTTTTGCATTTGAGCTACATGTTTGTTGGGTTAAGTTCCTCCACCAAACGAGAAGGAGACAAAGAAGGAGAGCGAGAGAGAGAGAGAGAGAGAGAGAGAGAGAGAGAGAGAACAATGTGAAAATAGAACGAGTTTGAAAAAGAAGGGAGAAAAGAGAGGAGAGAGACGGAAGATCAGAGTTTTAAAAATGGGACGAACCGTCCAAGCGGGAGGTTGGAATAGCCGTTTTTGGTCCTTCCTTCTGTTGCTTACTGACGGGCTCTGCCTCCTTTTCTTTATTCTTCGCCTCATCGGCGCACTCTTTTGTAAGAGTGGTGGTGGTCGTTGTAGAAGCGGTGCTCATATTCGTGTTGTTTGTTGCTTTGGCAGCTAACGGTGAGGATGTTTTTCGTCTTCTTTTCCTGAGTTCTTCTTCCTTACCGGTATTCTCAGCTACCACCGTTGCTTCATCTTCACCACCACTTGAAGAAGAAGAAGCGGAAGCTCTGTTTGGTGGGGCGCCAACCAAGAGGCCTAACGAAGCACACCACAAAAAAAAAAGGAGTTAATGAAAAAAAATGGGAAACACACACAAAAAAAGACTCACTCACTTTGAATCGCGAGCAATTGGCGCTGGGCTTGTTCGGGTTGAAGAAAGGCGTACACCAACGACAGAACCACCGCAAACCACAACAAGGACACGACCCACATTTGCCAGAGCGGAGTGTCCTCTTTGTTCTTCTTCCTCTTTTGTTCTCGCTTCTAGCTGGTTGCCGCGCTACCCTTTTCCTTCCAAGCTTGGTTGCCATGACAATCATCGGGTTAAATATCAATCAGATCGGATTACCTACCAACCATTTTTCAAAAAAACAGATCGATCGGTTAATGTCGACGAATGATCTCTGCACATAAATGAAATCAAAAAAAAAAGGAGAGAAGAAAGGAGAGACAGCAAGAGGGAAGAGGCGCTGTGGCGACCACGATGAGTCGGGTGAACTGACAAAAATAAACGATTCTTGAACTGGACCAACAACAACAACAAAAAAAAAAACAACAAGGACGTATCCAAAAACAAAAAAGAATGTTGAGGACGAGTGGTCACCACCATTACAAACAACACGAAGAGGATGAAGAAAGCAGTAGCGGTAGGTTGGTGGGGGTCTACGCCGGGCTGAACTACGAGGTAGAGGAAGGCTACGGCTATCACCAACTACCTCATTCGGGTGCGGGCGGGTCTTCTTCTTCTGTTGCTGCAACGGTCACCACACAAAAACTCTCCAACTTTAGCAGCTACTACTATTACTGCCACGACTTGCCCAAGGCCAACAAGAAGAGCCTACACAATGAAAACAGGTCAGAGTATGAGGGTGCAGAGACGACCTATGAAGAGGTGTCGTTCTCCCATCGTTCCTTAACAACCACCACCCCGTACGAGGATGGGCAGACGAGCTACGAGACGGTTCAATTCGAGTATGGTGTTGATAGCGAGGACGACGAAACAAGCGACAAAGAAAATGAGGAAGCTGTTCTTCACAGGATACTAGAGGACTATACCAGCAGCGAAGACGATGTCGATGACCACGACAAGAACATCAACCACACGAGGAGAAACAAGAAGCAACAACAACAAAATGCTGCCGTCGTGCTGTCTAGCGCCTGGAACGAACGCTTTCAAGTGTTGTTGGAACGACCGACGACCACCCCGGAGGAGGCCCGCCAAAGACGAAAGGACATCGAGGCTCTGGTAGCTGAGTTTGTGGAGTCGGCTAAGCCGGTGGTGCAACGTATTGTGGAGGAGCTCTGCCTGGAGGCCCACAGGAAGACCATCGCCCCAGTGGACGTGGGTGGCATCGCCGGAGGAGACAAGTTCATCACCAAGCAGCTGTTCATCAAGTTTGCCAAGGACGACGCTCAGTACCATCTCTATGGCAGCGATGACTTTGCGCAGAAGGCGGCTGGCCATGAGCTCAAGTCTTTGAACTCGTTGATATCATGCAATGTGCCCAACTTACACTTTCCTCTCATGGTTCTTATCAATTATCGTGGTCACAGGTTGGTTTTTGTTATTTGACAATTTGTCTGTCGTCGTTCTCTCTCATTATGTTTGTCGTTCTCTCCCTCCCTCCTCTCTCTCTCTCTCTCTCTCTCTCTCTCATCCTCTTTTTTCGTTGTTTGTTTCTAATACATAGCAACGCTTCAAAACAAAAGATGTATAGTAATGTCAAAATTGCCAATTGGAGGCCATACATTGCGCTATGGTTCATCAGATGCAGGTCAAACCATTCACACGGAAGAAAAAGAGTTAGCCCGCATGATGAAACGTGCTGCTGCTGCTCTCAATCTTAAAGGCCACTTTGTGGAAGAACGCAAAACTAATTTGCTCAAACTCATTTACGGCCCGGTTGACATCGAGGGGCATTTAGGAGAAGATGGAAGGTTTGTTGAATTTCTCCTTCTCTCTCCCTCATCTCTCTCATGTCTCTCATCTCTTAACAATGACGAACAGATATTACTGTGCAGATACCGCCCGTTTATTTCCTCCAGTAACACCAAATATCAAAGTGAGGGGCTGCCACTTGTTTAGGCTGCTTCGTCCAGAGTACGTGAAGCGAAACCCGACACCACTCTCCTCGGATGTGTTCACCTTGTGGGGTCGTCACAACAAGCAACAAAACAACAAAGAAGTGATCGCGGCTACCAGTCGTCTGCTAGAAGAGCAGATCCCAGAGTTTGTGAAAAGTTTTATGGCAATGGGAGGTGAGAAAGAGAACATGCTTAATAACGTTACTGGAGAGATCAAGTCTCTGAAGCATGCCTTTCATGAGAAGGGAATCAACATGCGGTATTGTGGTGTTGTGCTCTTCTTCCTTTCACAGTCTCAGAAGGGCTCCATGGAGCAAGTTACTTCGGCTGATATAGGCAACATGATGGAGAAGAGAATATGGATTGAAATGGTGGCAAGATCTTTTCGTGCCATCCTCAACGAGAAAATGAGAGAACAAACTTCTGGTAACTCTCTCTCTCTCTCTCTCTCTCTCTAGGATCTAATGGAATTCCTTGGACAGGTTCTACAAACGACGCTAAGAGCGCAGGAGAACAGAACAAGCAAAAGTCAACACAACTACAACCGTTAGTCATCGATCATCTCAATTTGCTTCTAGGTAGAGCTTCGCAGGATGTAGATTCCTTTTGGGACGTCGCTCTTCGGAAGATGATTGGCAAACGATTCGTATTTTGCGAAAAGGATCATTTGAACCTCATGCAACCAGTAATGCAGGAAAACGGAGAGTGGAACGTTCGTCCAGGTCTTAGAAAACGTTTGTTCTGCCCGGCAACAACAGCAAACAAAACTAGATCAGAACCGGAGAAAGAAGACACAGAGTCGAAAGTGTGCTTGTTGAAGCTTGTGTTGGCTTTATGTGGAATCGAGTTGAAGCCTGAACGACTTTCTGCAATGGAAGATAAACACGCTGCGATGTTTCAACAAATGTATCCTATTGAGTTGAACGATCTGCATCAGGTTTGTACTCAATGGTCTTCTTAGCGAGTTGCTGTACTATCCATTCTAATCTTCCTCTTCTCAAAATTAGATCGGCTTTACCAGCAAGTTTATCACATTCATACCATTTGCAGAAACGCTATTTGCGGAGGGTAACTTTGCAGAGGCAGAGGAGTTTTATAGGGACGAACTACGGATAAAGGAGAAGCAATTAGGCAATGCTCATCCTCAGGTTTGTGTTATTTCCAGAGAGAGAGAGAGAGAGAGAGAGAGAGAGAGAGAGAGAGACTAATTACTAACCTTTTGTTCTTGCTTCACAAAGGTGGCATTTACGCTAGCAAATCTTGCTGACTTGTATGCAAATGCTGGTAAACCCAAAAAAGCTGAACGAGTGTTCTTGGTACACCTTCATGTTTTTTTCTCTCTGTTCTTCTCGACTCTCATTCTTCAATGCCCCATTTTTAGAGAGCACTCGTTTTGTTGCAAAAAGCCTACGGCAATCAACACATGGAGGTGAGTGGATTGTTAGAACGAATGGCGAATCTGTACAGCAAGTACGACCAATTGGTACAAAGTAAGACCTGTATCGAGAGGTCCTTACGGATTAAAAAGAAGAAACTGTCAGAGGGAGATCCTGCCATTGCTTCCTCGCTCGAGCTTCTTGCGGAGATACACTACAAGCTTGGTGTGTATGCCTATCCCCTTTTTGTTTGCTTTCGTTCTTTATCTCCCCCTAGCTTTTTAAGTATGTGGTACTGATGGCCCTTTTTAAACAGGTGACTTGAAAGAATCAGAAAAGCTTTACTCAAATGTGCTCGCCATCAAAACAAAAGTTTATGGAAGTGAACACTGGGAAACTGCCAAGACGCAAAACGCGAGATTTAAGCTGTTATTCGCATCTGGTGACTTGAATAGTTGCGAGACCATCTGCAACAATACTCTTCGTATTTTAAGAGATGAAAAAGGGTCAAAACATTCCGAAGTTGGCATTGCATTAGGTATGTTCGTTATTTTTTATCATTTTGAAAGTCATTTCCTCTTATTCTTTGAGGACAGACAACTTAGGTCAAATATATGCAAAGAAGAGAGACTTCGTCAGAGCTAAGAAACTCTTCAAACAAGCGCTAGCAATCAAAGCTGACAGCCTCGGCGCAAAACATAGTTTTCTTGCTATCACTCTAGAAAATCTCGCTCAAGTCTATCAAGAGTTATCTTCTACTTCGCAAGATAAAGCTACACGTTACTTGGAATGTGCTGAAAAGTGTTATATCAAAGCGGTCGACATCTTCAAAGAGACATTGGGAGAAGAGCATACTGATCTCGGGTTCACGCTTAACAACTACGCTTCGTTCCTGATGACATACAAGAAAGGAGATATTTACAGAGCAAAGCCACTCTTTGAGCAAGCTTTTTCTGTTCTTAAACGAAAGCTAGAACCATCTCATCCGCTTCTGCTTTCCATCCAATTGAACCTTGCCACCATTCCCATTCCAACAACGACCACACCGTCAGCACTGCGGTCATCATCATCCTCATCCTCATTGTCGTTGTCATCAGCAGTGTACCCCTCATTAGCATCTTCTGTTCCTGAAGCCCCCAACAGAGGACAACGAAGAGCACCTGCTGGCAGGGGCGGTGCGAGCGGTAACAAAAGCGCGCCATCCCAAGCAAAAGCAAGTGCTGCTGCCCCACCCCCTTCTGCTCCTCTTACCAGTGCCGTTCCCAAGGCTGTAACTACCACTACTGCTTCTTCATCCCATCTTTTTGCTGCTGCTCCTCCTGCTCCTGCTGCTGCTTCTCCTCCTCCTCCTCCTGCTGGTGCCGGTGCTGCTCCTCCTCCTGCTGCTGCTCCTCCTCCTCTTGGCGGTGGTCCACCACCACCACCACCAGTATCATCGCATACGTTTGATGCAATCACTTTGGATAATATCACGCATAGAGGATTCCCTCGGTATGGAGCGGAAGCACAGACGGTGGTGGGTGGTGCTTTGCCTCCTCAACCTTCCCCTGAGGCAGTAGTTCTCAAACGAGAAGATAAACAGAAAGAAAAAGAAAACGAGGAAAGGACTTCTACCATTGCTGCCACAACGGTAACAACCAAGCTTCCTCAACCTCACCGCGAGATCCCTTCCCAGTGGCTAAGGTTGTTGGAGGCGGCCGGTCTTACTAATACGCAGACAATGAGTTATGCGGAGGCAGAGGCTCTCATCACTGCCATTCGAAAGAGAGTAATGCAACCTACACAACAATCAACAGCAACGACATCGGCAGCAACAGACGAGGAGGACCGTAGGCAACAGGGACACAAAAGCAAGGATGCAGCAGGACCTTCCGCTGTTATACTTCCAGAAAGAGAGGCGACAAAAGATGAAGAGTACACACTTCATAAGGAACAGAAAGGCAAAAGCAAAAAAGACAAGCATAAACAGAAAAAGTCAGAGAAAGAGCAGGAAGTAGCAAAGAAAAAGAAGCTGAGAAAGAAGTTAAAGCATAAAAAAGACGCCAAAGCCGCTCTCGAAGAAAAGAAGTTAGAAAAACTACAGACACTCGCCAAGAAGCCTAGTTCACCGCCCCAACTTCAAAAACAAGCACCCCTCAAAAACATTAAAGAGGAAGAAGAGAAGAAGAAAGAAAGGAAAGAGATAAAAGCAGCGCTCGCTGAACGGAACCAAAGGATGGCGCCCACAAGCCAATCAGCAACATCGCTGACCCAGGAAGAGGCAATGAGATATGGTGACCTGATTCGACTCACTCAGCAGCAGCAATCGCTGTCGGTTTACAAGACAGAGGAGCTTTCGGAAGCAGCACATGACTTCCGACGGGAAAGTCACAGATTGGAACGACAAAGCTTCTTCAGTTGGTCCTCTTTACGCAGTATTCTTGGTTTTGCAGGCAGGCGAACAGCTCGTGCACCAAGCCAGCAATCTTTGCAGGCTGAAGCAAAAGAGCTGGAGGACCATGTAATGCAACCGCCAGAGACAACGAATGAGAGTGGTGCTAGCGGAGACGCAGAACAACTGGAAGAAGTCAGAGAAGAGGAACGAAAAGGAAGTGCAGCCCTAAAACAGTTTTATCGTTCTTCTTCGATGCGCCAAATGCCAATATTAGACTATTCTGAAGAAGGAGAGGAGGAGGAAGAGGAGGAGGAGGAAGACGACGACGACTACTACGGACTACAAGAACACAAAGAAACATATGTTGATGAAGATGATGATGCTGTGGAAGGCAAAGAAGAAGTACACCAACTAGAACAAGCTACACGACTGCAAGATGATTGGCAATTGGATGAAGACGAGGATGAAGGAGACTTTGCAAGCAGCAACAATCGCGATTTGAACGCATTGCTTGCGGATGATGATGGCAGCAGCGACCAGGAAGACACCGAACAAACCGTGGAAGTTATGTTGACAGGAGAAGAGGAGGAAGAGGTTCGCATCAGCCAAGAGCTTGTGGATCGAGTTGGTGGCCAGGATGAATTCATCACTCTTTTGGCAGAGGAGATATAAACTCTCTGGGTTAAATGTAAACTTTGTTTTCCATGTATTTATTTGTTTGCTTATCACTACAACATAAAAGTTTGTTTTTTCTAGTTACACGCAGGAGAGAGATGGTAAGAAGAAGCGTTACATATGCTGATTGTCTTTCAAAGGAGTATTTCTAGCGCCACGTGGTTCCATGCTGTACGACAGTTGGTACTGTTCAGCCTCGCTCCATGCCGTCACATCATTCATCAAGTAAGAATGGATGCTATGGTTCACATCGAGTGAGAATGGCGATTGTTGGCACCGTTTGAAAAGGGACAATATCTTCCATAGCAGCCGAAGTTTGTCAAAGTTAACCAATCCGTCAATAGTAGTAGTTGGATGGGTTTCTTCTATCGTAAACAAATCCTTTGAGAATAGGGCTGTAAAGAAAACAGCAGTTAGTGCTAATAGCTCTCTCTTTCTCTTTCTCTTGCGCCATCAAGAAAAAAAAGAAGACAACAACGTACCCAAGTAAGGCACGACGGGATCTTTGCATCGGTTCAACAGTTGGCGGTAGCATGCATAATTCTTGTCAGACGTAGCAAGTTTCATTAACGAACGATACTTCTTCATTAGGGTCCCTGATACTTTCTTCTCGTGCGGAAACAATAAATGGTGAGAACAAGAAAAGCGGAAGGAGTGTTCTGGAAGAAAACGTACCTCCCAAGACAGCCGAAGCCTGGAAATGGCCGTGTTGTTAAGTCCTCCCAACAACGCGAACAACGAATTGAAGTTTCGCATCTTCTTGCATTCCTAGCGCATCAAGTAATACAGGCGTGATGAGCAAAAAATGCTTAAGCGTAGAAAAGCTCCGGGATATAACAACGTACTCTACAAATCTTAATGAAGTGAGCCAAGACCTGTCCTCTCTCAGCGGCAGTGTCATACTTAAATACCTCGGAAGCAACCCATAGTCCTGTCTAAAAGTATTTTTCATCATTACCACCATTAAGTTAGTTTTCAGAGAGAGAGAAAGAAAATTTAAGAGAGATTTAAGAAAGAAATACCATATTGAACCGTGTGACCATGGCGGTGAAGGTAGGACTTCTCTCGGAAACCATGAACCGTTTATGCAACAGCTCTTTCCTGTTGATTTCCACAAAGTGTTGGCCATCGATCCGAGTGAGTTCCTTACATATAGCGGCAGGGTCAAACGACATGAAGGGAGTCTTCACTTGCATGGCAGCGCGTAAGCTGCTGATGATGAAAGGAACGGATACAGCGGCTTCCGTTGCCGAAGACGAGGAATCAGCGTTGTTTGCCTTTCCGCGCTCCTCACGAGCGTTCTTGTTCTTGGGGCTTGTTCCTTCTTTTGGGCTTCGAATAAAGGCCTTGTTTTTCTCCTGTAGAATCTTTTCCCAGCTTTCCAGTTCTTTACTTACAAACGCTTCTCTCATCTCTGCAGACATACCCGTTTGCTGTCGTTTCTCGTCTCCATCTGTGTCAAGATGCGATCGTTTCTTTAAGGCAGAGGCAGAGCCACCATCCGAGGTAACGCCGGTTGCCAACAAAGAATAGAATTGAGAGGATCCGCTCCTTAGTCGCACTCTAGTTTCTTGTTCGTCTTGTTCTTCCTCTAAAGAGTTGTTTGTCTCGGACGAAGATGAAGGGGTTTGGTGCTCACTGCGAACCCCCTTCGCCATCAGCATGTACAGTTTGTCAGTGGCGCTCTTCCGTTTTTGTTTTCTGGTCAGTGGTTCATTGTCGTCAGCATGCTGTGGGTCTCTTTCTTGTCCTCGCTCTATTGCTATCTCTTCTTGTTCAGGTTCCGGTTCTGGTTCAGGGCATACTTCAATCTCTTCTTCGGTAGGTTGGTTTGTCCTCGAAACCCCCAAAGCCATGTGATTGAACAAACGGAGCGTGCTCGTACGCATCAACACTTTAGATGGATCACTGTTGGTACGTTGTTCTGTCGTCTCACGTCCACCGCCGCTGTTTCCTTCTGTTTCTAAGTTTTCCGTTGCTTCTCCAATGTCCTCTTGTCGTTGGCGTTCTGCCTCTTTTTCTCCTGTACCCTCTTCTCCTAGTACTTCTGTATTACTGCTTTCTTCCGGTAAGTCGACAGCAGAAGAAGTACGTAAGTCATTGTTTTGGCTGACCAAGATAGCACTAGGAAGGGCAGCAGAAGGGGCACCGTTAGCTTGTGAGAAACTATCTGTTCGTTGTTGTACTTGCTCGTGTTGGGGTAGTGGCGCTGCTGGTGTTGATGAAGGAGGTTCCTTCCCCCGACTAATACTATTGAATTTATCGCTTGTAACGGTTCGGTCTTCAGCAATGGCGTTGTTGGTGGGAATGGTTTGGGTCGTTGGTGGTTTGGATGGTGCATCCATCTCTTTTTGAGGGAATGCTTCATTTTTGTTGCTCTTGTGGGTCGTTTCTTGAGTGGAAATATGAAGATGTGGTGGTGGATGTTCGGTAGAAAGCTTGTTGAACAGAGCACCGAAGCGGACTGCTACTGGTCGATTGGGAGGTGGCGAGCTGCCTGCTGTTGGTGCGGTTATTGCTTGCGCTGTTGCAGTGGAAAGCGTTTCCCACATCTTCACCCGATTCAGCACTATGAGACTACCTTTGCCTTTGCGAGAAAAAGCAGCTCCCACATCTCCTTCCACACTTGTTGTAGATGATACTGATTCGGCTTCTGCTCCACGTTGTTCTGCCCGTGCTACAGCCCCCCTCATCGCTTTGCTTCCATTACCCGCAATTTCTTTGGTTGATATCTTAGGAGCACTCTGCTGTTGTAGTTGTTCTTGTTCGGGCTCTTGTTTCCTCGCGTGCTGCGGTAGCTCTTGTTGATTTGTTTGTGGTTGATGAGGATGGGGAGGAGGCTTAACAGCCGCTTTCCACACAGACCGTGGAGAGAATAACTCATCCTTCTCTATTTCTTCCTTTGAATTCTTTGCTTCGTCTTCTTTGATATTTTGTACTGCTTCCCCAGGGAGGTCAAGTGGCAAGGCTGCGGAGTGCTCTTCCTGGGCTGTTTTTTCGTTCAGCACCGTAGCAGGTCCGCCTTTTGGGTCACCAGTGGATTCCTGCTTTTTTTGGTGCTCATTTCCTGTAACGGATTGTTTCCTCTTTTTCTTCTTTTTCTTCTTCTTTTTCTTGAGTGTTGGCTCTCCTTCTCCTCCGGTTGCCTTCTCCTTAGGTTCTTCTAGGTTGCTTGGTTGTACTTCCTCTTCTTTTTCTGTGTCCTCTGTTGTGGCTGAAGACGATGATTGAAGTGATGGCAATGTATTACTCGCGAGGCTCTTCTTTCTTTCTGCTTTCATCATCTGTGCTCTGTTGATGAACACAGAATCCGCTTTGTGCAAAGCAATGCCTGGAAATGGCGATGTGGTGGCCTTTCCTTGTCGTTGATATTCGCCTTCTCCCTCTTTTTCTGTTTCTCGTTCTTCTCCTTTCTTGCCTGACGGCTTCTTCTCGCCCAAGGATCTCCTTCGACTGCTTCCCACATCCAGATTCTTCTCCGGAGAGGAAGAAGAAGGAGGAAGCTGTGCAGTCTCCAAGCTAGCCTTTCGTGATGTGTTCTTCGCATGCTTATTTTTCGTCTTCTTTTCTTCTTGTTGTGGGTCTTGAACGTACAAAGGCGGAGACGGGAAGGAGAAAGCAGTAGACGAAAGGGAATGGGGTAGCGGTGAAGCAAGCGAAGGGTTATTTGGTCCTTTCTTTGAAGGAAAAAGCATCAACTTGAATTGTGAGAATAGCTCCTGTTCCTTAGAGTCTTCATCTAAGAATGGGGGCATTCCTTTGACAAACTTTTTAGCTCTCTTCATAAACGTAGGATCTTGTTCTAAGTAAGCTTGCTCTTCAGAGAGCCACCATAACAACAGCGACAACACCCTTGTGTTTTAAAAAGTTCTCTTAGTTGTGAGCCATGAACAGAAACCAGAAGAGAGAGAGAGAGAGAGAGAGAGAGAGAGAGAGAGAGGGAAAGGGTGGGAGAAAGTACAATACCGAATACGAATCTGGTGCTGCCAGGAGCTTGAGGTCTGGTTATTCGAAGTGTAAAAGGTGGTAAGGCTTTTGAGCAAGTCTCCACAGGTCGTAAAGTATGAATAGGTTGCAAATAGTATCTCAATGTACTCTGGTTCTGTATGAAACAAGTTAGGGGAGGAATACAAACGTGGGAATAAGAAGAATGGAAGGGGAGGACTGCTTACCAACAAAGTTTTCATCCAACATCTTCTCCAATAGTCTATCAAGTTTGATGGAGGAAAGAACCATTCTGCCACCATCTGTTACGGTGAAGTTAACCTCCATGGTCGCGTCTCGCAGGGAGTCAAAGTCCAGAACCATCGTTCGCAACACTGACGCTGGATCCTTCTCATGAATTGGGATGGAGCAACTCCCTCCCAGAGAGGGTGAAAAAGGACTGGCAAGTGTGCCTCCTACTACCGTTCCTCCTCCTTCTTTGGGACGCCATGCACACAACAAGGAAGCAGCAAAGGCAGCCAGCAGTGCATCCAACGTGGGGTCACTTTCTTCGTTATTATACTTGTTGGCGGTGTTGTTGTTGCTCGGTTCTTGCTGTTGTAAGTTAACGGATGTGTTCTTCGCGGTTGCAAAACGATGGACACATGATAACAAGTGTAGCATGCGATGCAGCAACTCCCAGTTTCGGATAGGCAGTGAGAAAAGAAGGCTGTGGATGGCGCTAGCTCTCACACTTGGCGATTGTATTTCTGGTTGTTTTGTTTGTCCATGTTACTGCAAAGAATGATGGAGAGAGAGGAGAGAAGAGAGACAACGAGAGAGAGAGAGAGAGAGCTCAAACCAACTGCGTCGCACAGGCTTCTATATACGCGTTCGGGGACTAAAGCAATCTCCTGTTGAAAGTAGAAGCGCAGAAAGGCGACCACGGCAGGAACGCCCCACTCCGACACCAACAACTGTTCGCTCGCAACAACGTGCACCTCCGAAGAAGGAGAAGCAGAGGAAGGCACATAGAACCGCGGAACAGGCAGCTGAAGAGGAGGCAACCCATCAGAGGACAGTCTGAGGAAGGAGTTAGAGGAAGGAGAGGACGGAGCGGAGGAGGTGGTGGCAAAGAGGTTGCTCGGCGGTCGCGGCGAGGCAATGGGAGAGGTCGTAACCGAGGAAGAGGCCGAAGAGGGCGGCGAGCAGCCCGCCGAGTGGTCCGCTTGGCTGTTGCCCCACTGCCAACTGCTGTGTGAGAGAGCCTCTGGAGGAGAGCGAGAAGAGGAGGCAGATGGAGAAATAGGGCAGGCTGCGGAGGGACCCGTCCATGCGGTTGGCGATGTTGGTGTGGTTGGTGTCGTTGTGGAGGACCACGTGGTGAAGGCGCTGGGAAGCTCTTCTTTGTTGTTGCTGTTGCTGTTTTGTCGCTTCATGTCAGCTCGACGGGCTCCTCCCCCTTTCTTCTTTCTACCGCCTTTGCCTTTGTCATCTTCCGATTTGTTTTTTGTGAACCAGGAGGAGGAGGAGGAAGAGGTTAATTTGGAGCAACTGGGGAAGGGAAGGGAAGGGGAGGAGAAAAAACGGAAGCACCCACTTTGCAGCATGTCCTTCAGCTCACCCAACCTGGCCATGGCGGAGGGCGATAAGAGCTCCTCCTTGCAGCTGTCCACAGTGAGGGTCCTCCAAACATCCTCTCTCTCCAAGAAACTCAACGCAAGATGAACCACGAATGGCACTCCCGTTGTAGTTGTGGTTGCAGCGGCGGCAGCAGCACTGGCAGCCGAGGCAGAAGCAGGAGGCGGGCCGGCGGATGGCCTCCGCTTGTTGTTTCGCTGTTGCAGCCGTTTCTCGACCTTTCTGAGCTTCCTCTGCTGTTCCTGATGCTGCTTGATGGCGCCCGGTTGTTGGAGTTGGGTTTGCTGTTGTTGCACAAGACGCAGCTGAGGCGGGGGTGGAGGTGGCGGGGGTAGCGGCGAGAGGGGGTGCACCATCACCAGCGCCGAGTCGCTCTCGACCTCGGAGGAGGAGGGCTCCCCACCCGAGTCCGATGGCGAGTCCCAATCGATCCCGCGAACAACCACCTGCCGTTGCGTGGTCTTGTCTTTGATGGGTATGGTTTCGAGGCTTGTGCTTCCTGTGTAGAGCCCTTTGGAGGAGGGCGGAGAGGAGGCAGAACAGCCTACCGCGATGCCCGTTCTTGTCCGAAGATCCACCTCGGAGAGGCTAGTCGAGAACCGCTGAGTGGGTGCGTCTTCAGACAATGCCGGAAGTGAACCTTTGCGCAGGCTCGCCACCGCTTTGCCGTTGTTGGTGGATGTTTTCCTTTTCTTCTTCTTTTTCTTTTTCAGAGGAACAGCGGCAACAGTGTTACTCTCTTCCCCGTAGTTGTCCTTCTGCAGTGGTGGATTGCCGCCAGAGTTGGGTCCCGTTGCCACAGGAACCAAGTCTTCTTCAAGTTCTTTGCAGGGTTGACAGTCCACGCCCACCGAGGAAGCTGTCGAAGAGGGAGAAGGAGAGTCGGCCTCGCTGTCGCTGTCCCCGCCTCCTGAACCGAAAATGGCGGATAGTCTAAACCGCGACGACCGAGAGGTTCCTCCAACATGCGTGTCGACCGTTGTTTCCCCTGGGTTGCTATCGCATTGGTCGCATTTCTCGTATTTCTTTCGTCCTCCTCGGCGGGACCAGCTGCCTATCGAAGAGGTTCGTTTTCTCAGTTCTGCTTCCTGCTCCATTTTTTTTTTTTTTTGTTGCTTCTCTCCCCTGTTCTTTTGAACAAAGTTCAGGGGCAAGAGCGAGACTACAAGGTGTCAAGAAGCCCCAACGCCGCTTTTATGAAGCGTTTTTGCCGCCCTTTCTGGTTGAGGAAGTTATGGTTGCACTCGTGTTGCGCTGCTGTTTGCTTTCTTTTCTTCTCCCTGTTGTTGTGCGAAAAGGCATTTTCATCGTGCTTGGAAATGTCTTGGCGGAACTGATAATCTGTCCTCGCCATTGCCGTCCTGCAGCGAGGACACAATAAGCTCGTATTCGTTGCACCATTACTTTTGGTCAAACAAGAAGAAAAAAGAGAACAACTTCGGGGATGTGAAGAAGCTGCTTGAATTGTATGGTGTGCCGGGCTCACAACTCACGTGCCTCTTTTTTTTTTTTTTTTTTTTTTTTTTTTTTGTAGCTCCATAAGTTCAACACCTTTCCCGAGGCCTCGCAACAAAGATCTTTGGGTTGACCGCAAAGAAGAGGAAATAGTTTTTGAACATGCAACTTTTTTTTCTGTGCTAAGCAGAGTGATCAGAGGGGAGTTCGCCGTTTTCAGTGCTCCACTTCTCGTAGAAGATGTTGTGCTCGGGCACGTTGCACTGCTGCACCAGCAGGTCTTTGGTGCTTTGCACCATGTCAACAGGGCCGCACAGGTAGAACCAATCATCTGGAGAGATTTTCACCTGCTCTTTCAACATCTTCTCGTCTACCCTTCCTCTGAGCCCGTTCCAAGGAATGGGTCGTCCCTTGGCGTCTTTCTCCTTATGTCTGTCATCTTCTTCCTCTTCTTCTCCATTCTCTCCTAGACGAGTGACTGTGGGGTAGTATCCGATGATGCCACCTTCTGCCTCTGCCATTTTCCTCATCTCCTTCACAAAGAGCAGTTCGGATGGCCGTTTGGCACTGTGCACCATCTTTACCCGGATACGTTTGGCCATGGGCCAACCGTGTGTGACCATATTGCGAGTGGCCTCGAAGACATATCTCGTGATACCCATGAGTGGGGTGATGCCGATGCCGCCCCCGATGAGCACCAGTGATTTGAAGTCGCGCTTGTCCTTAGCGAGGTGATAGTGGAAGCTGCCATGGCCACCGTCCAAGTAGAGAATATCACCAATCTCTGCTTTGTTATGCAAGTGTCTGTTCAAAAATAAAAACGGTTTTTCAGAAAACAGAACAAGACCAAGAGAAGAGATAACAAGAAGACAAACTAAGAGGAGAAAAGAGAAACGAGACGAGGAGAGGCGAGATACGCAACTGAACAATAGGGTGAGGCGATAGTTGCGCAGCAAACTGTATTCTACAGCCATCCATGCCCATGTTGGGAGCACTGCAGGCACTCAAACCCAGGGTGTAGCCGGTGATTTGTTTTCGCTTGTGCAGGTGCGACATGGTTTTCTTGTTCAGCCCAGCAGGGGCGTCCTTTGGCAAAAATATGTCGAACCACTGTCCCGGAAGCCACCCAAAAGCCATAGGGGGGTTTTGAACGTCCACCACAAAACTATACACTGAAGGTGTATCGCTGTGCACATTTTCTATCGTAGCAGCAACCGCTTCATTTTTTTAAGAAAAAAGAGTGAGTGTAATCGTCGGAAGTTGGATGATGGACTGGAGTAATGGAGTACCAGTGTTGGGAATTGTTGTGATGCGTTCTCCTGGAAAAGAAGAGTAGGCACGACCGACTACAACGGTGTGAAACCGCTGCACAACAAAAACAAAAACAAAGGTGTGAAAACAGAAGATACGAAGAGAGGGGGGGGCCGGATTGCGGCTTGAGATGCCGTACGGGGAAACTGGCCAAAGGAACAGAACCGCTCCGCAACGACGACGCAGCTCTCTTCACCGGAAGAAGGCCACCCCGACCAGGCAAAGCCGACAACAAGCCACAGCCAGAGCGCCGCAACGAGCTCATCCTCCTTGTCGCTACTTCTTCTGTTGCTCGGTGTTACGCGATGCTGCACCTATCGTACACTTTTTGTTCTCAGCAGCTGTTCATTGGGAAGGCAGCCCGGCAGCATTATGGGTTTTTCAAGCTTTCCGCATCATTATGGGAAGTCGACTGGAATTGTTACCTTAAAAAGAAAGAAAACGGAAACAAAAAGAAAGTGGAACAACAGAGAAGCCGAATTTTTTTTTTGAGGCGGCAGAGAAAAACGGGGTAGCGGAGGTGTAGCGGTCTCTTGTGAGGAGGGGCTTTGGATTGGAACTCGACGGCGAGCATTGCTCCACCATGAGTCTGGTCTGTAAAGTATGTAAAACTGGGGACTATGTGGACAAAACCGAGGATCAGATCATCTGTACAAAATGTGGTTTGGTACGTTTTTCTAGTTTCGTTGCTTCTCTCTCTCTCTCTCTCCTTCTCGCTCTTCTTCATACGTCGCTTCTTCATTCAGCTTTCTGCTCGCTTCTTTCTACTTTTCTTCCTTTGCTTCCCTCTTCTCTCTCTCTCCTCTCTCTCTCTCTCTCATTGGAATTTAACAAATACTGACAATGTCGTGCGCAGGTCATTGCGGAAAACATAGTTGTTAACCATCAAACCTTTTCTGAAAGCTCCAGCGGGGCTGCCACGGCAGATGGCCAGTTTGTGTCCTCTTCTGGACGCACTTTTCGTGGCGGAAAGTACGTGTACTTGTTTGTCTCGTTCTATATTTGTACCCGAACTTAGCCTCTGCGTTTGTCATCAGTGTTCCTGGCCTTACCAGAGAATCCAGAGAGATGACGATAGAGAACGGTAACCCTCATCCTTGGCTCAGAGAAGAAAGTGTGTGCAAGGAAAGCTAAAACGTTGATATCATTTATTTTTGTGCAACAGGACGGAAACGTGTGCAACAAATGGCAGCTGTGCTGGGCCTTACCAGCTTTCATGTGGAGGCTGCCGTCCTTTATTCTCTTTAGCAGTACAACGCAACTTTGTGAAGGGCAGGAGATCGGAGAACGTGGCGTGCGCTTGCCTCTACGTTGTTTGCAGAAGACAAAAAACACCACGTATCCTATCTACCGTTCTTCTTCGTGGTTAGAGTAAGAAAATGTTAACACTATCTCGCTTTTCTATGATAGATATGTTGATAGACTTTGCGGATATACTGCACACAAATGTGACGACCCTCGGTCATACCTTTCTTAACTTTTGCGCTTTGCTTAATCTAAGCGTGCCAACTATCGATCCTTCCCTTTACATCGAAAGATTTGCTTCGAAGCTGCAATTTGGAGATAAGCTCCAGAATGTATTACTTCCTTTCAACATCTTTATCGTGTTGAGAAGCGAGATATGACTCTTACTCTCTCTCTCTCTCTCTCTCTCTCTTTCTCTTTCTCTCTTTCTCTCAGGTTGCCAATACAGCTTTGCGCTTGGTCCAGAGGATGAAGCGCGATTGGATTATCACGGGTAGGCGGCCATCCGGCATTTGTGGCGCTGGTTGGTTTCTCATTCGCCTATTTAAACTTCTCGTTATTGCTCAGTCCTCGTTCTCTCTCGTGTCGTTCTTCTACTTTTTCACTCATTCATTTTCACCGTTTCTTTTTTTTCCCTTCTCGCTTGATTTTCTAACTTTGTGCTTATTCTTGCTCGTTTAGCACTAATAATTGCGGCGCGGATTCATGGATTCAAAAGGACAGTGGGAGAGGTTGTGAATATTGTACGCATTTGTGATGTTACTCTCCGCAAACGGTGCTTGTTTACCTTACCTTACCTTTTCCTGTTTATAAGTTTTCTGACACAAAAAAAAAAACAAAAAAACAACAAAATTAACACATTACTAGGTTGGGCGAGTTTGATAGAACAGCATCCAGCAATCTTACTCCTGAAGAATTTGAAGTGGTCGAGTTGGAACAAGAAATGGATCCACCTTGTTATACGGAGGGACTCCAGAAAGCAGCCAAACGAAAGCGAAAAGAGGAGCGAAGAAAACAAAAACAGGGACAGCGAGAGGAACGAGAAAAACAAACACAAGAAGAGAATGACAAGGCCAAAGAGAAGGAGGTGGAAGACAGCGATAATGTACAAACGAGCAACAAAGCGGATGAGATAGTGGTCACCAAAGAGCTGCAAGAGGAGATGGAACTTATGCTAAACACAAACGAATTCAAAAACATGGAAGCAGACGAGGCTCAACAAGATGTAGCAGAGACAGAACGGTCGCCCTCCATTACCACCACAAACAGTAATAGTGATAGTGTAAATAGCAGAAAAGCAAGAAAGAGGCGAAACAGATCAGATGACGAGGGAGAGGAGGAAGAGAGGGATAGCGTGGATAAGGTCATATCCAACCTCACCATGAGCGATGCCTTTAATCTCGCCTCTTCCCTTGAAGAAAGCGCTGGTAGCGAATCCGTTGCCTCTTCCTCTCAAACAGAATCAATTTCTTGCTCTTCTTCCTCCGCTTCTTCCTCCACAACATCAACCTCATCACAAGCACGAACACAAACACATAGCACTACAAATGGAGGAGGAGATACCGTTTGGAAAGAAGGTCAGCCGTTCTACTGGGAGCTGCTTGAGGAGGACACCGGTAATCTGTCCGAGCTGGACGATAATGAGCTAGAAGGCTACATCGTAAAGTCAGAGGAAGAAGTGGCCATAAAGAAACAAATCTGGGAGGAGCTGAATGTGGAATATCTGAAGGAATTGGAAGGTTTGTTTCATATTTTCTTTCTTTGTTGCTTTCCTATCGTTCCGGTTTCCAGTTGTAGTATGTGTGTGTTATGGAATAACTTACGGCAACAATCCAGAAAAACAAAAGCAAGATGCAATCAAATTTCCCAATGGCAAACCGGAACGGCCTCCAGTAAGTTACCTTTTTCTACTTTGCTTTTTTTTCTTTTTTCAAGCTCTTCTACTTGTTGTAGCGACCCTCCCAAGTGCTCACAACTTTATAATTGACAGAGGAAGAAACGAGCAACAGGACCAACCCGCCAACGACCTGCCAAGACAGCTGCAGCCGCCGCTGCCTCTGTGCTTGAGAGGAGGACTTCTTCCAAGATCAATTACGAGGCGTTGAAGGGATTGATGTCACCTTCCAGCTTTGCCAGCGCCAGAAAATGAACACGCGCATTCGCTTTCCCAAAAAATTCCTATTTTTTAGGCAATGATGACAAGATGATCCCCCAAAAGGTTTGATGGTTGCTGGGGTAACCGTCGTTTTGACGGGCTGGATCGGTTGTACAAGCGGGGACGTGTGCATAGTAACCTCCTTAGTTACATAATATTTAGGAGACTATTTCCTTGTAAGGAATTTATGTGTTTTGTAAGGAAAAAGTGTATCAGGTGTATCCCTGATCTGGGACATCGTCATGACGACCAAGTCGCTGCCCGCCTGTTTAAAAATTGGCACGATTTTGCTCGTATCTTGTTCTTTTTCTTTATTTTCTGGCAAACGCTGCAAACCCAACCAACAGAGAGAAAGCTGCTTTCCATCAAATGCACACCTCGCACAAAGAAGAGACTGAGGAAACTTCAGAATGCGAAAACGTGTACCAACATGAAGCAGAAGAAGAAGAAAAAGGAGAAGGAAACATAAAGGAGAGTGTACGGTGGGCAACGGAAACGACGACACACCTACGCACTCTGCCACCAGAACTGTTGTATCGCATCGCACAACAGGCCTCTTTTTTGCCCAAACGGAGAGTCTCTCAAGTGGGGAAGAAGAGAAAGTTGGACGTACGGCACGAAGAAGCTTCCTCCTTGAGCGCTGGCCACCTCCGGGTGAGACACAACAGCTATGAGCTGCCCACACTGCAACAAATCAAAAAGAAGAGGCGCTTCTCTGAAGCTTTCCTCTTGACGCGTGTTCCTGGCACATTGGATGGATTTGAGGAATGGCAACGAAGGCAACAACATCCTTGCCGACCACAACAAACAACACACGCAACAGAAACAGAAACTGCAGGGGGCAGAGAAGAAGCAAATACATGCACGCAAGCACAATGTCGTGGCTCCGTAGACTTGACACATATGGTGAGCCTGTTACACATTCGGCAATAAAGGAAAAAAAAAACGGTACCCGAAAAGAAAGGAGTGACCATCCAAGCGCCCGATGTTGGCATACTATTTTTTGTTTCTCTTTCTCGTAGTTTTCTCTTTTTGCTGAAATGGTTGAAGAAAAGACATGGAAGTGGAACGGTTCAAGAGAAATACTTTTTCCAAGGTGTCAGCACTTCGAATCTCGCTTTTTGTATGGGCCGGTCTCTGACTCTGAACGCAACTTGCTGCTCCTCCGTTTGCTCCTCTCCTCGCAGTAGCGGGGCATCCTTAACCCATGAGAATAAGCCAGCGTCCGTGAAAGAGCTCCAAGGATTAAGTTCTATGATGTAAACTTTGTCACCACCGTCATCTTCTCCTTCTTTGCTGATTTCTTCGTTCAGTGATGCCTTTCGTTGTGATATACAAAAGTCGATGATGTACGAAGACAACGGGATGTTAGGTTTGGCCTTGGTAAAGGTCTTTTCTAGCTGCTGCAATACTTGAGCTCTTCGTGTCTCGTGTTGATTCAGTTCTGGAAAATAACACATATCAAAGTATTGAGTAACGGCAGTGAGTCGGTTCTCGTAGACGAAGCCTCTGAACTCGTTGCTAATAGGAATATTCACCTTTTTAATGGGCAAGTTAAGGTTAAATCAGAAGAAAAGATGAAAAAAGCTTACCCATTCTCGGACAATAACTTGCAAGTCAAAGTCGTTGTGTTTGGTATCTAGAAGCAATTGAATGTCTTGTTGGATACGTCCACTACTCGAAAGAAGCTCCAAAGCTTCCTTCCCGCTAAAAACTTAGAGCAAATAACACCAGAGATAAGAGCAAAGCGAGCGCTTTTTCTCAATCGTAGAAAGAAGAAGAGAACCTTTCAAAGCGGAGAGATGAGCTTCGTAAAGCGCGCAAACTTTTGCGTTGTCGTCAATCACTCTTCCTTCTTGTTGAAATCGTTCGATGATCTCTTGGTACAGAGCGTCCGTCTTGCCGCTTGCTACAGTCGCGTCCTGAAGAAGGGGAGGCATCAACACATTGTCAACAACAAAACCAAATAACAAATAAGCAAGAGCAAAAGCACAAGAAAGAAGAACAAGCAATGAGGACAGAAACAGCATCTTATGTTTCTTTGTTTGAGGGAAAACACTAACCTTTGGAGAGCGAGAAGAAAGCTTCACAAAGGCGGCATTACCGGCTTCTCTAAAGGGTCGTATGGCCTCCTCCAACACACGTTCCAGCTCCTCCAAGAGCTCCCCGTCCTGTGCATGCTCAAGCACTTGCTGCTCTGTGCCACCACTTAACCGCACAAGACATGCTCTCGAAAGGGCAGCAGCAGAGTCCTGCTTCAACGGAAGAAACACTGTTTTAAAGGTAAAATCTTTGATTGGCTCGTACCACCGTTCTGCGTTGGTTCGGAAATCCAAAAACAATCACAATGTTAGAAAATAAAAAGATGATCACAACCGAAAACCTAAAAGCGAAGCAAACCGATGTTGGCCGAGTTCCACTGCTCCACGTTTACTTCTTCATCGCCTTCCATCGCAGCCTCCACTTTTTTGTTCTTTTTTTTTTGGTTCAAATTTTTCCAAGAAATGATAAAGTTATATTTTCACGAGAGAGAGAGAGAAAAAAACGTAGCGGCCGCTCTACAAGAAACGTAGTGGCAAGCAAGCAGGCAAGCAGCTTGGAGGAATGGCAGCCATCGCGGTGGATAGGCAAGGTAGGCAACGGGGCAAGTGCAACGAGTGCGAGTGCGTGCTCTACTGTCTTCCGCAGGAGGAAAACAGCCACCGGTGCGAGTACTGCGGCCATTATCCCACTGCCCATGCGCTCGTTGCTTCCTCTGCTACCTCGCCCGTGGCCCCGGTTGCAGGTTTGGAAGATCAAGAGCCACCACAGCCTTCTCTCTCTCAACTTTTGGGCTTCAACAAGAAAGAAAAGGAGCGGAGCATTGAAGAGAGAAGAAGGTTGTTGAAGCTGCCACCCACGCCGACCAAGCAACCACAACCATCGGATTCTTCGCCGCCAGCTGCTGCTGCCTCCACTGTGCATCTTCCTCCAGCTTCCCCAAACTTCGGCATGGATGACGAGGAAGACGACGAGCTTTTAGTTGTTGTCGGTGAACCCACTACTCTGTCGTCCGAAGATGAGAAGGAACCGCGAGAAACACTCGCAGAAGAAGGAGCTGTTGAATTGGGGTTGGGCAGTGATGAAGAAATAGCAGAGGACCAAATGGATGAAGAGGTATTTGCTGAGTCGACAGAAGAGACCACGAACGAAACGGAACGGAACGTGCCTTCTTTGAGTTGGGCCGATGAAGCAACTCCAGTGGCAGAGGCTCCTGAGGACATTTCCAAACCCAAGGAAGAAGAAACGAAAGACAAAGATAAAGTGGAGGAGGTAGCTGGAGACGAAGAAGAAGCTGACGAAGAGTTGGAGGTCGAGACAGAGCTGTACGCATCTTACAAACCGCAAACGCCAGGTAAAGTGCTATGTCTCTGTTCTTGTTCTTTTTTGTTCCGATGTTATTTACTCAGTCCATTTATATCCATTTGCAGGTGAATGGCAAGCAGTAGGCGAGATCGCCCACCCTGCGTTTCTAATGGAGGCAACCTCCTTGGCTGCAATCATTGCTCCAAAGTGCAATTACATCCCATTGCTGCCAGACGGATGCTTGGAAAGAGGAAAACTATCTACTGTACAGTTAGAAGCTGTTTGTCAAGCCGGGAGTAGGCACGAGTTGATGCTGGAAGACGGAGAGAGGGCGGGATACTTCATAGGCGATGGCACAGGAGTAGGAAAAGGGAGAGAGATTGCAGCAATCATTGTAGACAACTACTTGAGAGGGAGGAGGAAGGCAGTATGGATGTCCATGTCTCCAACTCTCCTCTACGCTGCGAAAAGAGACATGGAAGACATTGGGGCGGGCTTCATACCTCTTCACGAAGTACCATCTAGTTACGATGAGCTTACCTTTGAGGAAGGGGTTTTGTTTCTTACTTACAGCAAACTTGTCAGTAAAAGCATCGGCCAACAAAAGACTCGGTACGTTTTATCGTTATAACTCTACAATTATCTCCTCACGTTCGCCTTTTCAGTTATCAACAGCTCATTGACTGGCTTAGGCGTGAGCCACAAAGCACCTCTGATGACGAGGGCAAGGATGCAGCACCCAGTACTCCTGAGTTCGAAGGGGTTATTGTGTTAGATGAAGGCCATCGAGCGAAGAACCTAGTGCCAGAGTCGAGCGGTCAATCCTCCAAAACGGGAATACTCGTATCCCGGTTGCAGAAAGACTTATCCAAAGCGAGGCTGGTCTATTCTAGCGCCACTGGAGCTACCGAAGCGCGAAATATGGGTTATATGGCTCGTCTGGGTCTATGGGGACCCAACACCGGCTTCTCGGATTTCAAAGAGTTCAAAAAGCTGCTGACCGAGGCAGGATTGGGTTCAATGGAACTGGTAGCTATGGAAATGAAGCGCAAAGGCATGTATTGTAGCCGACACCTGAGCTTCAAGGGAGTCGACTTTGACATTCTTCAATACCCACTCAAGGAGGAGGAGAAAGTGGAGTATGATGAAGTTGCGAGGTCTGTCCATCCTTCATGAATTCTTTCTTCTAATCAGCCTAACAGCCAATATTTCACATTTTTAAGACTTTGGCAAGAACTTGTTCCAGCTTACTTGCAAGCTCTTGAAGATTCTGACCTACCATTGCCCGAACAACGATGGCGCAAAGGTATGCAACAGCTCTTGCTGTGTTGTTTTGTTTTGTTATGTTGATTCTTGAATGGATGCAGCATTGCTGTGGGCCGCTCATCAAAGGTTCTTCATTCTGCTCGCTTTGTGTTACAAGGTTGAGCACGTGGTCAAAATGGTTGAGGATTATGCAGAGAGCCATGCTGTTGTTATCGGCATGTTTTCAACGGGCGAAGCTCAGTTGGAGTATGATCTTGCTAAACGAAAGCTAAAGGCCAAACAAGCCCGCACGAAGAAGAAGAAAGATAAAAAAGCTAAGTCAGGTAAATCCTTTGAAGGCTTGTGCGATATGACAAACAATATCTCCAAGTTCTTGGAGAAGTGGTTTCTTGTAGAAAATGCGTGCGGAGATGACATGCCTGTTTGGAGAGATAAGAGGGATGAACTGCTTCGCAAGACCAAACAGATCACATTGCCTTGTAATCCTCTGGATTTGCTGATCCATCACCTTGGAGGTACCTTACATTTGATTATTATCATCGTTTCTTTTTCTTATTAATACTTTACTTAAAGGCTCGGACAAGGTGGCAGAGATTACTGGCAGACGCAAGGCTATGGTTTGGAATGCACGTTTGAAAAGGTTTGTGGTTAGCGTAAGAGATCCCAACGTACAAAATCTCTCAGAAAGGTACAGCAGTTCTTGCAGAGAGAAAGCGAGAGAGAGAGAGAGAAAGAGAGAGAGAGAGAGAGAAGAGAAAAAACTCGCTTACAATTTTCACAGAGATGCATTCATGGATGGAGAGAAAATGATAGCAATTATTAGCGAAGCCGGATCTGTGGGTATATCTCTCCAAGCGGACAGAGGGTGTCTCAACCAACGCCGTCGCCTTCACATCATCGTGCAACTTCCTTGGGCTGCTGACAAGGCCATGCAACAACTTGGCCGCACTCATCGCAGTAACCAGCATTCAGCACCACATTACAAATTAGTTGTCACCGAATTAGGAGGAGAATGGCGGTTAGCGTCTGCAGTGGCGCAACGAGCTGCTTCTTTGGGTTTGTTATTCTTATTTACCCTTTTATCAAAAGATGTTGGAAACATCCAATAAAAAAACTGAACAACAAACTGACAGGAGCGCTTACAAGTGCTGATCGACGTGCAGCAGGAGCTGCTTCCTCCTCGTTGAGTAAATACCTCATCAACACGGAGTATGGTAATAAGGCGTTATCAGAATTGGAAGAGATGTGTCGACAGGCGAGCATACCCGACCAACCTTTGGCAAACCTGCGCTCCCTTGCGGATCAAGCTGAATCTATCCGACTATTCCAGAAGGAACAGCCTTTAAAGAAATTTCTGAATCGCATAATGGGATTGGAAGTCAACTGCCAGAATGCGCTGTTCGAGAACTTTTATCGTATTTATCTAGAGCTTGTTCAAGATGCCAAGAAGAAAGGTGTCCTCTTTACTTCTTCCTGTTTATCACCTTTCTCTCCTCCTCCTCCTTCTTCTTCTTTTTTTTTTCTTTCTTCTTCATCTTCTTCTGTTTCCTTTTTCGCTTTCGGTTAATATTTCTTGCAGGAGTTTACAGTGAGTCCATAATGGATGTGAAGGCCACCTACGAAAGCTCACCAGACGTCATTGACACGGCCTCCGGCCCGTTGACCTGTTATCGTCTGGTAACAGACAGAGGATTGAGCTGGGAGGATGCTCTTCACCGATACCTCCACACCCAACACAAAGACAACAACAGCTGTATTGCGGAATGTGGCTTTTACAAACAGAATCTCTCTGGTGATGTCGTTTTAGCCCTCCCTACTGCGGATGGCAAGAAATGGGACCTCTTCAAACCGAACATAGGAAGAGTTCCTGGCAAGGTCGACGATGACTATCTTCTCAGCAAGTACACGTTCTTACCGCTGAATGACCCGAGAAAGAAACGGAAACAGAAGAAAAGGGCAGATGATGATGAGAGCGATGATGTGGACGATGAAGATAGCCAATTATTGGGAGGAGAGGTGAAAGGATTGTGGAAGCAAAAGTACGAAGAAAGCAGCGGCTATGGAATTGGTAAACGACATTTCCGGAGAGGATTGTTGACGGGGAGCGTGTTGCCTTTCTTTCGTATCATTCGCTCTCTGTGTCATTTGGGACTGAATCGATTGGACGATGATATCACCGCTCGTGGAGGCAGCAGCGCTTACAATAACTATCGGAGGCGACAACAAGAACAAGAAGTGATTATCATACTTGGCGACGACGAAGAACAACAACCCGTCACAGAAAAGAGGAAGCATAACGAAGAACAAGAAGAGGATGAGGAGGACGCAGAACAGGAACCAACAAGCAACAAAAGAAGAAAGACTAACTCCTCGTTCAGGCCTGCTTCAGCGTTAGCACAACTGCCACCACCCCCTCCTCCATCCCTCAGAAACAACAGGTCTCAACGCGCTAACCTCAAAAGATTGAGATTGTGGCGGGTAGTTGATGCTACTGGCGAGAAGAAAGCAGAGATAGGGGTTGGTGTCGAGGAGGCTGGCTATGAGGGCATCCTTTCTAGCATACGTTGGGAGGTGGAGAGACGACGCTCTCAACTCCTATCCACTCCAATTGATCAACAACTGCAACCACACATCACCGAATCAGCAGCACTTAGCTTCTTTAGCATCAGCAGGAACGACGGCGAAAAGAAAACCTAGGGCAAGACGGAGGAGAGCAGCAATGATAACACCAGCAGCACAAGCTGATTTCGCCAGGCAATTGGTGGGACAACAACCATGGCCGCAGGTAATGGCCAACATCCAATTTCCGTCCTCCGTATCCACGTTCCCCTCTTTCCTTGACGGCAGCGCAGCCTCCTCGTCTTCATGCGCATGGTTGCCTTCCTCGTGGCTTCTATCAGGACAAGGACAACCGCCGCTCCCGCCCCCACCACTTCCCCTCCCTCCTTCTCTTGCCTCTCCTCCTGCTTCTCCCTCTTCCTCCCCCTTTGTAAAGAATTCCCCACTTTATTGCAACTTTTGTTGATTATTTTCGTATATTTTCCTTATAAAGAGCTATTTGGCGCAATAATTTCAAGAAAAACGACAAATTGGCGAATAATTTTTCGAGCAAAAGAAAAAAAAAAAAGAAGGGAGGACATGAAGGAGAAGAGCAAGCGGAAGGACAAGAAGGCGGCCGCCGGAGAAGAGGGCGAGCGCAAAGGCATCCGCAGCAGAAGCAGCAGCAAAGGCAAAAGCGGTGACAGCAGCAAAAAGAAGAGAAGCAGCAGCAGCAAGCCCAAGAAAGAAGGAGGAGGCGATGCCAACAACAACAACAAATCTCTTCCGGTGACTCTCCGGTACGAGATCGTGTTGAAAGGTTTGGACCGCTTGCGAAGAGATTGCAACGGGGCGAATTTTTGGGTGGCATGGAAGAGAGGCAAGAAAGGATCGAACAAGGGAAAGACGAAATCGGTTCGTTCTGTTTTTGTTGATGTTTTCATCTTTGCATTATTTTATAGGGGGTATCGATCAATACGGAGGTTGACATTTATTTTTTGGGGAAAAAAAAGGTGGTGGCTCAGTATAACTCGGTGGAATGGGACCAAGTCATTGCTATGAAGAGCACCCTTCTAAAGTACCCAGAGGAAAACCGCTTCGAACCCAAGTTCATTGACTTGACCGTTTATAAAGTAAACTCTCCTTCTCTCTCTCTTCTTCTTCTTCTTCTTCTTCTTCTTCTTCTTCTTCTTTTCTTCTTTTCTTCTTGTTCTTCTTCTCTCCTTCCTTTCCTCTTCTCTCCTTTCTCATCACGCTATTCCACTCAAACGAATACAGCAAGAAAGCGGGAAGGGCGGCAAGAAGGAAGCATGGGCCTCCGTCTCTTTCGACCTGGCCAAATACGCACGACCTCCAGCCTCCTCTCCATCCTCCTCGTCGGAGCCCTCTCCTTGGAGTCCAGCTGAGAATGTGGAATTCCCGTTGTTAGAAGCTTCCAAGGATGACACGTCAAAGAAGAAGAAACGCTCCTCTAATAAGAAAGAGAGCGAAGGAGAGACGGCGACGCCTGCAGTTGCTAAACCTGTTGGCGGTAACATGGTTTGTTGCTCCTTCTTTTTCTGTTACTTTCTTTCTGTCTTGATGTGTTCTTCTGCTCTTCTGCACTTTTGGTTTGTTCGCTGACCAAAGCTGGCTCTTCTGTAGTTGCTGACAATTAAATCACGGTGGCTCAAATACGACGGCAAACTTCTCGTGGTGTACGTATCTCCTCGCCTTCGTTCACTCATTCTCTCTTCTCTCTCTCTCTTTTGTTTCTCTTAGCATGACCGGTATGCATCAAACCGTTATTTAGTAAACAGCAGCAACAAGCAGCAACTACAAGCTCTCATGCAACGGTGGACATCGGAGGTGTGGCCTATCAGCTTCACACTGATGCTGAGATCTCTGATGGAGAGGACGACACAACCCTTGGCGATGAAACGGAAACCCAGTCAGACTTTGATACAGACGACGATGAAGATGGTTCTGACTTTAGCGATGTAGATGAAGTGAACGACAGTCGTAGTGGAGCTGAGCCACTCTCTTCCGACCGAGAAAGCGGCATTGGAAGCCAAATTTCTTCCTCTTCTCGTCATTGGGATAGCGATGCCTCATCTCATACAGAAGGGTCCTCACGTCCGGCAGTTGTTGAAGCAGAGGAGGAAGAGGAGGAGGAAAAAACAACAGATAGAGAAAAAGGGTGGAAGGCTGCCAACAAACCTCATAAATCGTCGTCTAAAAGAGGTGCCATACCAACTTGGGAAAATGGCGATGATAAAGCTCATTCTGGTAGGGACGATGATAGACGCCACAGTAAAGATCGCTCTGGAGATAGGGATAGTGATAAAAGCGAAAAGAGCAAGCAGAAACATAAGAAGAATGAAAAGAAAAGTGACGAAGAAGATGGACATGACAAGACGGCAAAGTTGCAGAAAAAGCTCAGCAAAATAGAAGCTGAGAATGAAGAATTAAAAACGCAGCTTAGGAAGTACGTCCCGTTTGTGTTTTGTGTTGCTTGCTCGTTTTTTTTTTTTTGTTTGTTTGTGTGCTTTTTTTCTTTTGCTTTTTCTCTTTCTTTTTTCTTTGTCTTTGTCTTTTTATTTATTTATTTTTTTGTTGGTTAATGAGTTTACAAAACAATCAGAGCAAATGAGACTTCACAAATTCGATTGGAAAATATTTCGTCTTTGAAGCGTGACATAAGCGAACTGAAAAGGCAGCTTGCAGGTGGTGGCTCTTCATCATCAAGCAATGGCTCTGATGACAGTCATTTATTAGGTGATGGAATTGCCGTCGAGTTGCTTGCTTCGTTGAAGGGCAATTATAGAGTATGTTTATCCTTCGCATTGTTGTCAATTCTCACTCATCTTCCGTATTTGTTCATCAACTCACTTTTCTTTTCCATTCTTTAAAGAAAAATACAGAGAGTTCGCAACACTGTTGTTATTGGTTGGGCTTTGCATGTTCCTTGTTGGATATGCTTTGTAAAGTGGCCCTTAGCGATGACGGAGTGCCAGCCTCCTTTACCAAAAAACTGCCAGATATTTCTATTGATGGTATCGACCTTGAGAATGGTACTTTTTTATCTCCTGTCTTTCTTTCCTATTCATTAATTTAAGTGGCGAACGACTACTGTTTCTGCGCTGTTCAAACAGTGATAGACATAACTGGCAAAGCGGCCAAATCTATGCCAACGTGTATTCGGTTAATTGGAACGCTGCAATTGTTGATAAAAGATATGTACAGCCTACTTATCACAGCATTTTCGAGGGTAATATTTATTTACTTATTATTCATTTGGTGTTTCTCAAAACTGAATGATGCAAAACAAACAGGAATTAGAGTCTCTCTTTTTACCGAATATCTTGCAACAACCAACAGGCGCTCTCGAAAAACTGTACGTTAGTTTTTTTTTTTTTAATGAAACAAAAGAGAATAACTGGTTTTTATCGTGACCAGAGAGCTGATAGTGCCACGCAACACTACTTTACAAGGAGAACGAAAAGTAAAGTTTCGTTCGTTCACATGGAAGCTGACTGAAATGCATGACCAAATGCGTTACAACTCATTTTCTCCTGCGATTGAAAGACAGTTCTTCCTTCAGGTTTGTTCTTTCTCTCTCTCTCTCTCTCTCTCTCTTTCTTTCTCTTCCTGCTTTGAAACCGGAAAGGAATACTCAAGAAGAAAATTACATATAGATCTTCTACTTTATTAATTGTCGGCTGTTCAATGCTTTGTTGAAGCAATCTGAGCTATGTACATGTGGCTTTGGCTTCAAGCTCAAGTATGCGATTTCGGAACTGAAGACCTGGCTTGTCAACTGTGGAATTACGTCCAACAAATCTGATGTACCCTCCTCTTCCTCATTCTTTATCTCTTCTCCTGCTTCTGACAGAGAGACGCAATGCAATAGAATGCGATAGCATCGCAGCTGGATCATATCTACGAGGCGGCCAACGTGTTGGTGCTTGGCAAGAGTTTCTTTGAGGATGACTCAGTAGATCTTGGGCAGGTCTTCACCAGTTTGAACATATGGCAAATTAAACATCTCTTAAACTCCTTTTCATCGGACCAGTACGTCCCCTTATTTTTTGCTCCTTTATCCTGTTTTTCCTTTCGCTTTTCTTTTGTTGATCGCTGAAGTGGCATTGTTGTGTTTTCGTTATCGGCAGAGTTTCTTCGGAAGGCATTTCGGTGGCAGTAAAACGCAAAGTGGAGGAGGCGTGTTCAGCAGCGGGACCTCCTCCTCCATCCCTCTTTCTCGACTTTTCCTCTCCTTCCTCTTCCTCCCCCGCTTCCTCATCCACCAAAAAGCAACGAGGCCATCGCAAGTAGTAACCCTTCCCTCCCCTTTTAAACTGTAATATTTTGAAGTTAAAAAAAAAAATAAAAAATAAAAGTCCCACCAATTGTACACAATTCGTGGAACACTTGTGCAGCGAAATAAAAGAGCACGTGTCACGCCTTAAAAAGGAAAAAACGGGACCCCGTAAATCAGAAATGGAAAAAAAGGGACCAACAAAAGAAAAGAATAGAAAAGAAAAGGAAAGGAAAGGAAAGAGGAGGAAAGAGGATGGGAACAAGGAAAGGTGGCCTGCCTCCTGCTGCTGCTGCTGCTGCTGCTGAGGTTGGCTGGGGCAGGGGCTTTCGGGTCGTGTCGGCGCTGCTGCTGGTGGTGGTGGTGGTGGCGACGGCGGCGGGACAGGCCAGCGCTCATGCTCATGTCTCCAACGACATTAAGGCGGACGAGCCCTCCGCTTCGCTCGCAGTGACGCCAGTGGTTGCAGTGACGGACCTCCACAACACGAACACGAATCTTCTCATCAAGATGAAGAGAGAGTCTGGAGAATTGCCTGCTGTTGGCTCCAACATAACATGCAAAGTGTTTCATGAAGAGTCTGTTGTTTTCCTTCCCTTTTTATTCTTTGTTTGGAGCTTCTGCCAAACAGCAGTCTCTCCTTCTCTCTTCCCTTTTTTTTTTTCTGTTTTCTTACAACCAAAAAAAAAAAAACAAAGGTTGGAGTGCGAAGGCGTTTTATATTTTCCTAGTGAAGTGGAGGATGACATCCGTTGGATCATATTTTACGGCTTTGTTTCCTTCTGTCTCGTCTGCACTGCAGGTTCGCTTCTGTTGCTTCTCTTCCTTCAGTTCCCTCTTGTCTCCCCTTCCTTCTCTTCGCTTCTCTTCTCTTTGCTTTGCTTTGCTCTGCTCTGCTCTGCTCTGCTGCTCTTCTCTTCTTCTCTTCAATGGAGGCTAACAGGTTCTTTCACACGGTAATAATAGGCTTGATGTCAGGCTTGACGATAGGACTCATGTCTTTGAACGTGATGAGCTTGCAAGTGTTGGAGCAATCCGGAACACCAAAGGAGAAGAGATATGCCAGCAAGATTTTGCCGGTGGTGAAGAAGCACCATTTGCTCCTGGTGACACTGCTGTTGGCCAACGCTGCCGCCATGGAAGCATTGCCCCTTTTTCTGGATCGCATGATGAACCCTTTCTACGCTGTTCTCGTCTCTGTTACTCTTGTTCTCTTCTTCGGAGAGTACGTTGCTTTCTTTTCTATTTTTCTTTCTTTATGGCTCTCTTTCCTTTGTTCTCTCCTTTATTTTTTCTTTTTTCTTTTTTCTTTTTTTTCTTTTTTTTCTTTTTTTTCTTTTTTTTTTCTTTTTGCAACAAACTACCTAAACAAAACACACCAAAAAGGGTCATCCCACAAGCTCTCTGCACAAGATTTGGGTTGGCCATTGGCGCGAATACAGCATGGCTGGTAAAGCTGTTGATGATTGGCCTGTTCGTGATAGCATGGCCACTTAGCAAGTTGCTCGACTTGATACTGGGCCACGAACATTTGACTTATTTTAGGCGTGCAGGTTGTTTTTCTTTCTCTCTTCAGTTTCGTTCTCTTTTTCTCTTTTTCTTACCTGGGAACACATCCTTCACTGTACTCGAAGAATTGAGAGAACTTGTGAAGCAACATGAAGCTGCAGGACCTCTTATGAATGACGAAGTGACAATAATTCTAGGAGCTCTAGACATGATTGAAAAGACGGCAGTAAGTTGCATGACGCCGATGGAGAAGGTTTTCTGCCTTGACATCAACGACGTACTTGACTACAAAACCATGACGAAGGTCTTTTACTTCTACTTCACTCGCTGTCTTCATCTCTTTCTTATCTGATAACAAGAATAGCTTTTGGATTCGGGTCATTCAAGAGTGCCTATTACTAACGGCAGCAAGGAGAATATAGAAGGTCTCCTTCTTGTCAAGAACCTAATCGTGTTGAATCCAGCAGACGCGGTTCCCATTCGAGATCTTAAACTGAATTACATGCCTACCGTCTTTGCCAATACTCCGCTTTACGACATTCTCAACGAGTTTCAGAATGGCAAAAGTACGTCTTTCTTCATTTTCTTTTGAGTCCTTTCTGTTAGTCTTCTCCTCCCTGTCTCTATCTTGTTGCTTACAAACAGTTAATGTTCACAAAAGGTCACATGGCGTTGGTGGCCAACAGTGAAGACACAGAGTATTTAGGGATCATAACATTGGAGGACGTTATAGAGGAACTGATACAAGAAGAAATTATGGACGAGACAGATAAGGACGAGGACGTTTCAAAGAAGTTGCAAATGGCACAGAAACTAAGCAGAGTAAGTTCGCAGATAACGCGTGCTGTACGGAAAAGTATCAGCTTGCAAAGGGATGGATCTTCTGCTGTGTAATGTAATTGGCTTCTCCAACTCTATTTGTTCCAGTATTAATCCCTGTTTCCCCACTCCTCTCCTGCAGAAAGAGAAAAAGATGGAAGAGAGAGAGAGAGAGAGAGAGAGAGAGAGAGAGAAATTTGCCCATTGGATGTGAGCCTGCGCATAACTCATTTTCGACAGAGAGACAAGGAGATTGAAAATAAAGGCATAAACAATTGCACACATGTGCACAGCAGAAGATGGTTTTTCCATCGCTGTCATGTGCGACGCGGCAGGCCACAGTGAAGGCGGACCCAGCGTCGATGAGGTACCCGCTGGTGGGATCTTATCGGGTTCGCGGGGAGATTGGAAAATGGCACCATGCCGGCGCCCCACTGCATCAGAAGCCCCGCCACATCCCACGCCACGACGACCGGCTTCTTTCCAACTTGTTTGATTTCTGTAAGGACGAGATTCTTCAAATGTTGCGAGGTGGACAGATCCTCCACTCTGCGACAGAGAATCACGAAAGCTTGTCTAACGTCCTCTTGTCCCCCGTTTTCTAGGTATCGCAAGAACTGCCCTGGCTCTTTGAGCGCGCCATCTCTGAGCAGTCGCAGGAGTGTGTAGGCTTGCGCAAGTTGAAAGTTGAGCATCGCCAATTTAGTACAAACTGCTCATAGGCTATATCGAACTTTTTAACATTTTTGTCGTTTGCGATGATGTTGCCTATCTGCCGAGCATTCGAGCCGCAGTCGTAGAAAAGTACCCAGCATTCGCCTCGCTGCGCCAGTTAGACGAGCAGGTGGGTCTTTCCTGCGCCAGAGAGCCCCAGGTTGATCACGATGTTCGTGCTCATGTCATTGAGAAGCGCCAATAGATTCTACAGGGCGCCGTTCCCAATCCCGCTGTGGGCGTACAGAAAGTTGAAGTTCTCGTAGGGCATCTCGGGATCACCTTTGCTCGGCGTGACGACTGGCCAAAAGGGGACCGAGCACCTTCTTTTGCTCCTCCTGAATGGCAGAGTAGATGAGTGGTTTAAAAAAGAGAGCGGTAAAAGTAGAAAGAATGACGCTTACAGGGGGCGGCTTGTTCCAGCATGTGTACTCTTGAACACTATCCCATTTGCTGAAAACAGTCGGCCAAGTTCTTCCAACGTTTGTGGGCCTTGGCAAGAGGGAAGGACAATGAAACGGGCGTTGGTAATTTTCAATTCAAGGACCTCCACACAAACCTTGCAGCAGACTTCAAGGATTGGAGGGCATTTAAGAGGGCACTCCCTTGCAAATTCCCAAACGCGTTTTGTAACTGTGCTTCGGTTAGCCCAGCTATGTGCTTGCCACTCAGACTTATGAACGTTTGAGCAAACTGCGCAAAGTCCTTTTGTTTCTCTAGCCATGCGTGAACCTCACCCTCCGACATTCCTTCGAGGGGTTTCATGGCTTGGTTGTAGTGATGAGTGGAGTAGAAAGAGTCAGTTGAAACAACAATATATTGCCTTTGGGTCTCTTTTGTCCAGTTCGGATAAATGATTGTCCGTGGAAACAGAGCAGCAGCGCCAATGTAGAGAAATGGGCAAAACCGTTCGTCGCCGCTTGTTGTTGTAGAGCGCAGGTGGCGACGACGTTAAATAACTCCGAGAGGTGGGAACAGAAGCGCAAGACGAGCGCAAGACACGAGCGTATGGGCGCTGCATCCCTCTTCTTTTTAAAAAACAAAACTTTTGTGTTTGTTCTCAACGCGAAGCGTTTTTTGCAGACCTGAAACGAAGGACATCGTTTGAGTCTTTTTCGAAGACAGAAACTGCTTGCCTTCCATTTTTTCCTGTCCGTAGGATACTCCAAGAAGAACGCGTCCACAAAAGGTCTCCGTGCTCGGAGCAACCTTCATCACCCCCAATCATAAAGGAGGGATTGGATGTTGCATCCGGCCGAAGAGCGAAAAACAAAGACATGACAATGAAAAACTACAGTGCAAGAAAAGATTTGTTATGGTCTAAAGGAGGTCCCCCATTCTGCACTTCCATCCGAAGACAGAGAAGATGTCCTGCTTGGCCCACTGCTATCTCCTCTGCTATCATAGCTTATAGCAGAAGCCGACAGTTCCAAGAACTCTGCTGAGAGGTCTGGTGCTGATCTTCGTCTACTCTTCTGCAGTCTTTCTCGCAACACCGCATCTTCCTCCAACCCATCGCTTTGTCGTTTCTGTTGTTGCTGACCTTCTTCTTCTTCGCTTCCTGGTTTGCGAGCCCGCTTCCGGCCTTTCCTTCTCCGTGCTCTGGAAGCAGCCTCTTCCACATGCCGCGTGAACTCTTGATGCACGGCGTTGACGGCCGGAACCGAAGAAGAGAGTGACAGAGTGACCGTCAGCAAGGTTTGAAGAAGGTTCATCTCCTTCACAACGAGGAATGTGCGAAATGCGGTCCGAAGCACAAATAACAAGGATCCCATCGTCGTCTCCAAGAGAGGTTCTCCGGCGAGGCAACACAAAAGAAGGTCTTTGGCCCATTTGATGGCGTTTTCTTTTCTTCCTAACGTCCAATGGCACTCTATTCGTAACGCGAGAAGATGCAATTGGATGATGAGTTGAACTTGAAGCGGGAGAATGCTGCGTCTCGCTTCATCTCCTTCAGCTTCCTCCTCCTCTTCATCGCTCTCATCTTCTTCCCCTTCGGAGATGTATCCTATTTCTCTGTCATGCACATCCGTCTTTTCTGAAGGTTTTCCACGAATGTTGTGCATTCGTTCATCCATTCGAAATCGGTGTCGTACAAGCGCTCGAAAAGACGATAGCTCTGCCCTCAATTCCTCCTCTACCGTGTGAAGCACTGTTAACAGCTTGTACAGCAAACTCTTGCCCTGTCCCGTAGAGTTGCAGTGGTTGATCCCCACCATAACGCACGTAAAGACATTGAAAGCTGCAGTAATTATAATAAAAGAAAACATCAGGACATGAAAAAGAAATAGAGGAACGACAAACAACAAGAAACGAACCAGAGTTAACGAGCTCTAAGGATTGATAAGGAATCTCGCCGATGTAACCTGGATGTGTTTTTCCAGCAGAGGCTGAAGACAATGTCGTAGATGGCGCTGAAGACGCGAACTGGACGTCGGATGGAGATGGAAAGTAAAAAGGAGGAGATTCGCGGTTGGTTGGGGAGCTCGATCTGGAAGAGGATTCAGTGTGTGCTGGTTCCGTTGTTTCAGTCGGTGAAGGAGAGGATGTTCGCTGGGTGGTTCCAAAGTTGGAAGGATGAAAGAGAGGGGAAGAAAACGGCGAAGTAGTTACGGAAGAAGCTGGAGACGACGGTGAAGACAAAGGATTCCTCAATGAAGAAGGTGGTGGAGGAGGATGGTAAGGGGACTCTTTAATCATTGACATTTGTTTCTTGAGCTTTCTTCTCTCCGCTTCCGAAAGCCTCTCGCGAAACTTGGCAAGATTGAATGCATACAAGCTTTTCACGTAAGCATCCGAGTTGAAAGCCTGAATTCGTTTACAGATATTCATCGAGATGTTAAAGAACTTACAATATTTATCGGCGTCTCTTCGATAGTACATCGCGTGCCATGCCATGGCATGTGCCGATAGGGCAATGGAATAGCTTGTTAGAGATTGTTCTCGATGCTCTTCGCTGAAAAGGGCCTGCAACGTGAGCTCAGCTAATGTCATTTGCTCCTCCATCAACGCTGTCTCTTTAAGCAACATTGTTCCTGATATTAAGGATTAGAGATGTGATGGAGAGCGAGAGAGAGAGAGAGAGAGAGAGAGAGAGAGAGCAGGAGAACGTGACAGTACCGATGGCTATGCACACGCGTACAGCCAAAGCAGCGGCACTGACATTTTCAGCACCATCGGCGGCAGTGTCGGTGCAGCAAACTCGATAGAGAACTTTGGTATCGGTACAAGCTGCATCAAGTGGATAGAGATGAGAGGCATACATCAGATAGGCGTTCACGTAACGCAGCACGAATGGCGGTAATGGCCCCGTTTCTGCTGGCAACATAGGGAGGTGGACGGCCCAGGCAGATTGCTGTTGTTCGCGATTAAGGAGAGAGTCGCGTTGTTGCTGTTCAGATAAAGAAACATAAGGAGAGGGAGGCAGCAGAGCGGTTGAAGAAGAAGAGGAAGTGGATGGGTGAAAGTCTTCTGTGATGGATTGTGAGTAACTTGTAGAAAAAGGGGAATGACATAAGGTTGTGGTTGTGGTTGTCGAAAGCCGCTGGCCTTCTCCCTCCTCTGTAAACGAAGAGCAAGTCGTCGGGGTAAGAGGTCGAACGGGTAACTGTTCTCCTGCTTGCAAAGACCCCACGAAGCCGTAACTCTCCCAACAATTCGTTGACAAGAAAGGTGGTTGCCTCCCACTCTCCGCCCTGGCTGGGGGGTGTTCTTCTATCCAGTGACCATCACTGACCACCAAAGATGAAGACGCTGGAGGCCCTTTTGTTTAGTTTTCATTTTACAAAAGAAAAAAAACGTGCAGAAAGGAGCAAGGTCAGCATAGAAACAACGAAATAAACACAAAATGGGTTCCAGAGCGAGCAGGTAGCCCAAAGAGATGAGATGATGTACCAGCTGGGAATTCTGTAGAGGCAGAAGGAGCCGCCTGGGAGTGCGAGAAATATTCCTGGTAGGGAGGTGGTTGGGCCGTCGTGTAACTCGTCAAACCAAAGCGGGTTGCCGCATCATTACTCTGCTCAGGGGTCTGTTGGGCTAGCGGTTCGGCGTGCGCTTCCTCCTCCTCACAATTTTTCTGGTACATGGTGGTCTTATTCTTGAGCGTCGATGAAAATGTGTTAACCAGGGTGATCTCCCAATGCTCATCGGGAGACACGGATCAGATATCGCTGATGTTATCTGTTTCTGGGTTTCTTATCAGAATAAAAGAGACCATCAAAAAAAACCCTTAATAAATCCCAATAGCGATGTTGCCGTGGAGACTGTCTCCATAGAAACTAGAATCGGGTTACTACGGCACCTCTTCTTTTTATGGAAAAAAGATGTAAGTTGCGTTGGCATGACAATAGGAGACCACGACAACGCTGAAATTTCAGAGGATTTTCAGAAAAACGCCGCTATCGGGTTTCCATAGTTACGTTCAACCCCAACAAACAGTTTTTCTGTGGATTTAACATTGCTGTCGCGTAGCCTGATGACCCACCCATTGTAGCCTCAGTGGCTTGGATGAGAAAGAATCAGTTTTTGATGTAGCGCAATTGACCTATGGCGACCCTGCCAGACAAGCTAACAGGCGCACAATCAACGGAGAAGCACGTCGGTTTTCTGTGGGCTGGGGAGACAGTCAAACAACAACGTTTTTGTTGTTGCTGCAACAACACCAAAAATAATACCTTACCATTTGTGCTATGAAAAGAGAAGTTGCGAAGAGACCGAAGGTTACTGTCAACCCAGCAAGAGTGACAATGCAAACAGTGCCTGTAAATGAGAGAGTTGATCGGAACACAACCCGGTCGTGCCTTTTACCATTATGAACTGTTGTATCGGGTCTGGCATTTTTGAGCAGGTTGAAGCGTGTTTACGTTGCTGTTGCGCATCGCTCCCGGTGCTCTGTCTGCTTCGACGAGTTAGGATAACAAAAAGATCAGGAACGCCGGCGGAAACCTATTCCGAATTGCTAGGATACTGTCTTCCTTGGTGAAACGTTTTTTCCTTCGCAAGTTTGAAGGAAGTCACCCCAGTTTGCTTTTTGTTCTTTCTGCAACAGATATCCAGTGAGAAGAAACGAGAGCATGCATGAATACATTTCCTGTATTAATTTTGTTCATAGACTATAAACTCGAATTGGAAAGCATTTCAGAGAGAGAGAGAGAGAGAGAGAGAGAGAGAGAAAGAGAAGTTGCCTCAATAGGGTCTGTCCCTATTATCTCGACGAGAGGACCTCGACTTTTGATATCCAGATCGGTCTCTGTTGTCCTCCTCCCCCTCTCTTCCATAGCTATAATCCCTTCCACCAAAATCACCGCCGCGGTCACCACGATCACCACGGTCGCCTCGGTCACGCTCCCCGCTTCCTCTTCGATCTCCATAACCGCCTCGACGGTCGTCTCGTCTTCGGTCACCACCACGATCACTGCCTGCATTACCACCAAAGGTTTGGCCGGGCTTAGCAGTGCCACATCGGTTGCACGATGTCCGTCTAGCCCAGTTCGTGTTTCCACAACTGCAAAAAGAAAAGGTGAGAACAAAGGAAAGACTATGAGCTTCTCCGTCCTCTCTATCTATCTTCTCAACACCATTAAAAACAAAACAAAAAGGCCATGAAGTAAAACAGAAAACGTACGATGGGTTGGGACAACTCCAATCGCCCTCCCTTCCAGCGAAACCTCCACCGCCACTACCTCCACGGAAGTCATCACTGGCACCAGCACCGGCAGGCCTTGGTTCTCCACAACGATTGCACTCATTCCTTCGCGCAAAGTTATTGTTTCCACAACTGAGAGAGAGAGAGAGAGGTCAGAGACCAATGAGACTAGAAAAGAAAGAAAATAGAAATAAATGCAAGGAAACCAAGCAAGCAAACCTTTCACAAAGCCAGTCGGCACCGCCACCACCACCGCGACCTCCACCTCTGCCTCCACCTCGACCACCTCCTCCACCTCTCTCCTCTCCATAGTCTCCTCCTCGATCCGACGAACCATAACGATCACTGTCTCTTCTTCCTCCTCCTCCTCTGCCTCCTCCTCTACCAGCAGCAAACTGAGCGCTCACTTTTCTTTGGGCCATTTGCACTGTGATGACACTGCCTTTGAACTCCTTACCACCAAACCATTCGATGGAGGCCTTGGCCGCCTCTGGGTCATCGTAGGTCACCGTGGCGTCGCCTTTGTTCTTTCCTGTCTCTTTGTCTTTGTAGATGTAGATCTTTGGTTCAGGTGGTCGCTTTTTCTTGTCAAGCTATTTTAAAACGATCAAGAGAGAGAGAGAGAGAGAGAGAGAGAGAGAGAGCAATAAGAGAGCGAGCGAGGAAAAAAGTTTGAGTTAAGGGCAAGGTCGATCAAATCAAGCTGGAAAGTGAACTGGCATTTGAGTCCGGTTGGTTACCTTAATGACACCAATGGAGCCAAACAGGTCAGCCAAGTCCTCTGCGGTGACTTCTTCGGTAAGACCCGTGATGTAGACCGTGTCCACTTGCTCCTCAATCACCTTGTCGCCTCCCCCTCCTCCTCCTGAGCCTCCTCCACCTCTGCCTTTAACACATTGAAATGATCAAGTTAACACTAAAACGACAAGAGAAAGAGAGAGCGACGGTTTAAACTACATACTACTGGAATGCATCGCCTACTTGAGGTTTCGAAAACAAAAAATCAAAAAAAAACAGGCAGAGCACTCCACCCCAACGCAGCAGTTGGCGGCCAAGAAAATCTTCTGTTCTTTTTATTTTCTTTTTTATGTCGACCAAAAATGCTGCTTGTCGGCAAAAAAGGGAATTTTTTTTTTTTCGGTTTCTGAAGAGAGAAGAAAGTAGTTCCCTCTCCGCCATTCCCTCTTTCTTTGCCCTTGGCCACTCCGTTTGCTGCGCGCTGGCTCTCCCGGCCTACGCAAAGGGGAGTTACCGCCTGGTGTCTGCTTCGCTTTCGTACTGCTCTTTTTGCCTCTAATGGTCATGAATAACAACAGGGGAGGGCTTCTTTGCCAACCTCTCTTCAGCTTGCATTTTCGTTGGTGTGCGGCTGTTCTATCCCTTGATGACAGCAACGGGTCTCAGGCGAATGGCTTTGTTGGAAATGCCTGCATCATGGCAAGAGTCCACCACGTTGTTTACATCTTTGTACGATTCTGGCGCCTTTTCGAAAGAGAAAGTTACTCTTCAGCTGAGGTAGGAGAGAGAGAGAGAGAGAGAGAGAGAGAGGTTGACAGGGTACCTCCTCCATAACAAGCTTAGGCGAAGCCACACGGATACTAATGCCCTTCTGTGACAACTGATTGAGCACTTCCTGATATCCCAACGTCTTACGCGACTTGCTCCTTGACAGGGCTCTGCCCGCTCCATGGCAGGTGGACCCAAAGGTCTCCTCCATGCCCTTCTCCGTACCCGTTAGCACGTAACTATAAGTGCCCATTGTGCCGCCAATGAGAACTGGTTGTCCAGTGAACTGATAGTCGACAGGAATCAGAGGGTGGTGTGGCGGGAAAGCCCTGGTGCTGCCCTTGCGATGGACGAGCAGCTGTTGGGGTCGTCCTGCAACCATGTGCTCCTCCATTTTGGCAATATTGTGGCTTACGTCGTAGATGAGGTTCATGTCGAGGTCATCAGGAGTAGAGTTGAAGACTTTGGCAAAGGCCTGCCGAACTAAAAAGGTCATACTCTGGCGGTTGACCCAGGCATAGTTAGCGGCTGCGGCCATGGCAGCCAGGTAGTCCTGCCCTTCTTTGGAGGAGATGCGGGCGCAGGCCAGTTGACGATCGTTCACGTGGATCTTGTCGCGGGCCATTGCCTTTTCCATCAAGATAAGGGCGTCTGTTGCCACTTGATGCCCCAATCCTCGGCTGCCACTGTGAATAAGTACGCATACCTTGGAGAGAAGAGGTGAGATTAAGTTTGGATAAGAATAAGAAAATAAAATATGAAAAAAAGGCGTTGTGTTTGATGTCAGAACTTCTTAGAGGACAAAATTGAATGTTTCAACATTCCAAAAGTTGGTCTGATAGTCGATTCATCTTTCAAACAAACACACCCACAAAACAAAAACAAAAGCAAAATCAAAACAAACGAGTTCAGTACCTGGCCTGTGCGGTCGATGCCCATTCGGCTTGCAGCATACTTGTCGTAAATCTCATCCACGACTTGTACCTCAGCATAGTGGTTGCCAGCTCCCAAAGTACCCAATTGGGGCAGGCCTCGTTTCTTGGCTCTGGTGCTAACTTTGGAGGGATCAGCGTTCAACATGCGGCCATATTCTTCGCAATGTTCCTTGTCCTCTGCCCAAGCGTAGCCTTCCCGAAGGGACCAATCGATGCCCATTTCCTACATAGCAGAGACAAAAGGAGTGTGAGCACAAGTAAAACAAAAAGTAGTGAAAAACAATAAAGGAAAAAGAATAGTGGTTCAGAACTTCTTAGAGATAAAAGGTCAACATGACTTTTCAGTGGATTGACAGATTATAATAAAATGCTCATCCTTTAAATAGCAAGAGAAGAGAGGAGAAAGAGAAACATGGGGAGGGAGAAAACATACGAGGGCCTCTTCAAGGTCTCGGCTTGTGGTAGGTATAACACCTTTGGAGCCAACTCCCACCGGAATGTGGTCAAATAACGTTTGTGCGAGTTCTTCCTTGACATTTTTTATGTCCTTGTAGTCCAAGTTGGTCCGTACAAGACGCACTCCGCAGTTAATGTCGAAGCCAACACCGCCAGGAGAGACAATAGCTTGAGGATCAGACATGTCAAAGGCAGCAACGTTGCCAATGGCAAAGCCATAGCCGCTGTGAACGTCCGGCATGCCCAAAGAGCCGCCAACGATGCCCGGCAGGCTGGCTACATTTGCTATTTGTTTCAACTAAGAAATATGGTTAGTTGGAGTGAGAAAAAAAAAGAGGGAGAGGGGAGAAAAAAGGAGACACAGGGACATACGGCAGGAATGAAACCACCGAGGCCGGTGGGATTCGCGCAATAATCCTGCAGTTCCTCCAGAACGAGATCTTTGAGAGCGTCATTGACATAAAAAGTGCCTGGCACCTGTTCGCCAAAGCGAAAACACAGAGCGATAGGTTAATAACAATCGCACACTGACTCAATGAAGTTAGAAAAAAAAAATACTTGCCTTCATGTTTGGCACAAAACCCGTTTTGATGGTGTATTTACAAGGGCCAGCGTGCTCAATATACTTGAGTTCCTCCTCAAAGGAGCGTGACTGCGCTCTGCCCCCTCCAGCCGCCGCTTTTTTGTGTGCCATTTTTTCTTTTGAAGCGAGATTGGATTTCTGAGCAAGTAAAACTCGGTGCGTGTGTACAAATAAATAAATAAAACTAGCGATAGACGCTTCACTCAGCAACAAAAAAAAAAAGGTGAGGGAAAAAGAAAAACAACACCACACAAAAGTAAAGTATACTACAAAATGTACAGAGGGGTATGTGTGTGTGTGTATGCAAAACAGAAAACGAATAAAAGTGAGAAAAGAGTGCAGCGAAAACCACCCCCCCACGCAAAGAGAAAAAAGAAAGAAAGCGGAGACCCAAGCTCCCACAATCGAAAATGCGCAAGTATTTGTGTAGACAGCACCTAAAAAATTCCCACCCGCTGACGTAGGACGGAAAGGTTTTCCTCGCGCTACCAACCGGCCCGGAAGCATAAAAAGCAAAAGAAAAAAGGACGAGGAAGACAAGAGTGGACCTGCCGTTTTTTTTTTGGAAAAACATCTTTGGGGAGAGGGTGACCTCCGTGACTTTTACTCTTTCATCAAAAAAGAAAGCGCTCAACGTTGAGTTTGATTGGATTGGAACTGGCCGCCACGACGCTCAAGAACCACGGCGACGATTAAATAAAAAATAAAAACGGTACCAGCCATGCAAAAGGACAATGTAACGAAAGCGAACAACATAATCAATGAGGTAATGTCCAGCCAGAGGGAGGGCATCAACCTGGAGAACCTGGGCCTCGAGGCCATCCCCGAAACCCTGTTTGAGGTGAGCAAGAGCGGATATCTGCCCAACGCCAAAACCCTCAGCCTGCAAAAGAACAAATTGAGCAAGTTGCCACCCGAGGTGCACTACCTCACCAAACTCGAAAGACTTCACCTCTATGACAACAAGATCACTTCTCTTCCCAAAGAAATTGGCCAGCTGCTCCTACTGCAGCGACTGGAAGTACTGGCTCCCTCCTTCTCTCTCTCTCTCTCTCTCTCTCTCTCTCTCTCTCTCTCTTCCACTCGCTGCCTCCTGCGTTCCCGTAATGTTTTGTCTCACTCAACCACTTTCATTTCTTCCTCTCTTTTTCACGTAACAAACAAACTAGTTAGACAAAAACCAACTGACGAGCCTGCCCCAATCGATAGGCCTACTGCTCAACCTCGAGGTGCTCTCCTTGGACGACAACCAACTGACAGAGCTGCCCACTAGCATAGGCTCCCTCATCTCCCTCAAAACTCTCCACCTCAGCAACAACCGCCTCAACCACCTCCCCTCTGAGCTGGGTGCCCTCACCAACCTGGAGACCCTCACCCTGGATAACAACCAGTTTGCTGGCTTTCCAGCTGCCGATGCCATTTGCAACCTCACCAAGCTGCAGACTCTGTCCCTCTCTCAAAATTCGTTTATTAGAGAACTGCCTCCAGACTTGCCCAAGCAGCTTTCCTGCTTGCAACACTTCAGTGCTGGTTCCGGACAGCCGTTTAACTTACCCTATGCGGTGGTGAAGAGCGGGCCAGAGGCTATCTTGGAGTATGTCACTGCCTTTCGGCCATTCAACAACGTTCGATTTGATGAGAGGAATCATTGGGTGCCTGATGAAGACGTTACCTCGTGAGTTTTTCCCTTCCTGCCACACCTCTTGTTGTTTCTTGGTTTCCTTTGCTTTTGCTTTCTTGTGTTTCGTTCTTTTCTTCTTTCTCAGCTAACTATTGTTGACCAATTTCCTATGAATAGCTGCGTTATATGTGGCCTTCTATTTACAACGTTCTTTCGCAGGGTAGGGAAACCTTGCTTTTTCTGGATTAGCTCATTACCACACAACATGAACTAACCCCCATCGTGGTTCTTCAGCATCACTGCCGCGTATGCGGGCGGGTCGTATGCAAGAAATGTTCCACTCATCGCTGCATGCTACACAACATAGGCCCTGTCAATGCCATTCAACGAGTATGTGACGACTGTAACGTCTGCCTTGCTTCCAACAGCGCCTTTTCTCCCTCCAAAAAGAAGGGTTCTTCCAAATCTTCTACTTCCTCTTCCACATCCACCACTTCTCCTCCATTTTCTCCCAATTCTTCTTCCTCTGGTGTGCCCTCCTATCGTAAACCCAGCATCAGCGGCAACAGCGTCAGCAGCATCGAGAAGGAATACGGCCTGAGCGAAAGCGAGCTGCGCACGCTTGACCCAGAGGAGAAGCATCGTCGCCTCTCCCTTCAGTTGGGAGAGCTGGAGGAGAAGCTGAGAAAGAAGAAACAGTCTAGAGAAGGGCTACAAAAGTTGATTGCTTTCTACGCAGCCGATCCTGTTGCTCAGAAGCAGGCCAAGTCGGAGGTGGAAAGCATGGATCAAGTCATCGCCAAGTTTCAAAAAGCTTATGACAAGGTTAAGCACCAGCTTCATTCTGTGGAGGCGGAGGTAGCACAGCACCAACAACAGCACTACCAAGACGAACAACATGCAACAGCGTATGGATACGATGATTACGGTGATTATGGTGAAGGGGAGTATCAAGAATGGAACGAAGGAGAAGTCGCACAAGTAGGGGAGGGGGAGGAACAGGAGCAGGGCATCGAAGATGCCACACAGCCGCATGAAGGAGGAGGGGAAGATCAACACTATACAGAGAGAGCTTGGGATGTTACTTCGGCTGCTGGGTTTGTTCTCTCTCTCTCTCTCTCTCACTCTCTCTTCTCTCCTCCCCTCCAAAATTGTTATCGCTTACCCAATAAAACAGAGAACGGTACGCAGAAGTGCTGTTTGATTTTGTGGCGGAGAAAGCGGAAGAAGTGAGCGCAAAGCAAGGAGATATCGCCAAGCTTTTAGGCGAGGCCGAAGGGGAATGGTGGCACGTGGAGCTGCTTCACGGCCAAGGCGCTGGTTGGCTCCCTACAAGCTATCTGCGTCCCCTAGACCAGTAAATAGAAACATCAACATCATCTCTGTACATAGGACGAGCTTCTCTCTGCCCTTTTACAGCAACAAAAGAGTCAGACTTTAGAGGATGAAAAAAAGATCTTTAGTTGTTCTCCTTCTTAGGCTCTACAACGTCCGTCTTCACCACAGTGGTGGTGCAATGGCAGTTGTGAACACAGTACGATGACACAGATCCCAACATCATCCTGTTTTTTAAAACGACCAAGAATGAAGAGAGAAGGGAAAAAAAGAAGGAAGAAGGAAGAAGGGATGGGTAAGAGAAAATGGAAAGCAAGGGAGAAAAAATATAACAGGGGGAAAAAAACGAAACCGTTTGAAGCCGTCCATTCCCCTGGACCCAAGGAACAATGTGTCTATCTTATTCGTTTCGGCCACTGAGCAAATGGCCTCCCCGATGGTACCAGCGCTGCGGGCCTGCAAGATTGGGATTTTCGCAAAACTGCAGGTTTTCTGTATTTTTTTTTCGATCATTTCTGATCAGAAGAGAAAAAATGGGAGAAGAGAAAGTGAAGAAACGAACACTTTCGGCCTTGCAGAGGGCGGAGTATTTGGTGAGGAGGTGCTCAGCCGCGGCAGAGGCCTCCTGGTTGAAGAACTCTACGGAGCTCTGGTGGATCTTTCCGTCCTTGTCAGGGAAGGCCTGTTTCTTCTCCACAGTGGTGACAACCAAGACCTCATCCTTGTCCGTGGTTTGCCTCAAAGCGTAGCGAAAAGCTCGCTCCGAGTTTTGGCTTTCATCCACTGCGACCTTTATTATTAGGGTAAGTTTTATTGTTTTGTCACGATCGCAATCATCAGTGAAAGATTAGAACAGTAAATTGGATAACAAGAGAAGAAGAAGAAGAAGAAGAAGAAGAAGAAGAAGAAGAAGAAGAAGAAGAAGAAGAAGAAGAAGAACAAGAAGAAGAAGGAGAGAACCAAAGTACCATGTAACGACGTCCCTCCATCTGTTTTTCTTTGTGGTGAGAAAAATTACTCCACACGCGCTATCTTGCTTCGATATTCAGTCGACACATCATCCCACGACGTCATGAAAATTATCATGTCGTCATGATGACATAAATACACTTGAAATAAGAGAAAAAAAATACGAGAGAGAGAGAGAGAGAGATGGAGAAGATGAAAGCGTCGTTGAATAGGAGGTTGGACAAGGTCACCCAAACGAACCTGGATGAGGCCGGCCTGATCACCTCTCTGGAGTATTTGTCCACTTGGTACGACGACAACACGGCCGACGCGCGAAGAAACCTTCGCAGCGAGATGGAGAAACGCAGCCTGGCCGTCAACAACGACTTTCTCAATGCTTTCAAGATTGTGCAACAGGTTTGTTGTTGTTGTTTGTTGTGTTTTAGCCTCTCTGTTTTCCAAAAGGAACTTATTCCTCTGGCATATCAGCATCTTGATGAGGTGCAAGCGACAGTGGACGGCATGAAAAGCTGCTGCGTGAACATGGAGCAGAGGCTCAACCACACCAAACAAAACGCTGGTCAGTTGCTGGCAAAAGCGGAGCAACTTCAACAAAAGCGGTAGCTTCGCCTACTCTTTTCTGTTTATTTGGTTGTTGTGTGGTTGTGGTTGTTATTGTTTCTCCTGTTCTTTCTTCTTCTTGTGCTTGTTCTTGAAATTCCTTTCTTCTAATACTGTTCTCACTTTGGTTAATGTGCTCAGGAACGAGAACGTTGCTCGAAAGAACATGGCAGATGCCTTTTTGTCTCGGTTTGAGCTTACTGCGGAAGAGAACGCTGCGTTGCACGAGTCCTCTGCCATCAGCAAAGACTTCTTCCTCGCCTTGCGACGAGTCATGCAGATCTACAGCGAATGCCCAATTCTTCTTCGCACTCACCAACAAATAGGGTGATCTCTCTCTCTCGCTTTCTCCACTGTGCTCCTCTCGGTCTTTCTCTCTTTCTTCTCCCGCTGATGCAACTAAAATAGGTTTGAAGTGATGGAACTGATGAGTATGCACCAACAATCAGCCTACGACAAACTATTTCGGTGGGTCAAGGACGAGTTTCACTCCATACAGGATGATGTCAGCGACATTGACCCTTTGGTGGTTGTGGCTGTTGTAACTTTGAAAGAAAAGCAGCCTGTTCTTCTTAAGTAAGTTTTTCTTTTTTTTTTCTCAGTTCTGTGGAACTAAAACGTGAAATGAATATGACAAAACAGTTATTGTTTTGATGAGATAGTAGCCACTCGCTCACAAATGCTAGTGGAAGCCTTTCACATCGCTCTAACGGTGGGAGGGCCTGGCGGCATGCCAAGACCCATCGAAATGCATGCGCACGATCCTCTTCGATACGTTGGTGACATGCTTGCGTGGATCCATCAAGCCGTCGCTTCTGAATATGAGTTGCTTAATCGTGTGTTTGGTCATGAAGGTGATTCTCATCGCTTTTTTTTTTGTACACGGCATAACAAACTCATACTGAATATGTTGCACGCAGCAAAAAATAGAATTCTGAGTGATCCAGAGCTGCGTGTATTACTGGATTGGAGGAGCAGAAATAAAAACGACAAAGAGAACGGAGAAAAACGCAAGTCATTTGAAGTCGTGAATGACGCTGCTCAAATAGCCGTTGGCGATAACATCAAGGAAGTGCTGAGTCGCATTTTTGAAGCTCTTGTTCACCCTTTCAAGGTCTGTGTTGCCGCTTTTTCCACATCCTCCTACGTAGCGTTCTATTTTTATAGTATTGCTTACTTTATTTTTATTATTTTTTTTTTTTTGTTAGGTGCGATTGGATCATATTTTAGATGAAGAGAATCAGCCAGGTATTGTTCAAGTCTATCGGCTAAGCAATGTGTTGGATTTCTACTCTCGGACTATAGCCAAGATAATTGGCAAGACATCTTCTTTGACAGATGCTTTCAATTAGTAAGTCCTGCTTCTTTGCATTATTTTTGTGCAGTTTTTATTAACAGGCTTGACTTTAGTTGTAGAGACGAAACATTGAAGCTATTCTATAATCTAATCAAGCAACATTCGGAGAAGCTCATGGCAAGCATAACAGTTTGTAGTCTTCTTGTTCTCCTTGCTCTTCGTTTAGTTAGTTGCTGTTATTGTTCTTCTTCTGCTCCTGCTCCTCCTTTCATCTTCTTTTGCTGCTGCTGCTCCCATTCCAAGTAAATAACAAATATACTCTCTTCCAGCGGCCTCCTCCCGATCTAGCTCCTCCACACGCTGTTCATGAAGCAATGAGCCGTCTGGTATACTTTCTTCTCTTTTTCTTCTTCCTATTCATCTCTCTCTCTCTCTCTCTCTCTCTCTCTCTCTCTCTCTAACTCTCTCTCGTAACTCATTCGTTTCTATTTTGTTCAGATGGAAATCATGGCAACTTTTGATGAATCCTTGGTACCTTCTGATGAGCGAGAGCGCGAGTTTGCTCCAGTGGTAGCTTCTGTAATCGATCCTTTAGTGCACATGTGTACTGTTAATGCCACCGTCCTTAATGCTCCTGACATGGCTGTATATCTTATCAACTGCCTTAGCGTCATGAAGGTTTGCTCTCTGGTTTTACCTTGTCTCTCTCCTCTCCCTCTCTTCCATTGTATCTGCTTTAGTTGTTTGTGTTGATGACTTCGGCCTAAAGAACACAGTGGCAGCGTATGAGTTTACATCAGAGAGGGCCGAAGCACTTGGCTTGCATATAGACTCCCATATGGATACTTTGGTTCAAGAAGAGGTATCGATATTTTATGCGCTCTTTCGCTCCTTTACTTCATGAACTAATACCTTAAACAAACCTTAAAACAACAACTAACTTCAGACGGCCATCTTTCTGCGGCATTGCAATCTCGTAGAAAAGCTTCATATTCTCCAAAATAGAACTTCGGAGGTACTCTCTCTCTCTCTCCTCGATCTTCTTAACATTTCTTCATCCTTTAATATTCACCAACAAAAGCGTCCGCTCTCGAAAGAACCATCCATGGACTCGAGGGCAGTAGGCACAGCGATGCGCTCATTCGAGAGGGCTTTGTTCGAGTTGGAGGCGCTCATCATGCCACAATGCGACCGACTTGTGGATACCATTCTTCGTAGAACAGCCAAAGATCGTGTCGGTCAAGTAATCGTGAATGTCTATGAAACCCTCTACGAGGCCATCGTGGATCCTCGCAACAAATACGACGACCACCCCACCATCCTCCACTACAAGCCAGACCAAGTGCGCACCATGTTGGGTCTCTGAGCACCGATCCTTCGCTACAGCGGAGGGCATGGCTGAAGCCGTCCGTTTCGCCCTTCTCTCTGGCTGACGTCTGCCTGTGCGTCGACAAGAATGACGTAACGTTGTTGTTCTTTCGTGTTGCCGAAAAAAACCCACTTTTGCTGATGGATTAAAAGTCACACAAGTGAGTAAACTCACAAAATGAAAGTTCTTGCGAGGATGTGGTGATGGGGTGGACTAGAGGGCTTCAGAAGCGCCCATCCACTTTCCCACCAGCACGCCCCCATTGGCTCCATCGGGCAACGCTGCGCAACAGAGGCTCCGGAGGAGTATGTTGCGCGCTCCATTTATGTCGCGATCCAGTCGTATCCCACAGTCCCTGTGTTTGCACTCGAAGATCCGCTCTCGTCGATTGTGTTGTTTCTGTTCGTGGGTCACACGGAGGCACCAGGTGCAAGTCTTACTGGTCCAAGCCTCCGATCGAACGTAGACCCTGGTGCCCCATTCCCTCGCCTTGTGCATCAGCCACTGGCGGAATCGGTAATGGCCCCAGGAGTAGAGCATCCTGGCCGTCTTTTTGCCGATCTTCCTCCGCCGTCTCCCCCGGATGGCAGTCATGCCCTTTACACCAAAGGTGGGGATGATGACATGATCGTAGCGGCGGCACAGGAAGAGGGCCGTCTTGCGGTGAAAATCGTCGACCATGTTGGTGATCCTCTTGCGCAGCTTCAGCAGAGCACGGAGTTTTCTCTTGCGGCGGCTCGGTGGGGAGCGGTCGATTTTGGACTGCAAGGCGTCCGCGTGTTTCCCGAGACGCCAGATGCGGCCAAAGTCGTTGCGCCCAAACTCCCTCACCGCCCCTTCGGTAGGACTGTATCCACACAGGAAGGTGCGAACCCCTGGATCCAAGGCCACGATGCTCCCTTGGTTTTCGGGAGCCCGTTCATGCTGTTGGATGGGGATCGGCACGCAAAGCCAAAAATGCTGCCGCTTATCCTTGTGCAGGGTACAGGTCCTCTTCAAGCGCCCTCTGTCGTCCAGCTCCAAGCCCTCGAAAGCGTCCGCCACGGGATCGAAGAGGGGGTCGACGTGCTTAACGTGAGGATTTCGCGTCCGCTTTTGCTTCGGTTTCCTTTTGTTGGCCTGCTGAAATGTTCCCTTTTAGAGGAAAAAAATGTTTTTTGGGAGGGAGAAATTACACCCAAAAAGTAAGGGTGGCACCTGTGCTTGTGCTTTGCCCCCAAAGGGAAAGAAAATACAAAGAAAGAAAAGTAGGGCGACTTTGCAGCCTTAAAAGTTGTGCAGTGGTGGTCCTCGTATAATAAAAATAACAGCAAGGCAACAACGCGCACATAAATTCAGTAGCACCAGTGCTCCTGTTCCTGCTCCTGCTCCTGCTCCTGCCGCGGACCCTGCAACAACAAGTGCTTTGGTTGGGTAGCCCTACAAGCTCGGTTTTTATAAGAATAGAATTTCTTCTGTGGTTGGAAACTCTCAGACGGAGTAGTACATACTTTGTGAGAGGAACGTCGTCCTTTTAAACGTCTTCTTCAAAAACGAAAAAAAAATATGAACCTCACAACGACCACCGCAACTGCAATAAGAAGTAATGGAGCTTGGCGCCTGCTCCGTTACTCCAAGTTACGACCAACTCATCAGCGTTATGGCTCCGTTGCGGTTACACGAATCGCCAGGCCCCGTTTTTTCACCAAAGAGGAGCACCGATCCTTCTCTACAGCGGCCATGGCTGAAGCCGTCCCGTCCTTCCATGAACCTCCGTTGGACGCCACAGTGTACGTGCCTCTCATGTTTTTTCTCTCAACTTTCTTCTTGTTCCACGTTACTGACTCGTACTCTTTTCTGCTCCTTCAAAACGAAACAACAAAGGGATGCAACTCTTTCTTCGATGTTGCAGCCACTCCCCCAAACGACGGCAACAACAGCCACAACAATGATGCCGGTTGTTGACCTGGAATATACGATTGTGTCATCGCGGCTTAAGGCGAGAGATCCTTCCTCTGCATTGCTCATTCTGCACGGCCTCTTTGGCGTACGTTTAGTCCTTTATTTGTTTGAGTGAGTTTCACGAGGCCATTGCAAAGGACTTTGTCTCATTCTTCTATCGATCTTTTTTGACTCTGTAGAGCGGCATGAACTGGCGTAACATAGGCAAACGATTTAGCTATAGCCTTAAGTATGACTGCCATCTGGTGGACCTGAGAAACCATGGAAGGAGCCCTCACACCGAGACGATGTATTATAGCGACATGGTGGAGGATGTGCGAGCACTTATCCTGAGAAATAAGGATTTGAAGAAGGTCTCGGTAATGGGTCACAGTATGGTACAATCCTTCTCCTCCCCTTAAACTCTGTCTCTCTTCTCATTCCTACCTTCCACAATTACAAACCTGACAACTGTTTGGATGTCATACAATGTCAGGGCGGCAAAGTGGCCATGGGACTGGCGTCTAGGTATCCTGAGCTTGTGGATAAGCTTGTGGTGGTAGATGTGGCTCCCGTTGCATACGCTCCAGCAAGACTGTTTGAGGACTATGTCTACATGATGAAGACCATTCCGTTGAACCCACTGTACTCTCGCTCACAAATAGAAGAAGTGATGAAACTTCACGTACCGGTATGTTATCTCTTGAACTTTCGTTCCTTTTGTCTTTTATTATTTTCGTTATTCTCTTTTATCCTTACTTTCATGTTTTACTTCGTAACCATTAAACAGGATGCCACAACAAGAGGCTTCTTGATGACGAACTTGGTGCGAGACGAATTGAGTAAAGTTTGGAGTTGGCGAATCAACGTGGACACCATCGAAAAGTTCCTAGTCGACGTCAGAGACTTTTACCACCTCAAATACTCCCCCAACAACGGCCTCTCCAACGGCGGCACCACCGGCAACGGCCTTAGTCACCACCACTACCACCCTAATGGGGCTTCTCTCAACAAACTTTCACCTCCTCATCGTTGGGAGACGGAAGTGCTGCCTCCATTTCACGGAGAAACCTTGTTTGTGGGCGGAAGTAACAGCAACTACATCACGCCGAATGTTTACAGGGACATTTTCCAGATGTTCCCCAACGCCCGGATTCTTCCCATCGAGGGAGCCGGCCACTGGTTGCATTTCACCCACCCGGAAGAGTTCCTCAAGGTTGCCACCCCCTTTTTGCAAAGCTGAACAGAGCCATCAACAGCCACGTCTTTGAGATCACCAGACGCAAGCACCAAGAGACAGTCAACAAAAAAGAACGCAAACAATGAATCAAAAAAAATAGAAAGCAAGCAAGAGGCATAACCTGCACTTTATTACCGTCACGCAGCAACAACAGGTAAGAAGTGGTGCGCCCTCCAAACTAATTTAAAGTGGATAGCACTTCAACAACGCCACGGCTTCTTATAGCGCTCGTTATTACGTTTGAACCTTGCATTCCCCATTATTGTACTTATTTATTTTTTATTTATTTACTATTTGCATCTCGCATTTTTGTCAAAGTTCTCTTGCTCGTACTTCTCTTTGTTGCTCCCTTCCTCCCTGCTCTCCTCTCATCTCTTGTTCGCTTACTCACTCTCACTCTTCCATTCTGTCTCTCTCTCTCTCTCTCTCTCTCTGCTTCTCCTCTACTTCTGTTCTCCCGCTCTTCTGCTATGCTTTCGATAGGGTTATACACGTGTGACAGCAGCTTGATGGCCACGCCCGACAGCACGTTTGGCGTGGCAATGTGTTGCAGAGAGAAATCTGGCGGAGGTTTGGAGGGAACGGGGTGGTTTACCCGGTACCCGCATGCACCTTTGGGAGATGCAACCAATCAGCGCGCGGTGGGCCAGCGCAAGCAGGGAGATATGTGGGAGGACCCGCCAAACCGCTCCCGAAATTGTATTGGGGAGGACATCCAACCCGTGCTGTGCCTGCGGATTCTCTGCCGATTATCTAGGAGGGGCCTTTTGTTGATGCTTTTGTGGATGCCAACTATAAAAAGGACAATCATTTACAGTGGCACTTCTTCTAACAACAACAACAACCACTAAACACCAACAACAATAGACTCTTCCACCAGAGACCATATTTATCCCTTGTTACCAGACAACCGCGTCATGAAGGTTTTACTCTACGCAGCCGTGATTGTGGCCTTGCTTGGCCTGGCCAGTGCTGGACGTTACCACTGGTGCGATGATGATGATGGAGGAGACGTGAACGGACGTTGCGCCCTGCGCTGCAGCTCGGACAACGACTGTGTGCCCGCCCCTGTGTGTCACCCTCACACCTGCCTCAACAGAAACAGTATCACTGTGTGTATCCTTCTCACATTGTTCTTTCATTGTTTTAGCACTGGTGTCTCACCTTATCTTTTCTCAACTCAAGGCGTGCTCCCCTCCAGAGGTATGCACCGATATCTTTGACTGCCAGGCTGCCTACACCCCCGAGGATTGCCTCTGCCAGGACGGCGTCTGTGTGAACCGTAACCTTGGCAGAACCGAATGCTAAACACTCGCGCTCTTGCTTGTTCGCCTGCGAAGAGTGTCGCACAACAGCAAGATCTCCTTTGGCAATGTGTCCGCACAAAGATTAACCCCATAAATTGAATTTAGACATTACCAGCCCTTTCTCGTGTCCTTAATTTTCACGTGACGACATGAAAATATCCCATAAATTTCAGTCTCCTTAGCAGACCTACAAAAGGAGGAGAAGGAGAAGGTGATGAGCTAACTAACTAACCACCCTCGTCCACACGGTCAAGGGAAAGCTTTCGATGCACGCTACGTTCACGTCGTGGGGTGCGTGCTTATCTCTTAACGAAGAGGCGAGGCAGAGGGAATTGAACGATCCATTGAATAACTTGATAGGAAGCTCTTCCACCTTCCGTTAGGTTCAGGGGACGTCCTACACGCAACAACACAAAGATATGAAAATAAAGAGGAAATGGAAGGTGGTGACCATTTACAGAGAGCGAACAATAAAAACAAAACGCAGCTGTTTCTAGCTGCGAGAAAATAGGTGATAGCAGTGCTCAATTCGCACCTACCTATCTTCTTCTGAAAAAGTGTCGAAACATGGACACACCAGCATTTCGGCGCAAATACCATAGCCCGTACAACGCTCCTACCAGCGCTCCTGTTTGAAAGACAATGTTTCGCAGCTTGTCAGTATGCCCGCCAAAAGAGAGGGACTGGGAGGAGGGGAGAGAGCAAAGTAGGAACCGCCAAGATGGCCGGAATGGCTGATCCTCGAATTGGGATTGTGGTAGGCATTGTAGGCATCCAGAGCAATAAAACCTAGCCCAGCGAGCCATGCTGGTGTTGGTATCACTCCAAACTGCATTAAAGCAGAGAAGCAGAGCAGAGGAGATGAGAGAGAGAGAGAGACAGAGAGAGAGTTAAAAATTTCATGTTGTAGAAGAGGAGGGGAAACAGTAGGAGTGACGTACTATTAGCAGCGTTTCATGAGGCAAAAGAATGGCAAACATTGTACAGAACGCGGTGACAGCGCCGCTCATGCCGAGAGCTTGTTCGTGATACCAATAGCTAAATGATCACAGTCCTTACGTTATGAATCCAGTAGAGAAGCGAACGAGAAGGGAGGAGAGAAGAGAGGTAGAGTGACAAACCTCCTATTTCTGTACTTGAAGTATCTGGTATAATAAAGATGACCCAACGAACCACAGATACCTGAAGAAGGGCGGAAGTAAGACTTTTTAGTTGTTTTAAGAGGTGGTGGGTTGATACAATAACAGACCTGCAGCAGCATAGATCGCAAGGAAGCGAACAGGGCCAATGAGGCTTATAAGTGGAACGCCAAGGAAGTAGAGGCCCATAGAATTACATGCAATGTGACTCAAATCGCGATGGCTCACCGCTGCCGTCAACAGTGTATATGGACGGTCCTACGAAGGAAAACAGGTAAGAAAGGAGGAATGGCAAGAAAGAACAAGAAAGAAGAAGAACAAGAAGAAGAACAAGAAGAATCACAGGAACAAGGACAAACAGGAGACAAAGCTGAAGAGAAAAGAAAGAGAAAAAGAAAAGACCTTGTAAAGGTTTTCCCAGCTGGTAGTAAAGTTGTCCATCATCCAATATTCAGACATCTCTCTCCACATGTAAAAAACGCCAGCGTTGATGGCAAGAAGGGAATAGATGACGAACGTGCCACCAAGCGTATTTCGTGGAGGTACAGTGAGGTAGCCTCTGACAGAAGAGGGTCCTGCGGTTAGCCTTTGGGCCTCACGACGGCAGGAGAGCGCGCCATGTGAAGTGGTGCTTCTCTGCAAGGCCTCAAAAGGGCATTTGAGCAAAGAAGGAGCGACGACAGGAGAGGAGGTGAAGCGAGAGGATGATCGACCGAACGTGGTGGACAGGCCACGATGCTGAAGCCCCAGGAGAGGAGATGAGGAGCAGCTAGCTCCTTGACGAGCAATGAAAGAGGGATGGTGGTTGAGCCATAGTGCACGTTTGACCGGCTGGAATGATGACCATTTGGTAGCGCCAAAGTGTTGCCACGCGAGGCGAGCGCCACCACCCCCGCTCTTCTTCAGGTGGTGTTGCATCTTTGCTTTTGGCCTGCTACTCTCTTTCTCGTATCGACGCAATCGCTTGGACATAGCTTCAACCTATTAGTTCCAGACCTACGAGATTACAGGTTCAACACCATGTCGACATGAAAAGAGGAAATCCCAGCCGCAAATCATTGCCAGCCACAATCATAGCAAAGAAGATGGAAGAGGACAAGCCCGTTCACTTGATTGTATTCGACTTTGACTGGTAGGTGGTGGTGTCCCTTTCAAAAGTCTTGTTTAAAACCCTTGTTTTATTTTAAACTGGAGGCAGGTCCATGCTCGATGAGAACTCGGACACTTGGGTGCTGAATCAGTTATCGCCGGAGCTGCTACTTCGTGATGCAGCGGCTGAACGGCGCGAGGAAACGTGGCCCGAGTTTATGGTTTGTTTCGATGCAGAAAAGCCTAGGAACAAAGCACTTACATAACTTTATCAAAGGATCGAATGATGGGACTTATCCATCAACAAAACTTTGGAAGAGAAGACATTGAACGTGCTTTTCATAGCGTACCATTTGTACGGTCTTTTTTCTGTTCTGCTCTCTCTCTTTCTCTCTCTCTCTCTCTCTCTCTCTCTCTCTCTCTCTTCCTCCTTTCCTGTCTTTACCTCTCTTCCCTTCCATGCGTAGAGCCCCGCCATGATAAAAGCCTTGGAGTACTGCACCAGCAACAGGCACGAAATAGTGGTTATCTCCGGTGCCAACGATGTCTTCATCGACATCATCCTGCAACGCTACCAAGTGAAGCACCACATCTCCCGCGTGCACACCCACAGGGGTCGTTGGGACGCCAACGGCCGTCTCCGCGTGTACCCTTACCATCATATCGGACGGCTGTGTCCGGAGGAAGACACTCTCTGCGCGGCGGAGGAGGAGAAACCCGTCGTTCATGGGTGTGACTTTTGTCCTGTGGACCTTTGCAAAGGAGCCATTCTGAGGCCGTATCTCTCTCAGAAGAAATACAGCAAGGTGTTTTACATTGGAGACTCCACAAATGACTTTTGCCCTTCTCTTCATCTTTCCAAGTATGCTTCTTTCTCTCTCTCTCTCTCTCTCTCTTCCTTTGTGTCTTTCTTTTTTAACTTGAAACAAACCGAAGGATGGATCATGTACTGGCCAGAAGGAATTTCAAGTTACACAAGTTATTGTCACAGCAAGACACAACAAAGGAAGAAAGACAGGAAAAGGAAGAGGTGGACCTTCCGACATCGCGGCGAAGGCTGCAGGCCAAGCTCCATTTATGGGATTCTGCAGACGATGTGCTTGCTATTTTTCAACAGGAGATGGGGCATCCTCCTCACTAACGGTCTGCTTCATTCTTCTTCATAAAACTAGTACATTACAAAAAAGAACAGATTTCGTCCTTTGTTTGTGCCTCCTCTCTCTTTGTTTCACAATCTTTTCAGTGATGCGGTGAACAGGACTTCCGCGTTAGTAATAGCGCCTTTGGATCATCTTCTTGACGACATACTCGCATAGAAAGGAAAGGCCAAAGCTATTTAGCGCCTCTATTTCAAGTTTAAAGCCTTTGTCTTTCATGGCCTGCAATTCTTCTTTGTAAACCTATTGATAGGAGATTAAGCAGGTAAAAGATAGAAAACAAACTAATCTTTCACTTACCGTCAATACTTCAGCCGAGAGAAGAAGGTCAATGGCCCGAATATCGACGTTAGTTAGAGGAAGTTTGCACCATTCTGGAAAAGAAAGGGTTTCTATGTCAGCGATGGATAAGCCCAACAACTTCATGTCTACCGCTGGTTCCAACCAAAAATTAGCTGAGTGAGAGAGAAAGAGAGGCTCGAAATAAGGAGGGAGAGAGCGAGTACAGTACTGTAATGAAAGCTTTCCAAACCCATGTTGACGCTTCCGTACTTATACGTCTGTAGAACACGAAAGCCACCAACGTCCCAATCTACGAGGCCTAACAGAGGAATATTTGCTTGCTGTAACCTTCGCAGTAGTGCTCTTCGTGAATCAACCAATTATCATTCAGTTCATTGTTAATCACGAGAGACACAAGGAATAGCTTACCTTGTGGCCAAATCGGGGATGCCCTCTGTAGGAAAGGGAGAGGGAATGATCAGTTGGAAGGTGATACAACGCGACTGGGAACGTACTCGCAGTGATAAGTGCACAAGGAACAATGTTGTAAATCTTGTCCTCTGCCAGCCGTTGGAACACACTATCCTTTTCAACAACCACCACAAAACGGGCATTCGTATCGACTTCCTGGATGAGTTCCAAGTCGCCAGGAATGAAAGTTCCCATTGCGCCAACTCGTGTGCAGTCTATCCACTTGCCGTCAATCTTTAATCGCACACAACCGACAATGGAACCTCGAGGAGTGGTTGTGATGCCCAAACTGCTTCTGGGTACGTTTAACAAAGCCACAACTTCTGTAAATAACATAAATGTAATGTAAAATTTAGAAACTCGCGAATAAAATGATGGCCATATCAAGATACCTTGAATAGTATCATTTAACTGTCGTTGGTTTTCGAACGAGTCTGCCATGCAATAAAACACTGGTGATCATAGTCAAGCGTGTGTTAGGGCAAAGGTTTGTTGGAGATGAAGTGATGATACATACATTCTCTCTGCGTTACTTTCTGTTGTGCTTGAAGAAGTTCTGACAAGAAGTTCATGACGGCCCAAACTAAAGACGCGAATTTAACGTAAGATAACATCAGTGTTTAAAGAGCATTAAACAGAGTAATACTTCACTTCTGGCGTATTTTTTGGGACTTCGTTTGTAAGCTGTATGTTTTGTCTTTTTGCCCAATCGTATCTGGTCTTTGAAGAAGAGACTATTCTTGTCACTGCGTAACGTCTAATGTTGATTTTATGTTATGTTCAATGTCAGTCAGCAAAGCAACATGAAAAGGGTCCAAAAAAAAAACAAGGTGTTACCATTGGTAGTTTGTACGCAACCCCCGAGGCCTCCATCTCCACTAACTTTTGCTTGTGGGCCTTAATTCTTTCCAAGATCTCGGAGTGGGGCAGAGGCGAGCAGGACAAACATGAAATATGAAAATATAAGTTGAACAAGAGAGAAAAGAGACAGAAGACGAACAAAGTAGAGAAATACCTCCAGCGGTTGCAAGTGCTCTACATAGGAGAAGCGTTTAAAGTCATAAAAACCACTGAGAGCCAAGCAAAGTCCTCCAGCGGAACCGTTTTCTTCCACCGGGTCGCCGACATCCTCCAACACTCGTGCGGCAGTACTTTCCTCCTGTTTTTGCTGCGTGTCTATCAAGGCCTCTTCTAGCAGACTTGCTGCAAGCGCTTTGGCGATGGCCGCTTCTTCTGGGTCCAGAAAAAAGCAGTAGGGTGAGAGAACTGACTGAATAAGGCATGCCCGCCGCACCCGCCGTACCTTCCCCAAGCTCCGTCACCGAAAAAGTAACGTCTTCACTCATCTTCACTCTGCGTCTCCACCAAATTTGTCTCGTTCTTCCCGCTACTTCAACGAAGGCCGTGCAAGGGTGGGCGGCCACTACATTTTTTTTTGAGGATGAGAGAGAAGACGAGAGAGAGATTTTAACGAAAGTTTCTTTTCAAAATTTCATTAATTTAATTGAATCCTAATCCAAACAAACCCTAACCCAAAAAATATTTCACAAAACAAAATTGCAAAAAATAAACAACAAATAAAAACAACAAAAAATATCGCAAAAAAAGCGCAAAAATTGGTTCTCCTTGCTTCTTGCGGCTAGCAAGTGGTTGGGGCTATCCCAAAGCCTCGTTGACGTTGGTCAAAAAAAAAAAGTAGCAGCCGAAGAATCGAGCTCGCGGAGGAGAAGAAGAGGCAAAAATGAAGTAGCAAGCAGGCCTGCTCCGGTGAACCGCATTTAGCAGCGAACGCCTTCGTTGATGACAGTCAACGGAGAGACCTTGGTGTTGTTGGTCTTACGTTGATGCCTGGCGCGTTTGTTGCTGCGGCTCTTGAAGAGGCTCTTGCTACTGTTTTGGCGGTGGTGGGAGGACCTGTCGCCCACACGCACCCTGGTGAAGCCAAGCAGGGGCACGGAGTTGACCCTGGCCCTCATGGGAGGCACCAACATCCAAGGGTGGTTCAGCACCTCGTACATGGTGGCCCTGCGGAGGGGATCCGGGTTGAGGAGCTTCTGGATGAGGTCCTTGGCGTTGGGGGAGAGACCAGCCGAATCGAAGCGGCCGCTTTGGATGTTGTGGAAGACGTCAAGGGAGGAGGCAGCATAGAAGGGCGTCCTTCCGGTGAGCATCATGAAGAGTACGGCGCCGCAGGACCACATGTCCACCTCCGGACCCTTGTAGCAGGTGCCTTGGCGGAGGACCTCGGGGGCGGCGTAGTCCAAGGAGCCGACGCAGTCGGCCACGGCGCAGAAGGGGCTCCACTTGGAGGCCAGCCCAAAGTCGCCCAAGAGGACGTTGCCCTCCTTGTCGAGGAAGATGTTCTCTGGCTTGATGTCCCTGTGGCAGACGTGCTGGGCGTGGATGTGGGAGACCACCTCCATGAGCTGCTTGAACAGCCGCCAGGCCTCTGGCTCCTTGAGGCCGCCCATCTTCCGGACGTACTCGAACAGATCCCCTTGTTCGGCGAACTGCATAAGCAGGCAGGCGCGGTCCGCGTTCTCGATGAAGTCGTAGCCCTGGACGAGGTGCTTGTGGGGCTTCAGCTCGTGCAGAAAGGTGTGCTCTCTGCGTAGCATGTTGGCCGCCTTGGTGTTGGCCTTGGTCTTGCGGGCCACCTTGATGGCGATCCGCAAGTGGGTGTGTGCGTGTTCAGCGAGGTAGACCTGGCCGCCGGTTCCCTCTCCGATCAGCTGCTTGACGTGAAAGTCTTGCAGCTGAGAGGCAAGAGAGACAGGACCTCCCTCTGGGACCTGCTGTGGTTGTTGGTCTGTGTTGAGCTTGCAAGCGCGCAAGCAAAGTTTCTTCTCACGAGCAGAGGGACATAAGGTAGCGCTACGTTGAGCTACTGCTGTTGTTGCCATTCCCTCTACTTTTTTTTTGTGTGGGTAGGTAAGAGCGTTTGTTTGTTGAATGAATAAGTTTTTGTTAACGAACTGGGCTAATGGTGGGTATTTAAAGGTTTCGCAAGTCCCTGTCACCAGTTTCCAATAACAACCTTTCCCGCTCCGCAACTTATCTTCGTTTCAAACCTCTTCCTTAGGATTACGAGGCAGCTCGCAACCACCACCCGAGACAACTTGCTTCTTTGTCCTCTCTTTTCTCGGCCTGTGTCAAACCATTCAGTTCTTTGTACCTCCTTACTGTCACCGCTGCGGTTGTTTCCGCGGTCTCTGCACTTTTTTTGGAAACTGGGTTCCATTCAGATGCTGACCACTTGTCATCTTGTCAAAGTTTGTTTGAAAGAGGCACGAATCCCGCCCCTGTCATCCTGTCACGGCTAAATTTTCTCTCTCCGGGACAATCTGAATAATGCTGTTTAGCTCATAGAGGCCCAATCGACCAACCATCACATTGCCGGAGTTGTACAGATCGCACTTGCGGCCGTTCGGTTTGTACCTCAAAAAAGGCTAATACGGAAGTCTAGTTAAATTTCGGTGGGTTTACCCCCACATTCCAGATGTGACGCAATTGACCGCAATTAGCCGAGATAGAAATGGAATTGTAGCATGTGCTCGGAAAGGATGCGACTCCCTGTAACCGGAGACGAGTGAGAGATCCGAGTTGCAACCGCCTCACATGAACTCTTCACCTCTCTGTCATCTTGTCATGGTGTCAAAGTGCGGGTTAAGTTTATTAGCCCAAGGGTTTTTGCTTTGATATAGATTGGCCTAAACGCAAAAAACAAAGAACACTGACAAGCATACAACTTGTTCGCATACCCCATGAAGAAAATTTGCGATAACAGCGGAATTACAATAAGCGCGCGCCCCAAAAGAGAGGAGAGCCCAAGAGACCGAGAAAAAGAAAGAGAATGAGATAGCATCACGTTACTCCTTTGCTGTGAGAAGGCCCTGTCATTACCTATTCGACCATCTATTTCCTGCCAAGAATTCTGCCTTTTTTCTTCTTGTTCCGTAACGTGTTGGCGTAATAATCTCGTTGATGGGTGATGCCTCCACCTCCCATTCCTCCACCTCCCCCTCCACCTCCTCCTTCGAGTGCCAATGGAGAAGTAGGGGTAGAGCTGGTCTGTACCCCGCCTCCCATTCCTCCTCCTATCCCTCCCCCTATCCCTCCTCCTACTCCTTCTCTGATCTGAACCCCATGTCCGCTCAAGTTATCCTCGTCCTGGGGCACATAGACCAAGCCCCACCCCGTCTTCCTCGGCGCTTTGATATGTTTGACTTTGAGGGCCTCCTCGATGCCGCTCTCGATAAAGACCACGTCAAAGAAGAGCTTGGCGGGGTTGGTGGCATTGGGGGACAGCCTCTTGTATTTCCTGGTGAGAATGACGGCATCTCTCCAGAAGCCATCCACGCTGCATAGGGCCTGGCACTTGGCCCCCGGCTGCAGCCATTCCACGCTGTGGTCGCTGACCTTGGAGTGCCGGGCTTCCTCCCATTTGCTGAACTCTTTCACGTATTCTTTTAGTTCTTGAAGGACCTCCACATTTTCGCTGTGTATCTTGGCGGCGGCCTCTTTGACTGTGTCAAGTTTGCCATGCTATGTGTTGACATGATTGTCAGTTCATCGTGGGAAACGAAACAGAAGAAGGAAGGAAAGCAAAAGGTTACCAAGGCCATCTTTTCGGTGGTAAGGAGAGCAAGGTTCTGCTTCAGTCCCTGCGTGGCCAGTTTGACTTCCTCCAACTCTGCCTCCTCTTGCTTCAGTTTCTCCTTGAGTTTTAGCTTCTTGGAGTAGTACTCTGCAGTCTCCTTCCTGGTCAACATAAGCTTCTTTTCCAACAGTTCCGTTTCGAGCAGGACCTGCTCCTTCAGGCTCTTTGCACTATCCACTTCTTCCGATTGTCGTGTGAGCAGCATGTATGGCAACAAATAAGAGAGCAAGGCCGCCGGAACTGATGTTAAATCCATACGTTAGAAGAGGAGGAGAAGAAAAAGAAAAGCCGAAAGAAGAAAGCGTACTTTTGGGCTCAGAGTTTGGCAACAGGTCGACATCAGTCTCATCGCTGGTTTTACTCCTTTTTCGAGGCTGCGGTGAGGCTTCCCGTCCTCTGGCATTTTTTTGTTGCTCGTTCTTGGCTCTCGTTTGCTCATCGTCGCTGAACTTTTCGTTTTTGATATTGCTTTTGTCGTTATTGTGGTTATTTTTCTTTGTATCTTTCTCAGCGGCAATGTCCTCTCTTCGTTCCATCTTTTTGTCTTCATCCGAGCTGTTTTGTTGTTGCTGTTGTTCTTTTGCTCTCGTTCCCATATTGTCGACTTTCGCTCCTTCGCTACTCAGCTGTTGCTCTTTTTTCTCTTTCCGTTTTTCCTTTGCATTTTTGTCTTTGCTTCCTCGTCGCTTCCTGGTGGTAAGTTTGCTCTTTGTGTGAGATTTGAGGGAAGCTTCTTTCTGCTCTTGAATGGAGTTGCCCGGTGAGACATTGCTCCTTCCTGGTGGTGCCGTTTCGCATCGTTGCAACGGCCGTAGCGATGGAAGACCTCCTGAACTGGCTGAAGAGTCAGTGGAGTCTTTTTTGTTTGTATGTTTGTTTGTTTTGTTAAAAAAAGCGAACTGAGAAGGAAGGAGCAAGCGAACAAAAACAAACCTTCAGAAGTTGTGTCTTCACGAAGCATCTCGGCAGAAGCGTGGTCTCTCTTCAACCGAGGATCGCTGGGGTTATTCCTTCCAGGAGACAACAAATGGTCGAGGTTAGCCGACTTTCGTTTGCTCAGATCTTTGTTACGTTTCTTTTCTTTCTTGCTTTCTTTGATCGAGGGAATGGCACCACCCTTTTCCTTTTCGTCTTTGGCAGCACCATCCGTTCCATTGTCAACGGGTGGATTGGGGAACGACCCAGACTTTCGCTCCGCAATGGGCGTTTTGGCGTGGCCTCTCTCCCACTCTTTCCACCAGTTCAAAAAGTCGGCAAATTGTTGCGGACTTAGATTCATCTCCAGCTTCTTCATTTCTTGCCGAAGGTTGCTTCTTTGTAGGGATGTGAACTTGCCTCCTTGGGCCACCGTTCCTCGTATCTTCCTCCACACTTTTTCAAACTCTTCCATCTGTATGTTTTCAAACAAAAGCAAACACAGCACAAACCAAGTAAGACACCAAATAACACAAAAGAGGAGGGCGTACGTTTTCAAGAGAGGCAGGAAACTCTTCAGTGCTGCTAGTAACGTCGTCGCCGTGCTGATTTCGTTTTCTGCTGGTCTTACTGCCACTAGCTTCCTTGGGTTTTTCCTTATCTTCTTTGCCACCATCTTGTGATGATGATGATGAATGTTGTTTATCTTTGTCGTCCTTGTCTTCTTTCTCTTCCCCCTTATCTTTCTTATCTTCCTTCTTATCTTCCTCCACCTTCTCATCTTTAAATCGTCGTAATGGAGATCTAGGCATTGTCTTCTCCTTGTGTACATTATCCTTGCGCCAAAGACGAGGAAGACTAACTGTTCGTTTCTTCGAGACTTTGTCAGCCCTGATAGCGCGAGCTACTGCTTTAGGTATATTTGGCGAGTTTGCATCTTCCAATTCGTCGTCCCGGTACTGTAGTAATGGAAAGCAACAAAAAAAAAGAATAAGAAAACCAAGAAGCAAAGGAAGACAGAAGAAAACATACCCAAAGGGACCGAATCCATTTGAATTGCAAAAGCTCCTCGGCAGCAGGTCTCTTGTCTGGATCACGAATGAAGCACGCCAACAAAAACTCAGTCAATTCCTAAATGAAGTCAGCAATATATTCCCTAATGTTTTTGTGCTTAAACGCTAAAATCAAGTCGGTACCGGAGATACTTCGGGAGGAATGGGAGGATGCTCATCCTCCACCATTCTGTACATAGCTATATCGGCACCCAACTTCCAGTAGGGTGCTGCTCCTGTTAACAATTCTAAAATGGTACATCCGAGGCTCCATATGTCTGCTCCAAATTTGGATTCTTCCTTCCCAATAACCTCCGGTGCCACTTTATGTGTATTTCGTTAAAAAAGTTCTAAATAACAGAGCAAAAGATGAAAAGAAGCTAAGAACAGGGAGAGAGGCACTTACTCCAAAATGGAGTTCCGGCCAAGTCGTTGGTAACGACTGCAGCATAGCTGCAGCTGCCAAAGTCAGCCAACTTCACGGTTCCTTCCTTGGTGAGCAAGATGTTGGCTCCTTTAATGTCCCTGTGAATTACCCCTCGTTCGTGCAAATAACAAAGTCCGCGCAGCACTTGCGCAACGTAAATGACTAATAGCGTTTCTGAGAACTTTCCAAACTTGACCATTGCTTCATGCAGGTTGCCTCCTTCCACGAATCTGAGACGTTTGATTAACAAAGGAAGTTAAAGGCAGCGAAAGGAGAGGGAGTGGGGAGGGAGGGAGAGGGAAGAGAAAAAGGTTTTACGCACTCCAAAATGAAATACAAGTATTTTTTATCGTCCGAGAAATCTATGAAGGTGACCACATTAGGGTGATAAAGATTTTGAAGCATCTCCAGTTCTTGCTGCAAGTCAGATTTTTTTTTTTTAAGTTCAGAACCCAACAAGAAGATAGAACAGAGGATTGGATTTGCTTGGTAAGCGAACCATGATGCTTGGCATTTGGTCTTCTCTTATGTTTTTCTTCTCAATCTGCTTTATGGCAACCACTTCTCCAGTTTTGATATTAAGTCCCCTAAATACAGTACCATAAGCTCCTTTGCCCAAGATGTCACCAAGTTGCTGCAAATGAAAACACAAAGATTAGAAAGGAGGCAGGGCTTCCGTCAGCTGTGTAACGTACGTAAATCTCTTTAATGATGGGTGCTGTGCCTCTCGCGTACGGAGATCTCAGCCGTCTGCCTGAATTGTCCTCCATAATGGGTGTTATTAATATCGAGTGTAAAACCAACCAAAGAAGAAGCCTAAAACAACAGCAAGAACTAAGCCGTTACGAAGCGAAAAGTCTGTTTCGTCGCCGTTTGTCACCAATCTTGAAAGACAAAAAGCTAAACAGCCAAACAAAGACTTCTTTCTCGCCCCACTTTTATTTCGATAACGGTCGTTCGCTCTAAATCAGGCAATCGAACGAAAAGGCGAAAATAAATTTTGGGGAATGCAAGGAATGATGATATGTACATACCTTTGTGGAATGTAAAGCATGATTGGTATGCATGAAAAGTTTCACGAAAAAGGGGCCGCGGTTCGCAAGTGGAACAAAAGAGTAGCGACAACAACAAAAATGGAAGAAGCCAACGACCATTACTATGAGTGCCCAAGGGAATACGAAGAATCAAAGGACGGGAAGAAGCAGCTTACCTTGTTTTTAGCTGGAGGCATCACCGGGTGCGTGGACTGGCAAAAGGAAGTGCTGGCTCCCCTTTTGTCCCAATGCCCCTCGCTGCGCGTGTTCAATCCGCGTAGAGCCAAGTGGGACGCCTCCGACAAGTCCCTCTCCGCCCAGCAGATAAAGTGGGAGCACGACCACCTCCGCAAGGCCAGCGCCATCCTCTTCTGGTTCCCCCACGAGACGCTCTGCCCCATCTCTCTTTACGAGCTTGGGGCTTGGTCCATGAAGAACGATCGCCCCCTCTTCGTGGGCTGTCACCCCGAGTATCAGCGCAAGCTGGACGTGGAGATCCAGACCGGCTTAGTTCGTCCGGAGATAGCCGTGCGGGACAACCTCGAGGCTCTCGTCCAAGACGTGGTGGGTTGGTATCAAGGAGAGAGCTCTTCCCAAAGCAAATAATTATTGGTAATGGAAAAAACAAGTAAAAAATTAACCAAAGAATTAAAAAATGCACAAAAATCGTTGCTTTAAATATTTGTTAAATAATAATTGACAAACAAAAATAAATGCAATGTAAAATACAAAGGCCACCATTCGAATGCGCATCACACACGGAAGAGGAGGATGGTGCCGTGGTCCATCTTGCCTCGGAACTTGGGGTTCTTTTTCCTGGACCTTTCATCGGGCATGCGCTCCGTAGGGTTAGCCTCCATCCACTCCCTGCTGAACCTGGTGATTTGGTCCGCGTGGTTGATCAAAGCTTGGGCGATGCGTTGAAGGTTGGGCTCGGCTGTTGCGTCTCCTTTCTTCTTATGCTTATTTTTCTTCTTCTTATCGTCGCTCTTTTTGGCCTTTTGTTTGCCCTTTTTCTTTTCGCTGCTCTTCTTCTCTGTGTCATCTTCTTCACTTTCATCACTGGATGATGAAGTGCCTGTACCTTCTTTGTCAGAGCCTTCATCATTCTCGTCGGCCTTTCCTTCGTCGTCCTGACCTTCGTCTTGTTCTTCCTGGTCGTCGACGATGACGGGAGGCTTTCCACCTTTGGCCAGATTGGCCAGGAATTGGATTCTGTACTCATCTTTGGCCCTTTCCGAGTCCTTTACATCTGCTTCCTCCCACGTTGCACTTTTTATTCAACAGTGTTAGAAAAGAGAAACGAAACAGATAAGAGAACAAAGAACAAACAAGAGAACAGAAAAACGAGTAAAGATAACAGAGTAAGCTAACCATTCCAAATTGACCTCATGAGGATGGAGACCCAGTTGTTGAGGATCGAGGTTATCGGTGATGCCATCTGTGGCTAGGATAAAGAGATCGCCTTTACGGCAAGGCATAGCGAACGCAGCCAAGTTCCTTAGGTCGGCCTCTCCATTTTGGCCGACGTAAGGACCCAGCCTACCACCTGGATCATTCACATTTGTGGTGGGCGAGTCTGCTGGCCTGTTGCCTGTCGTCAAGTCCGTCACTCTCCTGTTTTCAACAGTCGAATGAATATTGAAAGAGAGGGGAGGGATATAGGGGAGGGAGAGAGGAGAGAGGAGAGAGAGAGAGAGAGAGAAGGAAAGCAAGCTTGATAAACAAACCGTTCTCTGAGGTTATAATGAAAGGCCTTGCAGTCACCTACGTTAGCGGCCACAAGTATATGAGAGCACTCCATGGTTTTGGCCGCCTCCTCCTCCAACCTCAACAACACGCAGCCCAACAAGGTGGTCGTGCCGGTCTCCCAGACGTCTTTGATGCCTCTCTTAATGGGCGCCTCCATGATCTTGGTGTGAGCATGCGCAAAGCCCTTGAGCAGAGTGGAGGCCACCGCTCGCACGTTCTTTAGGTCTTTGGCGTTGGAGCTGACAAAGTCCAAGAAGGCAGAACAGCCGATGTGAGCGGCCTCGAAGGGTTTGGGTCCCCAATTACAACCGTCGGCCACCGTCATCAAGATCATGTCCTTGCCTTCGTCGTCCTCGTCTTCTTCGTCGTCGGAAGCTTCCACCAGGAACTGGTATGCAAAGGCATCGCATACCGGGTCACCGAGTTTTTCTCCTTTCGGTTCTTCGCCTTTTCTTCTGTTGATCATCAAGTAAAACGACCGTAAGAAAAGAAGTAAGATTAAACATTTAGAGCGCGGAGAAAAGAAAGAGAAGAGAACAAGAGAGCAAGGAGAACAAAAGCAGAGGAGAAGGAACAGTACTAACACTGCCTTCTTGGGATAGTTGGAAGAGGCGCAGCCGTAAAGTTTGTCTTTGTGTGAAACAGGGGAGAGCTTGTCGTCCGGACCACAAACCGCCTTCTGTTTTGCTGTAGGTGGCACCACCTATTTGTGTTACATAACAAACGCAAACAATGAAGGAGAACAAGACAATATTTGCTCAGAAAAAAAAAACAAATCGAAAGAATGTAAAGAAGAAGCAGAAACAAACCTCAACTCCCAAAAGATTGGCGTTACGGGTGAAAAAGGAGTCCACTTCCCTGATGTGTGCCTTGAATGCCTGGTGAGCCGCGTTGATCTTTGCCTCCTGCTTGCTCAGCTCCGTCTCGCTTTCTGTATTGGAGTCGCTGCCGGACTTCTTGCTGGGCGGGCCGCCTCTCACGCTACCTCTCCTGCTGGCGGAGGCGTTGGAGGTCCGCCTCTTTTTGCCGCCCTCCGCCTGTGCTTCTTCTCGCGGTGCTTTCAAGCAGCCTAACATGTTTGTTTTTTTAAAAAAATGTTTTCTTAAACAGAAAAAACCTGCAGCACTATTTCAAAAGGGGGAGTAATGCTCTTCTATTGTTTTTTGTTTGCAGTTTTGTTGTTGTTTTATTTGTTTTGCAAACGTTATTTTTGTGTATAGTAGTGTTCGGATGTTGGGGAACAGATAATTCAACCGTTTTGCTGTATTAGGATATCTTCCGATAATTATCGATCTCCTAAATTAGATAATTTTCATTAATGTGTTACCATGGTTGTCCTCACGATGACCTTCTTCTTTGTTGGGCAAACAACGCAACGCTTGCCTCTCTTATACGGTTTTGGAGGAAGTTTGTGTGAGGAATCAGCGAGGAAACATCATTCTCGTTGACTTGTATAAAAGGCTTTAAGAGGACATAGAGAGACATTTTTTGCATTAATTTAATGTCTTTTTAGCTTACAAATTTTTACATGCTGTCTTTGTGCACCACCAAGACTACCTTGCTGGTGTTTGTCTGTATCTTTTTTGCTGCTTGCTCTCATCGAAAACAAAAGTCTAACGGGAAGAAAAAGAAAAGGAGGTGATTACACGTGGTGTGTTGTCAATGACACCGTTTCCTCTTTCTTCTCCGCTGCCCGTCGGTTCTGGAACCAGACTTGAACCCTTCTCTGGGGCTTCATCTGCAAGAACTCAGAGAGATAGGCCCTCATCTCCTTGTCCGGCCACTTGGTTGTCTCGTAGATCTTTTCTAGGACTTCCTTCTGGGCCTCCGTGGTCTTGATCCTCCGCCTGCCGGTCTTGGAGGGCTTTTTCCTGGGTGGGCGCTTGGTGATGCCAGCTCCCTCGTGCAGGCCGTTCTTCATCCTCTCCTCCTCCTCCTTTGCTCGGGCCTCTTCCTTCTCTAAGGCTTGTTTGTAGGCTTGGTGGAGGCTCACATAGAAAGGCAATGAGGCAAGGATGGAAGCTACTTCCGTGGTGGCTTCTCCCTTTTGGGGAGGTGTTGGTTGTTCTTCCTTGAGGCCTGGCACGAATTGGAAGGAAGGCGAAGAAGGCGAGGAACAGGGAGAAGAACAGGGAGAAGAAGGAGCGGAGGATTTGGGCTCGTTATCAACTGTAATAGGGATCTCTACTTTAGTGAGCAGTGGTGAAGCTGGCCGGGAGGAAGAGGTAACGGGTTGAGGACGAGTAGGAGAGCTGCAAGGGCTAGAGAAAGCAGACTGTGGCAACAAGGAAGGAGGTTGAAGTTGGAAGGTAGGTAGCTGTGGTTTCGGAAACAAGGTCTTCCCCATAGCTGGGCTCTTGTCCGAGGGATAGGCGGTGTGAGCGGTAGTAGGGCAGCACTGGAAGGACTTTGTGGGTTGTTGCATGGTTGGGTTCTTCCTGAAAGTCACTCGCAGAGGAGGAAGTCCAAATGGGATGGTAGAAGCAGTTGTGGAGGAAGCTGACGAGGCAAAGGCGGAGGAAGAGGCCAAGGCAGCGTGTAGCGGAGGCAAGATCGACCGGCCAGCGTCTGCTCTTCTCGGGGTGGAGCTGCTGCCAGGAGGGTTCGGAGGGGAGTTTGGCCTGTCTCTGCAGAAGAAGCCGCCCTCGTCCATGTCCACGCTGTCGTTGTAAGCTCCGTGCAAGCCAAACATTTCTCTTTTGTCGATACTCATTGTGTAGTAGGAGTTTTGCCAAAATATTGCAAACAAAAAAAAAATGTAGCAGGAGTTGGTGTTGGAATAAAGTGGTTGCTCCAAGAGATGAAAAAAAAATAAAGGAGCAACTGTAATGGGCGCGTTGGTTGGTTTGTGTTTGTGTTGTTTGTTTGGTGTTCGGGTGAGAGAGAAAAATAAAAATGAAAAACCGTTTTAAAGCTTCGTCAAATACTCCAACGCCAGTAATTAAAGGGCCTAGAGCTTGTAAAAAAGAAAGAAAGAAAGCAGGAAAGAAGCTTGCAAAAAGGAAAACTTAGCATTAAAATAGGCACCTTTCTCCGTTCCTTTATTAAATTTTTTGTTGCTGATCCCTCTCATTCTAACGCGTGTAACGCAGTCGCTCGCATCTTTGCCTTCAAGTTGAGTGGGAATTTTGCTAGAAAAACGGTAAGGGGCAGGGAGGAGAGCTCGCAGAAAACTGGAGGAAAGGCTGCCATTTTTGTGATCCATCGGTGTTTTGCTCATACTGGTGAAAGATCCTAAAAAGGAGAAATTACACCTAAAGGGGAAATAGATATGGAATTTTTGCACGCAAGTAACTTCCACGACGAGCCGGAAAAAAAAAAACCGTTGCACCGAAACAATGCGCAGAAGAATTAAATGGGGTGTAGCCAAATGTAACACAGCGAAAGGGTGCGTGTGAGCACCCGAAAGGAAGCAAAGGCAAGTACAAGCCCCAAGAGAATTAAAAATTCCTCCGTGCCCTACTTCCTTTGCAGTTTCTACTTGTTTTCCCTCTGGTTGCAATGCCAAGCATTACAATATTGCGCAATTTGCAAGGCAGCTTGTGCTTCTGATATTTCTGCTGAAAAACAACGTAAATCTAATTCCTAGCATTTTCTAGAGGAGGCGAAAGAAAAAAGGCAACAACGGACGGAGCGAATGGAGAACACGAGATTGTCCACACAAAACCGTGGCTTTCCATCGAGATGCAGCGATAGACAAACAGAAATTCTGTTGGGGGCAATAATGCATCGCGTCGTGTGTTCATTTATTAAACGCTTTGATAATAACAATAATAATTAATGCCGCAATAATAATGAAGCGTAACCTGAAGCTGCGTTCTGCAAAAAAAAAAGCACACACAAAAAGAAGGAGCGAATAAAAGAGCCGCGGGTTAAACGACCAGAGGAACAGACAGACAAAAAAGCAACCAACTTGTTTTTTTTCTCTCCCTCTTCCTCTTCTTCCTCTTCTTTCAGCGCAAGAGAGACATAGAAAAAAAAAAGAGAAAGAAAAAGACAGTCACCGTTGCTTTCGCCCTCTCTCTTTCAACCCTATTTTTGTTTTTTTTGTTTTTTTTTTTTTGGTTTGTTGGAGGAACACAAAAATCTCTCTCAGCCACTAGGTTCGGCGGCTGAGGTATTTTATTTTTTTATTGTTAGTTCGCGATGAGCACCACCACCGACAAAGAAGAGAAGGATGTGTCGACAACAAACAAGAGCGGAGGAGGAGGGGAGGACGTAACGGCCACCGTTTCACCATCGACGGTTGAGGGCGGCACCCTCAAGAGAAAGAAAAAGGCAAAGAAGAGCGCTAGCCAATCCTCACCTACTGCCTCTTCGTCATCAGTGGAGGGGACCGCCACCTCATCGCCAGACACAGCAAAGGAAGGCAAGAAAGAGGCCCGGCGAAAGGCATCGGCCTCCGCTGAGACAGCCACCAAAAAAAGCGGTGGCGCGGGCAACAAATCGCCAAAATCAACCAGCAACGAATCTACAGCAGAATACAAGACCAAGGGTGAAAGCGAGACGACAGGCGCCACAAAAACAGCACCCAAAACCGCGGAGAACAACTCATCTTCAGCAGCGAAGCTGCGCAGCAGCACGTCCCCTCCTTCTCCTCACACCGATAAAAAAGTCGAAAAACAAAAAAGCGGCGGCTCCTCTCCCAGAAGCAGTCCCACCACCCCTTCTGCTTCCTCCTCTTCTGCCTCTTCTTCCTCCGCTACGCACCATCCTCGTTCCTACTCAGTGGGCACAGAGCCATCCATGCAACCCTCCGACAGCGGCACTGACGCGGACATGTTCTTCCACCAAGCCCTTCACTCGGGAGAGCTCGAACAGGTTCGTCTCGCTCTGAAACAGCTGAAAAGGAGTCGTGCCAACTCGACCGCCTCCGCCTCATCCTCATCGGAAGGAGGAGGAGAGAAAAAGCGAGGCATGGTGGGTGGTGTTGGCGTGGGAATGATCGGCATCCGTGCCAGTGGCCTCAACAACACCAAACGTACTTTGCAGTCCTGGATCGACACCGAGGAGCAAATGTCTGCCCTGCACGTCGCCGTGGAGAGAAACGACCTCGAGCTGGTTCGTTTCTTGGTGAGCAAGCGGGCCAATATCAACGACATGAACAACAAAACTAAGTGTACGCCGTTGGTTCTGGCCGCGAGCAAGGGTTACCTGGATGTTTGCAAGTTTCTTCTCGGACAGAAGAAAGTGGACGTAAACCTCGTCAACATCGACGACACGAGCGCCTTGCATTACCTCGTGCGACACGCGCCTACCACTGGTCATGCCTTCACGCTCCTGTCGGAGCTCATCAAGATGTTGATAAAGAGGAAGGCTGACATCGATGCCCAAAACTTTCGGGGCGAGTCTCCTTTGCATCAAGCCACCCGAGTTGGTAACGACCTTGCCATTCTTCAACTTGCGCAATGGGGTGCCAACATGAATGCTGTTAACAAGTAATATCCCTCTTCCTCTTGTGTTACGTTTCTTCTTGTTCTTGTTCTTCTTCCTCTTCCTCTTCTTTTTCTTTCTTTTTCTTTTTTTTTTTTTTTCATGCCCGTCTACTCTTTGTTTAAACGATGATATTCGCGAACGCGTTCACGTTCTTTCTTCCTGGTTTCTTTATTTGAATTCTTAACATTGAACACAGGAATGGAGAAACCGCATTACACTATGCTGTGTTACTGGGAAGACATCAAATCGTGAGGACGTTGCTCTATCACGGCGTCGATAAAAATATTCGGGCTAAGGATGGGTTGACCGCTCTGGATGTAGCCAAGAAGGAGCACAGAGAGGAAATGGCTGAAATCATCGCCAACTTTTGTCCAGATGAGAAAGCTGTATTGCAAGAAAAGCAACGCATGGAGCAGTTAAAGCGTTACGAGAAAATGGTGACAGCTCTCGCAGAGAGCCCAGTGTAAGTTATCCTCTTTGATCTATTCTTTCTTTTCCCTTCTTTATTTCTTTATCTTACGTCTTGTGTCGACCATTTTTAAACTTTTTGTGTTTTGCATAGAATTGCAAAGAAATTATCAACATGTGTTGGTAAAGCAGAGTACAACAACTTGGCAAAAGCTCTGCTCCACATATCCATACCAATGGGCACCACCATCTCCCTCATCAACAGCCTTTTGGACGTGGAGTTCTACAAAAGCGATGCAGAAGGGGATGCCAGCATTCTTCGTGGCAATTGTACAGTTAGTAAAGTTATGGGCGGGTTTTCTCGTAAGATAGGTACCGAATATCTTAACTCGTCTCTTGGTCTGGCCGTCAAAAGCATCGTCTTTGATGAGAATATCTGCTTCGAGCTGAATCCAAGGTATATCTGCTTTTTCTTCTTGTTCTTCTCCTACTTCTTTTCGATTTTGCTTTCTTTTTGTTTAAGTTTGTCTGTCTTGTTGACTGAATTGTTTTTGTTTTTGTGTTTGAAGAAAATTGGAACAGGAAATTGTGGCACAACGAAAGGAAGATCTGATGAAGAACGCAAAAGAAGGAGAGACAGTGCCAGAGCCGACCATTAGTGAAACAGAGCTAGAGGCCATCATAGATGAAAACAAAAAGGCATTACTCACACACGCCACTGTATTATTCAACAGAATTGTGTCAGACGATAAGATAGACGCCATTCCTAGAGAAATCCGGTATCACTCAAACCAAAGCTTTCTTTTTATTTTCCATTGTCAATTAACCTTCGCGCGCTCCCTCCCTCTCTCTCTCTCTCTCTCTCTCTCTCTCTCTCTCTCTCAATAGGGCTATTGCTGGATTAATTGCAGAATATGCGCGTGAACGAGCCCCCGAACAAGAATACGCCCTTGTGGGTGGCTTTTTGCTTCTTCGGTATAGCATTTCTTTCTCTAGTTTCTTTCCTTCCTTTTCACTTCCTCACAAAAACATTGAATGTTACAGGTTCATCAATCCAGCGTTGGTTTCTCCAGAATCATATGGCATGTTACCATGGGGCAAAGTACCATCACTATCCTCCCGGAGAAACCTCATCATGATCACAAAACTTCTTCAGAATCTCTCCAACGACGTCGCTTTCGGCGTGAAGGAACCTTACATGCAAATCGTCAACTGTTTCATCGAAGACAATCGAGAGAAGATGTTTGGGTTTTTGAAGAAAGTTATCACCGACACCAAAAAAGACAGTGGTAAGAAACCCATCATCACAGGAAGACTTTCTTTTTATTTATTTATCTTTTGTTTTGCGTTTGACAAACTTTCTTTATTTAGAAGATGCAGTGGATTGGGCAGACTGTAGAAATGAGAAGCCACAGTCAATCAAAGATTTGACCATTCTCGATGTTAACGAGCTGCAATTTTTGCATCGAGTTTTGTTCAAGAGCAAAGCCGCCGTCAAAGAATCCATCCTTAAGGATAAATCCGAGAATCTCATCACAGGTAACCCCCTTCCCTCTCTTCTTTATGATATCACTCTACGACTTAGTTTTAATCTTTTTAAAACAACACAGAGAAAGAATATGAAGCTGCGTTACATTTGCTCAAAGTGGTGGACGGATTAGGCGCCCCTCCTCAATGAACGGAGAGAACCTATTCTCTCCTACTTAGAAAACCTGTAGTTTTTTCCCCCTTGAATGTTGTGTCCCTTATTATTTATGTGATTGTTTCTTCTGCAACACAAACTCCTTCTTTTCTTTCTTTTTTCCCCACTCTTATTTATTATTCACATGTCTAAAGGGAAGGGGGCTTATCACCACACAAACGATAAGAAACAGAAGCAAGAGGCCATCGCAAACGAAGCACATTCTCAATCTTTGGAAGATAATGCAATTCAGCTTCCTTCTGGGCTGCCAATGGCAGGTCCTCATAACGAAGCCATAAACACTCTCCACATTCTTTTCTGGCTTTATGGCACATCTTGCAGAGCTGTGCGTTCTCTTTGCCACTGTTCACGAAGAACTCTCCTCGTAGAACACAGTCACGACACCTCCACTCGTCTGCCTTCTCTGCTTCCTCTTTTCTGAGTTGGGTTCCTACTTTCTCGTTTCTGTCCAAAGCCACTTCATATTCCCACAAACACATATTGTTGCTTGCTGTTGGTGGTACTGCTGCTGCGATGGGTCTTCGTCTGACTATCATTGCCACCTTCATTCCATGCTCTGTTGTTGATGCAACCCGCTTCGACCAAGACGCAGACAAACACACAAGCAAGCAAGCCAATCGTGGTCCAGCAGGTGGCAGTCCGTTGTAATGGTACATCGTGACAATCGCCTCCCCTTGGTGTTGTTTTGGTGGGGGTGTTTGGTGGGGGTGTTGTGTGGGTTGGGTTTGGTTGTTTGGTGTTGTTTTTTTTTTTTGTTTGGTTTTGGTGTGGTTGTGGTGTTGTGGTGGGGGTGTGGGGTGGTGGTGGTTTGGTTGGTGGTGGTGTGTTTTTTGGGGGGTGGGTTGGGTTTTTTGGTGGTTTGTGGTTGGTGTTTGGTTGGGGGGGTTGGTCCGATTTTAGTTTTCTGTTTTAGTTTCTAAAATTTAAAATCTAAATCTTGAAAACAAGGCAGAGCCTTAGTCGAAAAAGCAGAGGAAGAAAGAGCAGTTGGGAGAGGAAAAAATGAGAGACCCAAAAGATTCTGTTGTGGTTCCCATGGTTGCTTGTAAGACTTGACAATTGGTACCGTAGGCCCCTGTGCGCTTTTTCTTTGTATTTCTGATATTCGCACTCACTTTATTCACAATTATTTCACCATCGCGTCACTTGCCTAACGACCATTTCTACTTGGTGCGTTTCGTTTTTTCTCTGCATGTCAGTAAGAAGAGGTTTGTGATCATAGCAAAGAAAACCTTTACAACTTTTGCTTATTCTCTTTTCATTCCCCTCTCTGTTCATCTTTCTGTCCCTTCCAAAGAAGGCCTTGAATCAGGCGGACCGAGTTCAACCAACAGAACGACGCTGCGGCCAGTACCGTTCCAAAGCGGTGATGAACCTCAACGGGCATAGCGCAAGGAAGTGGCTCTGCAGCGAACGTGATCTAGGCAGCAATGAGCAGCAACGTATCAAACTCATCTCCCCTTCCTTGTTATTTTTTTTTACTGCAATAAAATTAAAATTTTTCAGACCAATAATAATTTTCTGATAATTATCAACGATAATCAATCGGAGCAGCATGACGTCAGTGGCTTCCCAAAAAGGAACTCATCATATTATTTTTCAAACCCGTATCATAAAGTTTTTCAAATAAAAACAGCGGATATCCGACCGAATATCCGCGGAAACGGTACGGATACATCCGCCGGATATCCGGAGCGGATATCCCGCCGGCAGAGTTGGGGTGGGTGGGTTGTTTTTGTTGTTTGGTTGGTGGGGGGTTGGTGTGGTGGGGTGTTGGGGTTTGTTTGTGGTGTGGTTTTTGGTGTTGGGTGGGGGGGGTGGGTCAAACGTTGTGACCACCAGATCTCTTTGATAGCGAACAGCGACAGGAGGGCAGATAAAGAGCTGCTGTTCGGCCAAAACAGCTCCCACAGTAGTTTGGTCTCCTCGCCGCTCACCTGCATGTGGAGCGGCTTCTGGGATCTGAAATGAAGGAAGTCTCCTTTGTGTCTTCCTTTATATGTTATTATGTTTCACTCCGTTTACAGGACTTTGGCTCGCCAACAGGAGAGTGGCATTTCACGAAGCTCCTCCAAGACCTTGGAGAAAGACGGACGAAGGTGTGCCTTGTCCTGCCAACAGCTCCGAATAAGAGCGGCCATCTCCGCCGGCATGTCCGAGGCGATGGGCGGCCGCCGCCCATGATAGGCCACTTCGGTGGCGACGCGCACTGCTGGCATCACCTCTCCTCCAGCGGCGGATGCGAATGGCGCTTGTTTGCTCCAGAGCTCCCATAGTATGATGCCGAAGGAGTAGACATCGCATTTTTCGTTGTAGGCCTCCCCACGTAATATCTCTGGTGCCACCTGAGAGGGACGGAGAGAGAGAGAGAGAGAGAGAGAGAGAGAGAGAGAGAGAGAGAGAGAGAGAATGAGAAGCAAGAGCGAAGAACAACAAAGAAGAAAGGAAAGGAGGAAGAGAACGCACCCACTGCACAGTGCCAATCCTGCTCATAAGTTCTGTTTGTATTTTAAACCGACTAAGACCGCTGATAAATAGATATGCAAGAGGCGAGTTAGTAGGAGTAATTCACATGATACCCAGTGCTAAACAACACGCACAAGTCACATATTTTAATAGACCAATCTCTGGCTACAAGTAAGTTCATTGTTTTGAGGTCTCTGAATCCAAAGTTAGAAAAAAAAGAAAAAGAACATAAACGGAGGAAGCCAATGTATAAAACCTGTGTAAGATCGGAGGAGAGCAGCTGTGGAGGTACTCCATGCCAGTGGCTGTGTCCAATGCAAATTGGCGCAGCTGCTCTGCTGTCAGCCCTCTCTTTTTGCTGTGCAACAGACTGAACAGATTTCCTCGTGGCACAAATTCCTACGTTCATAGGTTTAGCAGAGAGGAGGGAGAGAGGAGAGAGGAGAGAGGACGAACGGTAACAATGCCGTAGAAGCGAGGCTCAACAACGACACCCACCAACGGTAAGACGTTTGGATGAGACAACCCACTTTCGAGAGAGAGAGAGAGAGAGAGAGAGGAGACAGGGAAGGAGGTGAGAATCAAGACTGCAGCATCTTTTAAAAAAGAGCACAAGCTGGAATAATCTTACCTCATAACACCCACTTCTTTAAGAAATGCCTCCTTTTCACACCCAACATCCAATATTCTCTAATAATATTAATAAGACCCAAGTCTGCATACTTCGCAAAGAGAAGAGAAGAGAGAGGGAACCTTAATAGCCACACGAACGCCTGCATAATCGGCAGTAAGAATTTGACCATAGCCACCGCGAGCTATCTCCTGTCCTACATCTAGGTCTTTCCAAGGTATGATATGAACTTGTTGGTCGTGACTCTCGCGGAGTTTGGCCAACACAAGTTCACGGCTTGAAAAACCAGACTTTTCATGTTTTTCTTGCTCTTCGTCGTCTGTTGCTTCTGCTTCTTCACCAAAGGGATCTCTTCTGTCTCCACCGCTATGGTCGTATAGTTTGTGTTGCAAGAGATACTTGGTATCGGCAAGGAACGTGCGATATAGCAACGGCGCATTACAAATGTTATATATAAAGATAAACACTGTTATAATACTGGTTGGATGTTGATAGAGAGAACGCAAGTAAGGCCAAAACAAAAGGGAAGGGATAGAAATGAGAGAACAAAGAAAGATGGATACCAGTAACCAGCATCCAAGCCTCCAAACAAGACAAGAGCAGAACCAAAGGAAGCGCCAGTATAGACGACTGCCAAATAGCTCGTCCATACGAAAAACGCAGGCCTAGCCACAACCGGCTTCACTTGCCACAACACCGTCCGCCGTAACACTCCTTTCCACCCCAATCGGCTTTCTTGTAGTGGTTGATGTTGTTCTTCCCTTCTAGTTCGATGAATGGAAGAAGGAGAAAGAGAAAGAAAATGTGTGGAGGAGGAAGAAGAAGGAGAGGATAGTTTGGTGTGAAGGAGGTTGCAGACGAGAATGAGATAGTAGCCCACCGCAAAGGCAATGTAGTCAAAGAAGGCCTGCGGTGCCGGAAAGAATATGGGACACGAGGCACAATCGAAGCTAAACTCATATATTACCTGTAGAGAACAACCATTACCACGACACATAACAAACGAGGAGAGAGAGAGAGAGAGAGAGAGAGGAAGAGAGAGAGGAAGAGAGGGGAGAGGAACAAGAGAAATAAAGAAATAAAAAGAAACAGGTACCAGCGTAGCCCCTTTGAGAACACAAAGCAAAACGCCAACCATGCAGCTCCAAAAGGCGGCCTTCCGCTGGGAGGGCTGCCTGAACATGAGGTAGACCAAGATGACATTGTCCAAGAAGGCGTGTCCTATGTAAAAGACATGCCCGAGGAGGGAAATGGTGCCGCCGGGCGGCAGCAACAGCACCAAACCTTGCAGCAGGAACCAAAGGCACAACAAAACGCTGTAGACGTAGTAGATGGGCAACACCGCTACCGTCTCTCGAATCGAAAGCTTATGCAAGAACGACTTTCGTCCGTCTGTTTCATTGTCTTGTAGCTTTGGTTTTTTTGTAATCGGTCCATCGAACGGGATTAACTCCTTTCGTTCCAGAGAGAGAGAGAGAGAGAGAGAGAGAGAGAGAGAGAGAGACTAACGTGTTGAAGGCTGCCATAAAGGTTTCGTTTGTCCGTAGGTAACACCAGCTGGCTTTGCCGCCGTCGTTGCTGTTGTGATAAAGAGTAGCCCAAGTACAGCCGGTAGACCAAATAGACGGCGCTGAAGCCGAGGACGATGGCCACCGCCAGGTTGCCAGCCACCATCCGCCACAGGCCCGGCACCTTGAAGCTGTGGTTGGTCGCATGGCAGCACCACCCGGCGCAGTGCGTGGCGCTCTTCATCTTTCTCTCGTTCTCCCTTCCTTCCTTCCTTCCTTGCTATAACGAAATATGACGAAAATGAATTCGAAAAAGAAAAGGAAAAAGACTTTTTAACAACAAAAAGAAAAGCTGTGATGAAAGAAGAGAAGAATAAAGAATGGTTTTATTTACAGTAAAGAACGGAGCAAAGAAGAAGGTAGGGCAAAGGAAACGCTCTTTGTCTTTTTGTTGTTACACACCTTCAGGGAAGGTCTCGGGAACGTTCTCCGGCTCTTCCGACGGAAGATGCGAGACAGGGTCAAGGGGCGGCAGAGCCGAAGTCTCATCGATGTGAATGACGGCGTCGTACTGCTCCGAGAGAGTGGACCTGGAGTAGTGGCTCATGAGCTCCGTGTCCGGGCGGTAGATCACCCCGATGTAGCGTTCCAGCATGGAAGTGCCGAGCAGTTTGGTTAGCTCTTTGTCGACTTCCTGCTTCTGACGCTCCAACATGACTTTGCGGCCTCTTCCGGACTGCTCACCTTGTTCTGCTTCCCCTTAGAATTCAACAGTTGTCAGCTATGAAGAAAGAAAGAGGAATAGGGAAAAGAGAGAAGAAATAGGTACCAGAAGGAAGTATTTTGTTGAAGAGGAACATAAAGTTAGGAGCGGCCAACAAGGCGGTCAAGCGATGGAACAAGCCCTCGTAGCTGTCGTCTCTGCCAGGGTTGACCCTCTTGGTCTCTCTAGGACCATCCCAATCGGTGGCCGCCGAGACAGTGCCCGTGTAGGTAGTGAAGCCTATGTTGAAGGTATTGTCCATGCCCACCCTCTGTCTCAACAGCTGGCCTACGTTATGTTCGCCTCGGCGTTTGCCCATGGCGGTGGCCCTGGCGTCTCCCAGGTGGCTGTTGTGAGCCCAGACCACGATCTTGCTCTGGCGGCCGTGCTTGCTGCGGTGTTTGTGAAGGGAGAGAATGGTGTTGACCATATGGGTGTCTCGTAGATTCCAGGAATCTGCTCCGCCGAACATCATACGGCGATAGTATTCCTCTGCATCGCGAACCACTTCGGCATTCTACATTCGCATATATTGTGGGCAATAGAAAGAGAAGTTACTATTTGTTCACAGAGCAGAGAGTGAGAACAAAGAAAGTGCGCACAGTGGTGGTGTAAAACAACTCATCCTCAGCAGAGAATCCATTTTGAGAGATGTAGTCATCCGCCTTCTTCTTCAACTGGGTGAGGACCCGAATGCAGCTGTCCTCGCAGCTTCTCGTCAGCCCCAGCGCAGCAGACATGCCGTAGGCCTGCGTGTCATCGCCGTATTGCATGAAGCAGCTATAGAGCTTGCGAGCGTCAAGCGCGGCCTTGCTGTCCACCTTCTCCAAGTACCTAATTACCTCATGCGCAGAGGTAACCAAAGAGTACATGTCCATTCCATAGAAGCCCACCTGATTATCAGATAGGCACGCAACGGTAAGCACACATGCCGAGAGGAAGTAAAACCACACACTGACACCATGGCGGGGTGCACGGACAGATAAAAGGAATACAGACCTTGTCATAGGGCTCGGAGATAGAGCGGTTGAACCCGCGCAGCCATTCCAGAAACTCCGCCACCTCCGTGTTGCGCCACATCCAGGTGGGGAAGCGGGTAAAGTCGTGGAGGGCCTCGTCGGCGTTGCGGTCCTGCGTGGCCTTTCTGGTGGAGGCGGCCTCGCAGACGTAGCGATTGGCGCGGTAGGCATCCGGCCAGTCGGCCTCCACGATGACGCTGTTGAAGCCCTTTTCCTGGATGAGGCGGCGGGTTATCTCGGCTCTCTCGTGGTAGAATTCTTTGGTACCGTGGCTGGCCTCTCCTGCGCGAGGACGCACCGTGTTTCGAAGGAAGGAGTTAACAGAAGAAGAAGAAAAACGAAAGAAGAAGGAAGAAAGAAGAAGAAGAAAGAGCAAAGATGGGGGAGGAAAGCGAATCGAGTACCGATCATGACGATGGGGGCGTCGCCAATGGCGGCGAGTAAGGAGTCGTAAGAGCTGGCATTCTCAAGGGCAACCGGGATGGCGAAGCTCTTCAGAGCCTCGGCTTTGCCCAGAAGCGAGGACGACGATGGTTGGGTGCCTCTCCTCATGCTCGACGGAAAGACTAACGATTGTATACCTTTCTTCAGCGACTGCACTGTTGCGGTTTGCCTGCTTTGCTTCGTTTTGCTTGGTTTGTGAAGCAACACAAACGGCCCCTTACCTGCTCCCTCCCTTCCCCCCTTTTATAAATGTGTCTACAACCCTGTGATGACAGGCATTGACTTTGTTGGGAATCGATGCGCTTGGGAAGGGGGAAAGGTGGGTCCAAGCTCCCGCCTTCAAACGATCGAGAGACGGGGCTTCTCTTTGTTCTCTTTTCTGTGGCATCGCCGCAGAGCTTCTCCGCTTTTTCCTTCGGTTTTTGCTTTCTTTTCTTTTTGCGCTCCGTCCGATCGTTCCACTTTGATCAAGGAAAAAAACAAACACCCAATAAAATTTCAAATCGTTAAACTTTTCTCCGCCAAATTTCAGCCGCATTTCCAATTTTTTCCTTAAAAAGGTCGTCCCCTTGGTTGGGACGTGTTTTCGTTTTTCCCACCCCACCCCACCCCACCCCAGCTATCCCGCTGAGCGTGATGATGTGGAGCACAGCACTACGTCGAGGTAGCAGCAGTGGGGGCAGTAGTAGCAGTAGCAGTAGAACAGGCTCTGCAGCTCTCAGCTCCATCGCTACCAGACTAGGTGGTGGCAGCGGTGGCAGCGGTGGCAGCGGTGGCAGCGGTGGCAGCGGGTTACCTTCGTTGTTGTCGTTGCAACAACGGAACAGAACCACTCGAACGGCATGGAGCGGTGGACGTGCGGCTCTTTTGGTGGTGGGAAGCGGCGGGGCGCGGGCGTACTCGCAAGGAAGGGCTTCCCTTTGGCATGGTCGATCAGGGTCTGCCCCTACTGCTTCATCAAAGTCCTCCAGAACACCGCTCTTTGCCAGGACGGCTGTGCGCCCTGTTCACCACAAACGACACAAGCCCTTTTACATCAACTACAATGAAGTAGAACCTCTCTCTTCTCTACATCGTTCGCTTCTCTTCTCTTCGTTGTTGTCTTCGTCGTTCTCTTCTCTTCTCTCCTTCTCCGGTGTTTGCAATGCGTGTCCCACTGAATATTGCTGCACATAGGTTATTCCCGTTCGTGGTCCAGGAACGGAAGGAAGGCACCACACAGCAGTGATGAGTGGGCTTGTGGGTGTCAACGCTCTTGTCTTCTTAATGTGGCAAACCTATGGTCCGTGTTTTACTTTTGTAGTTTCCGTTGAGCACCTCATCTTAGTGCTTCACTACGCAGATCCCCAGTTCATGTTACGTAACTGGACAGTGAATTGGTATCACTTGAAGCAAGGTCGCCTATGGGACTTGGTCACTCCCTCCTTCAGCCATTTCGGTACCTTCACTCGCTCAGGTTTCATCAACAGTGGAAAAAACGTCTAAAACTGAAGCTCTCCTCTCTACTTCACGACAGATGCTGCCCATTTTATGGGCAACATGCTCTCCTTGGTTTTGTTTGGGCACAAGACGTACAAAGCCCTTGGGCTTCGGCCTTTTCTGGGATTGTATCTCATCGGCGGGATCGGTTGCAGCCTTGGTCACCTCTTGTTCAGCATGGTAAGCTTTTTTCTTGCCAACTATTATGCTTCATCTCCTCATTGTCGCGTTGGCACACTTGTAGTTGGGGTTTAAGTCAGGCGAGCTAAGGCCACTTCCTGATCCTCAATTGTTGCACGAAATGGAAGAGCAGATGCCCGAGAACCTGGTGAAAGTGCAACACGAGCTCCTATACAATCCCGTGTACAGAAAGGATCCACCCGCCTTGGGTAATGCATACCTCCTGCGCCTTCTTCTTTCGTAGGGCTCTGTCTCATAAAACGAAAAACAGGAGCAAGCGGAAGTGTGATGGCCATAGCGGTTGCTTGTGCTCGCCTCTTTCCGCAAGACAGGATTTACTTCCGAGGGTTTTTTATGCCTATACCTTTCGTTGTTGGCTTGTTCTTCTTGCAAGACCTGTTGGGTCTGACCAACCCTGCTGACACCGTCGGTCATGCAGGTTTGTGCCTTAAGTTTCCTTTCCCTCTTCTTCTATTTTAAATATCTTCACTTATTTTGTTTAATGGTTTAACGTAGGACATTTGGGTGGAGCGATAACTGGGTTACTCTACTTGAACAGCTTGATGCGTGGAGGGCGCGTCTCCGCCATTCGCTCCATTCACAAGCGCTTCTTGCAGCAACGCTAAATGCATATGTTCCCCTTCTTCTTCTCTGTTGTTAAATAGATGTTTATACGTTTTGTGTTATTTCTGTACAAACTGGCTCTCACTGCACTTTCTTCTTTGTAGAGGTAAGGGCGACCTTCTTCGTTCTTCTGACTACGCCGAACAACTTCCACAAGACCCAACAAGCAGCCGTCGCTATTGCCAAGAAAAGCGCAATCAACCCCCAACGAATATAGTCCAACCAAATGTCCTGATGCCAGCGCCTCCAGGCCGGTACCTCTCTTTCTCCTTCTTCTTCCTCTTCTTCTGCTTTCACCAATGCTCGCCTTCTGCTTTCTGCCTCTTCACCTTCTGCTTCTCCAAACGGAATGACATGTTCCAAAGCCACCGTACCATGCTCCGTTCGGACTTGCATGCGAACCACTGGCGGAACGCTCTCCCAGTCAATCTCCACGGCACCCCAGTTGCGATGCTCGTAAAAGTCAGATATCTGCCACTCGCTGCGCGATGCGCCCTCCAGCAGCCGCCTGCACATGCCAAAAGGTATCTGCGTGGCGCAGCAGTGAGTCATCCCGCTGCTGGTCACTTCGTAGATCTGCGGTAACAACGAAGCAGTATACTGGTCTTCTCCTTCATTCTCGTTCTTCGTTGCAAAGGACGAAGGAAAGCGAGTACGAAACATTTCGGCATAATGCACATCGCCGCTGAGCAGGAGAATGGCCCCTCCTCGCTTGGCCGTTGTGGACCTGGCGCGAAGCAACCGGAGCAGCCTCCGTCGACTGGTTGGATAGTTGCCCCAGCTCTCTGTGGCCGTCTTGTCCACGGGCAGGACCTGCACCCCCGATGCAAGGATGAGCACCTGCGGCGCTTCCTCTTCCTCCTCTTCAGGGTAGATCACCTCCCTCTCCAACCAACGCCACTGCTCCTCGCCCAACATGTCCTTTTGGGATTCGCCGCTGCTGTGATCGAGCCCCTCCTCGTATTCATGAGGGAGAGGGGGCGGATCACGAAAGTAGCGAGTGTCGAGGAGGATCAACTTGGCGCGTTTGCCCTTGGGACCAAAGGTGTAGCTGGCGTAGAGGCCCTCGCGGTGCCAACGAGGACTGTCGGGCCGTTCATCCAGGAACTCGAGCAGCCATCGCTGGCTCTCCCTTCGTCGCTCGAACTCTTTGCCTCCGTTGTTGATGCCAAAGTCATGATCGTCCTTCAAAGGGGAAAAAACAAAGATCATCATCAACATAAAGCTCGATTTCTATGAAAAGGTGTTCGAGTGGATTTTTACCCAGATGCCGAGGATGGAAGTTGTGTTGCGCAGCTTCGCGTAGTCGGGCTGATCCTTCTGTCGCTGGTACTGCGCTTTGACGGAGTGCTCGCTGCCAGGTCGCCAAAGCAGCAGCGGCCAGAAGGGCCTGTCGGAGTAGATTATGTCGCCCAACCACAACCAAAGGTCCGGCTGGTAGTCGAGGATGGGCTTCCACAGGGGTTGCGGTCGGTCATCCTTGTTGCAGGAGCCAAAGGCAAAATGGGTGAGGGGCTTGTCAGGGTAGAAGGCCTCCTCGCGCGCTGGCGTTACTGCAGCGGCGGTGGCGGCAACGCTGCCTTGAACAAGCAACGCGCTCGGAATGGAGGCCACGAGGATGGACAGGACCACCACTGCCGTCACGAACCACCACCTCTTCATTTCGTTGCAACGTTTCCCCCTGCTCAACGGCTGGTTATGCTCCCCGCACCTCTTCTTCAGAGAGGCCTCTTTTTGGGGTTACACCAAAAACAAAAAAAAAAATTAACACAAAAGAGTGTTGCAGGTGGCGGTGCCACGTTGCAACTACCAGAGAGAGAGAGAGAGAGAGAAGTGAGAGAAGTGAGAGAAGAGAGAGCACAGGGGATCTTTTGCAGGCTTGAGGTTTATTCCTCTCAAATTTTTGAAAAAAAAAGATGCCAAAAGACTCTCCAGAGAGGGTGAGGAGGTTGGTTTGGTTTTTAAGTGTTGGCGTGCACAAACTGGGCTACAATGTTGGCAAAGTTGGCATAGACCCACATTGGATACTTCACCTCAAAGCCAAGTCCCATCGCTGCTGTCGTGGTCTTCTTTGACTTAACGTTCTCCTCCTCTTTCTTTCCTTTGTCATCACCTTCACGCTCCTCAGAAACGCTATAGCTGATGAGCTTTAGTCCCATGCTGGCCAGGAGGTCATCCATAATCTGCTTGTGAACCTCCAACACGAGCACATCTTCCTGCAGTAATGGATAGCTCTCGTACCGCTTTCTCTGTCTTTGGCTTATCTCTCTAAGAATGTCAACCAAGAAACCAATGCGAAGTGGCACGGTAGAAGATGATGAGGATGAGGATGAAGAAGAAGTAGTGTTGTTGAATGGACTTCGGAATGGTAGCGACGAAAGGAACGAAGCAGAAGAATAAGCGGTGATGGTGGAAGGAGAAGAAGAATGATGAAAATCCGTGCTGCTGGTGTCGTTGCTGTTGTTTTGCTTGCTTTCATCATTGAGACTCTGTACAAAGCGTTTGGTGGCGGTGTTGAGAGCGTTTTTCACGCTGCTCTCAAGGGTGATGTACGGGATCAACGTGCCTTTCTCATTGCAAATGTTGGTGTCAAGCTGGAAGCAGTATTCAATGGCTGCTTTTAGCTCTGCCACTCTATAGCCTATCTCTGTAACAAAGAGGAGGAAAAAAGAGGAGAAGGAAGTTGAGAAACAGGAATGGCAATGAATTTGAGAGAGAGAGAGAGAGAGAGAGAGAGAGAATAGTACCTGATTTTGTTAAAGTCTGTTTAGGCATGAAGTCTGTCAAGAAGTCGTGATGGCAACATAAATCACCAATGTTGGCTTTTAGCACCACCCACACAAACATTGGGAACTTCTCTTCCGCTCCTCTAATTGTTACCAAACGAAACTTGTAAGTGATCAAACACAAAATAAGAGAGAGAGGGAGAGGGAGGGAAGGAAAGGTGTACATATTTGGTTGTGTTTCTTCTTCGTCGCTGTTTCTGTCAATATCCAATGAATCCATTGCTCTTGTACGCTTTCTATTCAGTTCTGCTTCGTCGTCATCATCCGATGAGGTTGCTGCGCTAGTTGTCGTGGAAGAAGAGGCATTGCAAGCTTTAATTATCTCTTTGGAAGTAGCTACAAGACATGCCAGCTTCCCTCGTACGGTTTTTTCCTTTTCCAAGTTTTTTAGACGTTGCACCGCAGCATTGAGACCGGTGAGCAAACGTGTCTCATCCATATTGCTGTGATCCGCTGAAGTGTTTACTCCCAAATCTTCTAATGTAACATCTTTCAGTGATAACATCTTTGCGTGAAAACTTCCATCTCTAAGTTTATTCTTTACAAGAAAATAAATCGTTAGGGGAGAGAGAAAAAAATAAAGAACAAGATGCATAACTCCAAGGAGAACCACGAACCTTATCTTGATAGAGCGTGAACAAGGTAGAATATACTTTTTGAAACACGATGTCTTTGAGGTGAATAAGCACCAGCTTGTTCAAATGGGCGTTATTGGCAGCTGGGTCGGCAGACGGTAAGGGCTCTACCTCCCAATTTACTCCGTTGACCAACTCTTGGTGTGTAAACGCTGTTTTCAAAAAGAGTTTGCAAAGAGTGAGAAAGAAAGATGGAGATGGTTAAAAATGAAAGAAGAGGTATATTACTGATAAATGAGATTATATCGTCTATGGCATTGGGAAGGAGGCGATCCACTTTGGTGGTGTTGGAAGAGGATAGAGAATACATGCTGTGGAAGGTGATGCTAAAGTGATATACACGCTCTCCCACTGGATTACTACTTGAACTGCAGAATTATTAGGTTAGACAAAAGAAACAAGAAATTCTTAAAGCTTGGTTGGCACCTTAAATAAGTGGGAAGATCTTGGAGTGATAACTTGACAGCCGAAAGGCTACCACCAATGCCACTCCACTTGTTGGCATCCATCATTGGTGTGCCAGAGAGTGCATGAATAGAATCAGAGAGAGTTGTGTTCATCAATCGTTGTGCTCCCCTTCGTTTTAAAATGTGTGTGTGTAAGAGAATAAGTTGGAACAGCATGGTCAAAAAACAAACAAAAATAAGAAACAATTTTTTTAAAAAAATGTACCGAGAGGACATGGATGGATCTCCCTTTTTAAAACTAGCTTTCGTGAGGTTGTCGCCTTTCCAGTAACCAATCAAGCTATCTCCATTGGCAAATTGCAGCTTGCCTTCTCCTTCCTTTAGGTCATTCCACCATCCGCCGTCGTAAAAGGTACCATCACTGAAAAGCAATAGCCCTCTTCCATGCCGCTTCATAATTCATTCGGTGAGTTGATATTTTCGTTCACGTCAGGCAACTTTAATTATAAAGAGAAATACCTTGTTATCTTTCCATGAGCCATAATACTTATCGCCGTTAGGAAAGAGAAACACTCCGTAGCCATTTCTCTGTTGTAAGGGAAGAAGAGAATGAGTTGCAGGGAAGAGCAAGAAATTGTCACAGTTATAAAATAAAGACCTGATCCTTGTTGAACGTTCCAAGATAACGAGATCCATCCGAGCAGTGCAATTCTCCCTGTTTGTGCATTTGGCGAGTTTGTGAATATAAACGATCAAGTAGCAGAAATGGCAAGGGTTATACGGTACTTGTCCGTGCTTCTGAATATGAAAGGAAGAAACCGGAGAATAGGAGCTGATGGGTATGACATCAAATGTTCCTATATATTTGTCTCCTTCTTCTGAAGTATAAATGCCAACTCCCCCTACAAGTACAGCAACAACAACAACAAAAAAATAGTTAACCAGGGAAAAAACAAGAGAAGAGAACCAAGGAAAGGTACCTGGTAAGTCATCTTGCCAAAGAGCTTCAAGCTTTCCTTTCTTCTTACTCTTCCACACCATGCTGCCAGTACCCTCCCGTTTGTCGTTTTCCCAGTGGCCATCAAACACATCGCCATTCTCCCATACATATCTGCCTTCTCCGTGTCGCTTTCCTTTGGCCCATCCTCCTTCGTATTTGTCTTTGTTCCAGTATCGTTGTGTGCCAACTCCGTGCTTTTCTCCGTCCACCCATTCTCCTGTTTTAAGAGTTTGAATAACGAGTTCCAAACGAATAGAAGAACAAGAATAAGTAGCACGAACTAACCTATGTACAGATCATCTCGCTTGGTAAGTTCTTTGCCCATTCCATAAATGTAGCCACGTATGGTATCTCCTTCGTACCACGTCTCTGGGTTTTTCTTCAGCATGACCTTGCGATGATGGCTAAAGGACTGCACGGTGGCCTTGGCCAATGCCTCCAACTGTTGCGCCGTTCGCCACTCCTCAGCTGCTCCCAAATCCACCGACAGCACTTCCTTCAGCGCAGGGCAACTCTCTCTCAGCTCAAACAACCATTCCTTTGCGTGAGCGATGCTATTGTTGCTCCTGTTCGTTGTCAAGACGGTGCTGTCTTCGATGAACGGAGAGAGAATGGTATGAACGACAATGACAGGCACTTCCTTGCTGAGCTCTTGCAAGAACTCCACTCTCTCTTCCAGGTCCCTCTTCATCTTCTTGTTCTCGTCGTCGTCATCATGATCGAGAGCCGCGTCTTCCTCCTCACTGTCTTCCCTTTTCTCCTTCTCGCGGTCCATCGCTCCATCCACTTCGCCGCCTTCTATTTCTGCTTCTTGCTCTCCTATCGACGAAGAAGAAGAGGGTAAAGCAGAAAAACTTTTGGCGGAAAGGCAGTACCAAATGACGTCCACTTTCTTTTGTGGCGCGGCATCCGTACGCGTGGTGGTCGTCCCTCTACGCCCATACATCTTCAACAGCTGGTCATGCCCCTTTCGCCAGACATAGTCCACCTCCGCCATGTTGTTGTGCTCAATCTTGTTGTGGATGTGCTGCTGAAGCTGTTCCATCATGCCGGAAGAAGCAGGAGAAGAGGTAGAAGGAGAAGAAGAAAAGGGAGTAGAGGCAGAAGAAGTGGTAGAGGTGGAAACAAATGGAGAAGGAGAGGAAGGAGGGGGCAACAAGGAGGTGAACCGCTCCGTCTCCACCTTTCGCCCCGCGGAGTAGGTCACCTGCTTCTGCAGGAAGGCCGAGAGGAGGGCCAGAGCGGTCTTGCTCTCCCCGCCGAGGGCCACCACGAAGCGCTCGCCTGGGGGAAGCTTGCTGGCGGCGTACTTCTGCAGGGGAGAGACGTTGTTGCTGGCGCTGGCAGATTTGTTGCTCTGAGACAGATTTGTTGTTGTTGCTGTCGTGGAAGTGGGAGGAGGAGGAGAAGAAGAAGACGAAGAAGAAGAAGAAAAAGAAGAAGAAGAAGAAGAAGAACAAGAAGAAGAAGAAGAAGAAAAAGAAGAAGAAGAAGAAAGGGTGTTGTTTCGTGCGGCTACTTGAGGGGAAGAAGACATTCGACGTTTGTTAATCTTTTTTTTTTTGAGATGGTGTGTTTGTTGAGGTTCTGCTTTTCGGGAAGTGTGCAGTAGTTACGTTACACAAGGACAAAAAAAAAAATGAAGAAAGAACGACCAAGAAAAGGAAGAAGGCTTAGTTGACCGTGTCAATGACCTTCCTTCTCGCTTGAAGCGATTTTTCTTTCTTTCTCCGTTTGTTTGGGGGTTCCTTTCTTACTTATTGCCTTTTTTCAAACTCCTATTATGCCACACAGAACAACATCATAGGTCTGCAATGCATTCCTGGAACGTGCTGCACAAATGTTTCTCATTCTGAGCTCCAGTTGGTCGAAACTATTATGATCAACAGTTCAACATAATATGAATTATAAAGATTTCCTGAGGTGCACATTTGTAAGTCATTTAGAGGTCGATTTGACCTCGCCTGCCGAGAGGAAAAAAAAAAATAGAGAGAAGGGAACAGAGAGGGGTGGCTTCCTTGCAGAGAGGGATGAGTTTCGCGGTGCGCAATGCGCTTCCCTACGTTGATGACTTGGTGCGAGAGTATCTCCTCTTCCGAGGATTTGCCAAGGCGTTGCATCACTTTGAAAGCGACGCCAAGGGCGACAAAATGCACAGCTTTAATGTATTTAAATACCTCTACTTTTTTTTTTCTTGATCTGTTTCTTTCAACATCTCTTTCTCTCTCTCTCTCTCTCTCTCTCTTTTTTAAAAAAATGGGTGAAAAACATCAGGTATCAAAATTAGTGGACACGATCTTTGGTTACATCCACTCGTTCTCGCTGGAGCCCCTCCTGGAACTTTGGGGCTACCTCCACAACCGCTTCTTCTCCCGTCTGGACGTGTCGTTGCTCCCTAGCGTAAAGAAGCTGGACCTTTCGCTCTGGCGCTACTACGTCGTTCACGCCATTTCCTCCTCTCGCCCCGACAAAGTTTTTGTATGTCTCTTCTCACCATTCTGTTCCTCGTTTCTCCACTTCTTCTCTTTCTTCTCCTCTCATTCTCTCTTCTCCTCCCTCTCTCATTCTCATCTCTTCTTCTCTTTCTTCTCCTCTCATTCTCTCTTCTTCTCCCTCTCTCATTGTGTTCTTCTTATAAAAGGAGTTCTATGAGAAATATGGACATTCCCTTTGTTTGGATCAAGAGTGGAAACCCTGGTTTAGTGCGTTGCTTCTCACATTGGAAGCCTCCTCCTTTTCTTTTCTTGTTCTGTTTCTTCATTGTGTTATCTATATTCTTTTGTCTGTTCTTATTCAATCTTATCTTACCATGGTCTCCAATAATAGTGCTGCCATACATGAAGAATCCCGAAGCAGACGAAACATTTTCACCGTTCTTTCAGAGAAAGTGGAAAGAAACGTTTTCTGCTTCGCTTCATAACTTTCTCTCCTCTATTTTTCACAACATGAGTTTGTGCCTCTTTCTCTCGTTATGGCAATTTGTTTCCGGTCCTTAACTTTGAAAACAAATAGGTCTGCCAAAACTGTTGAACTTCAATATAGAGCGGCTCCGAAGAAAGCAAATGGAAAGCGAGATTGAGTACCTTCGCAACGAGATCCATCGACTCAAAAGTGAGTTGGACGAGACCACAGACTCGCTAGAAACGCTCAAACGGGTTTCTCTTTCTCTCTTTTCCTCCCTCTCTTTCCTCTCTCTCTCTCTCTCTCTCTCCCTCCCTCCCTCCCTCCCTCCCTCCAACATTTCTATTCTAATGCCTAATGCCTTTCTTTTATTGTTTCCATTTGAAGTCAAGAGGGCAAATAACACATCAAGTAGAAAAAACAGACAAGAATAATCCACCTTTGTTAAAAGCCATTCCCAATGAGTCTATTAACAAGGCCAGAATAAGAATACAGGAAGCTGGTTTGTTAGCATCACTGAAAGTTTTAGGCTTGTTTTTTTGTTCAGTTTTTTGGAACTCATTCTCTTCTTTCATTTTTGTTTCATTTTTGTTTTCTTCGCTAGAACAACGAATGCGACAAACAAGAAGCAGATGGGGCTCTGAAGCTATACAATCTTCCATCCGCACCACAAGACGAGAACGTATAGAAGGTATGTATATCACATTCCCTCTTTCTTTTCTTTCTTCCTGTTATATCAATATTCTCTTCTCATTCTTGGGCAATTTCAGTTGCACATTCTCCCGACAACCATGAAAAGGAATTGGAGATTGGGGGCGGCAGAAAAGGAACGAAAGGCAGCACTGAAGCATTACGAGTTAGCGCAGGAGATGGAGATCTCAACAACAGAGCACCAATGTACGCGCCCTTACCCAGCGGCAGTGCAGAGGAAGATGAAGAAGAGGATGAAGACTACACTCTCTCCTCCGGTCGTCACAGCTTGCAACAATCTGACGAGGACGCCCCTTCAAGCAGTAGCGTTGACTCACCGCCAGCATCTTCAGTAACATTGGGAGGAAGAGGGTCTCCCATCACCCGCGTGAAGCAGGTGGGGAAGATCGTCACTGAGAAGATGTTCACTGGGCATGCCGCACCTGTCTCTAGGTGTCGTTTCTCCTCTTCGGGGGAGTACATCGCCAGCGGTTCCACCGATGGTACTGTCAGGTGCGCACCACTTCCTTTTCGTGCATTTTTTTTTCATTTTTTAAAAAAAGTCTAATGTTTGTTGTCCTTAATTCCCACGGTAGGATATGGTCGGTCAACAGTAAGACAGCAGAACCGCGCAACGCCACATTGTTTTGCTTCTCTGAAATTCTATCACTTGCTTGGGAGACCAAAGCCGACCGATTGGTACTTTGTCTCCTCTCTTGCTCTCCTGCTCTCTTCTTGCTATACGCTCGTTAATGGAGATATCTACAGTTATTGTGCGGTACTTCCGATGGCAGGATCAAGCTCTGGAACTCATCCAGCGAAAAGGTTGTTGGCGACATTGTAACCGAAATCGATTACCCCAGGTTATTCTCTTCTTCTCTTACTTCAAGATATGGACATAGAGACTGAAACTGAAAACGTGTGTAGGGTATTGGACTTAGCGTGTAGCCCTAGCGATGCAGTGTTCGTCAGTGCAACCAGCTCCTTGTCGCAGAGTTCTTCTGGTGAAGTTAGCGTTTGGGACCTGCGAACCTTGCAGCTTCAAGTGGGTTACCCCCTCTTGTTGTATGTGTTCCTTTGCTGATGTTGTATTGTGTCTGTGCAGAGAAAGCTTAATTTGGAGAACGGAATAGCCATCAACAGTGTAGAGTTCAATCACAACGGCTCTCTATTGCTGACTGGAGGGAGGGATGGCATCGTTCGTGTGTACGATATGATGAGCTCCAGCACGCCAATTATGCAGTGGCAAGCCGACCCCACTGAATTGTCGTGTGTTCGCTTTAGCAGAGATGAAACTGCCATTTTCACCCTTGGCACCACAAATGAGGTTCCTCCCTCTTTTCTCTTCTTTTTTTAATCATGATTTTTGATCTCTTATAACTTCTTACTCTCTTCTCTTCTACGCGATCCAAGATCCATGAATGGAGTATACATAACATTGGCAAAAAAGTCAACTCCTACAATTGGGAGGAAAGTGGTCCCTCTGACATAGCATTCAACTGGGAAGGCAACCAATTTGTTGTCGGAGGCAAAGTCAACTCTGCCTTTATCTACCAGGTACTCTCCTCTCCTCTTCTAGGCTTCTAATCTCGTCCTGCTCGCTTCTCTCTCTCTCTCTTGTCCCCTCCTGCTCTCCTCCTCCTTTTTTTTTTTTTGTTGTTCTCTCTTGCTCATCTTTTGCAAAGGCGGGCAAATCAGAACCGCTGTTGCGGTTACAAGGACACGGCAAAGCGGTGATGACGGTGGATTGGCATCCAACCAACAACGTGTGTATAACTGGCTCTCTTGACAACACAGTGCGCATCATTACTCTATCCTGAAAGAGAAGAGAGAGCATTTGTAACGAAACAAAACACAAGATTTTTTTGTCTTTTTCAAATCCTTTACACAAAATACACTAAACAGAAGAGGTAGAAAAATAAAATAAAGGAAAGGAGGCGCTGATCTACAATTCCACTCTGGCGTTGGGTTGTTTTCAGTTGTTGTTTTTTCAACGTCAAAAACGTTGGTAGCTCTTGTGTTGTTGTTGCGTTGTAGTTTCGTTTTTGGTTGACAGAAGAAAGGCAGCATACAGCAGCTCGCTTTAAAGTCGTTGAAGGAGTAAAGTAGCAAAGCTTCGTACAGTTTTACAGTAGAGGTTGTTGGTCCAATGGAGGCCGCGAAAGGGAGAAGTTGAAAAAAAAGTTTTTTTTTGTGTCCATCTACTCTTCTTTGGACCGTCCAGGAGAGGAGTTGAAAAGGTGTTGGCTGCTGGCGGCACGCTTGGCGTGGGTGGCTCTTACCCTGGCTATCGGGCCGGAGAGGGAGAGGGAGCGCTGTTGGATGTCCCTTGTGTCGAGGTCGCGTCGCACCAGATGAAGGAAGCTCTTGAAGGAGCGGTTGCTGTCTCCTGGATAGTCTCGCTCCAACTTGCTATCAAACTTGTTCCGAGCTATCAGGTAATAACAAAAGATGCGGCATTAGTTTACAAAATCAATAAATAATGTAAGGAAAAAGGAGAGGAGCTAACCGTTAAAGTCATCCACAAAGGCGCCGTAGGTATACTTTGTGAGCTTGTTCCGGGCCAAGAGGTGCTGCAGGGCATCCAGTTCCTCCTGACGGGCTTCAGCCTCTTTCTTCCTCTTCTCTGCAATCTCGCGCAGCGAGGGAGCCTTGGGCCTGGAGGACTTGGAGGGACTTGCAGCGTTGCTGCTGCTCGCACTCGAGCTAGGACTAGAGCTACTGGAGCTCGAAGTAGAACTGGCATCAGAACTAGAGCCAGAATCTTTGGTCGAAGAAGTACGCGAAGAAGAGTGCCTGGGAGGCATGGGGCTGGAGGGCAGGCTGAGACCAAGGCCAGGGGACTTGGTGAGGTCCGGAGAGGAGAGCTCCCTCTTGAGCAGCTTGCAGCGAACCTTGACTTCGTCGATGCTCTCTGGGGATTGACGCATGGTTCCTCCACGTCCCATAAAGTCCAACGATGGGTTTCCTGTGTTTATTTAACAAAAGAATTAGTTTAGCGAGGGAAGGGAGAGAGAGAGAGAGAGAGAGAGAGAGCACGAGTGTATACCGTATTTGGAAGACCATTTGACAATCTTCCGCATGTCCTTCCACTGGTCGGGGCGGTAGCCCAAAAGGTACATCACCTTAAGGAACAGAATTGGGAAAAGGCGAGGAGACGCCATCAACTATTTTTGAAAAAAGACATTGTTAGCCTGGCGAAAGAGAGAGAGAGAGAGAGAGAGAGGAGGGGGGAGGGGATAGAGAAGTACAAACCTCATCGATGGTGCCCATGAAGGACATCATGAATAGGGTGCCGTAACCACGAATGAGGCCCTTGCTCTTCAGCCATTGGGCCATGCTCGTCCAGTGTGGAGTGTAGTTAACTCTAGGCGGCAACAATGCTGTGGTTGCAACGACAAATATAAGCAACTGAGGAGAGAGATAGGGAGAGAGAACGTACGTTCCATGCCGTGACTGATGCTCAGGGCATAGCCACAGATGGCTAACCACAGGAGAGGGTTGTAAGGCAAGGGAGTGGGATCATACCAGGCATGCTCCTCTCCGTCCATATGGCGAAACTTAGAGATGTAAATGTTAGAATGCATCCAAAAGGCCAGCACTACCGGCGCCGTGAAGATCTATGCCAGTAAAGGATACTCGTTCGTTAAAGACAAATTAAAAATGGAGGAATGAAAACAAGAAAGTAGAATTTACCCCAAACATGTAATCTCGTTGGAGAAAGCCCCAAACGATGTAGTAGCCGGCGAGATAGAGGGCCACAAACACGGAGGCGCTCCACATCACGTAGTTGACCTCCCGCTCCTCCCCGATGTCGGTCCATAGAGATCCACAAAAACAAAACAAAAAGAAATTGATGAGGGGCTGATTATTGACGGAAATTCCAAAAATGATTGCGAAAAGTAAAAGATGATGGTCAGTTCGTGATGCGGGGAGTTTTGGGGAGGAGGGGAAGGAAGGGGTGAGAAAGAAAACCACGTACAATGCAGATGAAGTGGCACAAGCGACAACTGTGTTCCAAAACCATAAAATAAACAAAAATCAGTTATTCAAACCAAACCAGACAGCTTTGACAATCCAATGGATCGCAACAGAGAAGAGGGTGGCCCAGAAGAGAAAGCAGGAGGGGGAACAACGTACATAAAACTGGTGTGAAAAATCTCAAAAAGGTAGAGTTGATAGTGGAGACTGAGGCCTGTGAGCTCTGTGAGGGGAGCCACAAAAAGGAAGCCAATCCACTTGGAGTACCACTTATCGCTGAAGAAGAGCCAGCCTAAATATTTGTGCCAAAACTGCAGTTGCCATGTGTCGGGGCAGGCTCGTACGGGCTCTGTTCGTTTCCTCTCCAGGCGCTCGGCCTCCTCCCAGGCGCTCATCGATCTTTTGCGGGTCTTGATCCTGTTCAAGTCGCGGTGGACAAGATTTGAAAATGTGGATGATCTGGGATGCGAGGGAGAAGCAGGAGGGGAGGGAGAAGTAGAAGAAGAGGGAGGTGCAAGATGATCCAAAGCAGACTGGTTGGGTTCGCCTTCGGAGGCTGCCCCTGATGACCAGTGGGAACTGGTTTCTGCTTCGTTGAAGCCCATTTGTTTCTTTTTTTTTTTTTGTTTTTTTTTTTCGAAAAAAAAATCCTTGTCCGTTTGGTGCTGTTTGGATTGCAAGGAGAGGGAGAGAGGGAGAGAGCCAAAAAATAAACTAACAACCACCAAAGTAAAGAGGAGAAGGAGGAGAGGAGAGAAGAAAAGGAACAAAAAAACGGTAGTTAGAATAGGGGGGGAAAAAAAGAGAGAGGTAACAGATGCAAAAAAAAGAACAAGAAGAGCACAGAATGTCAAAACAATCAAACCTTTTGGCGTAGACCCGACCACAAGGAAGAAGAGGCGGCGTGTGCCAAAAAAAAATAAATATACAAGGGGAAAATATAGATGAAAAAAAAGAAAAAGAAACAAGGAGTTTGGCGGGGTCGATGCAGCGACCTGCCTGCAAGAAACAAACCCACACCCAAAAAAAAAAAAAAACAAACACAAACAAAACGGGGCGACCTTGAAGGTGCAGCGTCCCTTAACCCCGATGCCTTACAAGCTCTTCCTTGGTTACGTGTTGTTTTTTTTCTGCGGTTTGGTTCGCCCAAAATATTTCCAAGCGGTTTTTTATTTTGTCCTTGTTTATCGTTGCGCGGAAACAAAATTGGCTCTAGATAGGTCGTAGTGAGTTCTGCATCGGCTCATAGCCAGTAATTAACGAACCGGTAGGGCTTCCTTATTAGTCCGCTTTTCTGGGCTACCGGAGCTGCACGTGGGCGAAAGTTACCAAGTAACTATGGATTTTTCCTTTTATCAGACGATCGAAGAAAAGAAAGGACTACGATAGAATTCCAGTTCCAAAATACTTTATTATATTTTTCCTTTTATCATCATTTCCCCGTGTGATTGGGCGGGTCGGCATCTAAACCGAAGGATTAGGAAAGTATCGGAACAGGGATTAACAGAATGTTTCGCCAAAATGTACCATTTACAAAAGGAGGGCATGGGAATCTCGCCAATTTTTTGTTTTTTAAAACATGGAAAACCAACCCCTGCACTCCATAATTGCCCTAAGATTGTCCTACCATCTCTTTAAGGGCGGAAAGCGTGGGACTCATTTCCCCTTTGTTGGCGTGCAGTACGTCCCTAATGATTGCCAGGTCCAAGTTTTTGAAGATTGGCAAGCGGCTTAGCGTCAAAACAGTTCGTTCTTCCTCTTTATCTTCCCTTTCCTTGTGCCCTGTGTCATCCTTGGCAACTTCCCCAGGTCTCGAGGTTGCGTGACGATTACTATTGCTGTGTTCCGCTTTCCCCGCCTTTTTTGTTTTCGTTGGGCTCTGGCTTGATTGCTCTCCTTCATCATCATCCTTCGGAGGGTGCCAAAAGTTTTTCAGGTGCTGCGGATTTTTTCGGTAGCATGACTTTCCATACATGCAAGCTGGTTTGTCATGCCCTGCACTTGCTCCACCTGAAACACCTCTAGTTTGGTGGTCCCTAATGAACCGGTGGGCGTCTTTGAGCGTGAGTTTGAAGTCGTCATCATCATCATCCTCTCCATAGTCCGAAAAGTCGGCGATTGGGTCATCGTCAGCCACTAGAAAGCCGTCGTTGGGGTCATACTCGTTGGGTTGGCCGTCATCATCAGAGTCTATCTCTCCAGACCGCTTCTTCTTTTGTTGTTGTTTCTTGGCAGCAGCTCTCTTAGGCCGCGGTGAGGCAGACGTTGGTGTTGTGGTACTTGGTGTTGTTTTGGCTTTCTTGTTGGATGGTTTGTTGGCGGTTGCTTTTCCTTCGGGCTTTGGTCCTCCTTCTTCATCATCGCTGGTTTTCAGCTTGCGTTTGCCTATTGTCTTTGTTGTAGTTATGGGTGTTGAAAGTTTGGTTTCTTGCTTTTCGCTGCCAGACTCGGATGCGTGGGATTCCTCTCCCTCTGGTTCGTCCTCTTCCTCTACATAGTCGACCCGAGTTTGGAGCCTAAAGTCAAACTCTCCAAAGAGAAGGGCGAACCGATCATCGCTGTTTAACACTCGTTTATCTCCTTGGGATAGTTGTTCCCAAACGCCGGTTGTTGCTGGCCTGTATGTAACAGTGGGATTGGTGCCATGCTATAACCAATGGACAGTTAGGGAGAGGAAGAGGGAGAGGGAGAGGGAGAGGGAGAGGGAGAGAGGGAGAGGAGAGGGAGAGGGAGAGGGAGAGGGAGGGAGAGAGAGGAGAGGAGGGAGAGGAGAGGGAGAGGAGAGGGAGAGAGAGAGAGGGAGAGGGAGAGGGAGAGAGGGAGAGGAGGGAGAGGGAGAGGGAGAGGGAGAGGGAGAGAGGGAGAGAGGGAGAGGGAGAGAGGGAGAGGGAGAGAGAGAGGGAGAGGGAGAGGGAGAGGGAGAGGAGAGGGAGAGGGAGAGGGAGAGGGAGAGGAGAGCAAGAAGAACAACATGTCGTTGTTCTTCTTCTCCTCTCTTTCGTTGGAAAGAAGGCCGGTTGAAGGAACATTACATACTATAATGAGAGTGACTGTTTCATCCTCTTCTGACAGTACTAGCTCAACTGATAAGAAGACTCAGGAAGTGAGGATTGTGCAATGCATCGGCACTGGATACCATACCTTGCTTTCTGGAACAGCGTTTGTCTGTTACGCCAGTTAGATCTCCTCTTCCAAGTAACGTGGACTGGTCTTCCAGGTAAATAGGTTCCGCATCTCCATCCTCACGCAGCAGACGAGCTCGGAATACCCGCACCTTGTTTGGTGCTTTGTGTTGTTGCTTGGTGCTTTGTGTTGTGGAAGTGGTGCGTGTCGCAGGCTTTGAGGTTGCGGGTGTTACTGGAGCAGTCGGAAGAACTGGCCCCACCTTTTTGCTCTTAGCTTTCGTCTTGGGTTGAGCGCCTTTGCTTTCTTCAGTTGCCGCTGCACAACAAAAGCAATGAAAAAGAAGTAAGCCCAGAAGAACAGAACTGTTTTTTTGCACAAACCTGCAATGAGATCACGAAACATTTCTTGGTCTTCTGGTTTAAGCTCCTCAAAGCCTTGCAAATCGTCTTCAGACTCTATTTTCTTGGTTTGCTTTCTGGCTCGTTTGAAGCTCTGTTGTTTGCATTCACAAAGAAGTCATGTTTGAGCTCTCTAGAAGGTTTTCCACCGCAATGCTGTCAAGAGAACCAAACCTGGAAGATGCACTCTGGGTGGAAGTAGTCCGTCATAGTGCCTCCTTCGGTAAACCTATCAGAAGGGTGAATCTTACCCACTCGCACCGTATCCTTTTCAATCTTTTGCTTGCAAGCCGCCAACTTGCACTACAAAGAAAAAGCACGGTTTTCATTCAGCTCAACAGAAATGTTTCCTCAAAAAAAAAATGGAGGTAGAGGGTTTAAAAAAAAAACGCACAGAAGAGCGACTTGTCTTCGCGTAGTCCACCTACACAAAACCGATGGGAGAAAAGAGGATAAAACCAGCCATGGGTGAGCAACGAAGGCCAACAAAGCGAAAACGTGTTAAATAAAAAAGGCTAACCTTGTATTCATTGTGTGCCATGGTTCTTTCAGCACCCCGCCGCAGCGCCGCCCTTTTTTTCACTCCTCCTCCACACAGTCAACCAACAGGTTCTTCCTCTCTATTTTTTTCGATCAATTTTCTAACGGCTCGAAATGCTGCTGAAAAAATTTCCTGGAAAAAATTCCTGCAACGAGGGTGAGAGAAAAGGGTACCAAAAATTTTTTTGGCGGCAAAAAAGAAAAAAAAGCGGTTTGGGGCTAAACGACGTAGCGGAACAAGAAGAAGTAGCACGAGGTAGTGAACATCGGCAAGGCAAGGGTTTTTTTTTTTGGGAGGGGGATTGGTCTTTGACTGCAGGCTTCTTCTTATCATCCATCGGCAGAAGAAAAGAGAGAGAAGAGGCGTGAGGCATCGAGATGTTTTACTCCCAGTTTGTGTTGGCCAAGAAAGGGCCGTTGGGAAAAGTATGGCTGGCGGCCCACTGGGACAAAAAGCTGTCCAAGACAGAAATCTATTCCACTGATCTAACGGACTCTATCGGTGAGGACTTGCTCTGTATTCTTATTTCATTTATTATTTATTTTCGTTTTGTGATGAAACTGATTTTGCGTGATTCTTTTTCGCCCGCAACACACGAAGAAACGATCATCAATCCTACGGTGCCGATGGCACTTCGCATGAGAGGACATTTGCTTTTGGGTGTGGTTCGCATTTATTCTCGAAAGGTCCACTACCTCTTAAATGACTGCAGTGATGCTCTCGTGAAAATCAAAATGGTAACCTTTTTTCAAAACAAAATTGTTGAGAAATCTTATTACCCTTTCTCATTCCATTCCTCTTTTATTTAGGCCTTTCGTCCAGGCGATGTGGACTTGGCTCCAGAAGCTGAAGTAGCTCCACTGGCTACCATTACTTTGCCGGAAACATTTTTTGACCACGAAATCACTCTACCTGAAGCAGAACTGAGGTACGTCTCCTGCGGTGAAAGTGAAAAATGGCTCTATTTTTGGACTTGTAGGATAAATGCTGACAATCTTGTTCTGTTTCGTTCTCTCTCTCTCTCTCTCTCTCTCTCTCTCTCTCTCCCTCCTCTCTTCCCTTAGCTTACCTGCTGAGGAGGACCTTTTAAGCTTAAATGTTGTGCGTGACCGTATTGCCATCACGTTGCAGCAGGAGGAATTCACTCCCTCTGCTGAGGGTGCCTCGCAGTTTGATTCTGAAAAGCTTTTTGAGGGTTTGATGGGCGCAGATGACGAAGCCTTCAGCACCGTCATCCACACGAGCATTCCTGCCACCCCTGAAGCCCCCCGAGCGGAGGAGGCCGCTCCATTAATTTCGCCGTATGGTGACGATCGAGGCTTTGGCGAGTATGTTCTTCCTGTGCTTCTTCTTGGTGGAGGCTAACACCTTTTCCTTTCTGTTGCCTGCTGTTATTAGATTTCCTACAACAGCAGGACCCGATTTCAGTTTTGAGCAGGACCAAACCTTTTTGCCGGACGAACCTCCTATCGACACTCCTCATATCTCTAGAGTTGGAGAGGAACCTGTGGGTCCTGTTACACCAAGTAAGTTACATTTACGTCCGTTATTTACGTTTCAAAACTTGTACTCAAACATATATGATATCTGTATGTTTGTCTCTGTCTCCTCCTTGCAGTCAAACCATCAGCAGTCATTCCTGAGGAACTGCTTCGACAAAGCCCAACACGAAGAGGTGAAAAGAGGAAGAGAATCGAAAAGGTGCGGCGAGTGCCCATTGACAAAGCCACTATGATGAGCGCAGCGTACGTTTCTATTATATGTTAACTATTGCTCCGTTTAACTCGTTTCTCTGCCGCTATTACTTCTTCACTTGGCAGTGAAATGCGGGACCATTTAAAAGATACTAGCGATATTGTTCGCAACCTGGAGCCCGAGCCTTCCTCTAAACGGTCCATGAGAGAGAAAGAAGCCTTGTACAAACCGGAAGCTGAGCTTTGGAGACAACCTACCTCCGCAGGTTGTTCTCCTCTCTCTCTCTCTCTCTCTCTCTATCATTCTCTCCTCTTTCGCTATTTCGTTCTCGTTCTCCCGTTCTCCTCTGCTTTAGTGCTCTGGTTACTCAACGAAAAAAAAAATATTCAGGTATGCAAAAATCTCCTGCTCTTATGGCACTGTTTTCTCGCAACATGACCACCGCCGTGCCATCGGTGCAAGAAGTACCCAGCCCGCTGCGAGAGCCAGGTGAGAGGTTCGTGACCACACCACAAGCCATGGGCCAAGAACCGGGCGAACACATCGACTTCTCCTTCCAACCAGACACCTCCTTCTCCGTGATTGAACCTCCGCCAGAAGAGGAAATAACGCGCGAGGAGGAGGCTGCAAGAGAGGAGGAAGAGCGCGAGTTTGAGCGTGGCATAGTGGCTGATAGCAGAACATGGAGCGAACGTACCGTTAAAATGTATGTGCTCTCTTTCGCTTCTTGTTGTTCTTCTTTTCCGCCTCCCACTCCTGCCGGTCATTTTCTCCATTTCTTGCTTCTCATGTTTTCCATATTTTTTTCTCCAAGGTTGCGCTTCTTGACGCGCGAGTTTGATGAGAAGCGAAAGGCGGGAGAGGATAAACTGAGTTTGTTGGAAATGGTGGAGGGCAAGTCGAAAAGAGTCGTGGCGGGTACCTTTGCCGAAATGTTGGTCCTCAAGACCCGCAATCTCGTCCATCTGCAACAAGAAGAACCCTATGGCGACATCATCATCACCAAAACGGTATTTTTTCTTCTTCGTTCTGCTTTTCTTTCTCCGTTCCGTCTTTGTGGAACTAACTAACAAGCACCATTTTTTCTTCGGCATGCATAACGTTGTTATGTTAAAAACAATGGAAAGGCGGGCTTTGCCTTGGCGCCAAAGACTACCTCCAGGGATACCACCCACGAGTCGCTCCTCCGCACTCCTCTTGGCGTTGCTGGCTGAGAGGGACCCCTCCCTTTTGTCCGGTAAAAATAATCAAAACAAAAAAAAATATTTGTATTTTTTTGTTGACGAAAAAGAGTGTCGACACATCCACAGAAAAAGGAGATCACAAGCAACGTTTGGCCAAACAACGAGCAAGCCTGGGCCCTTCTCGTGGGAATAAAAATAGCGAAAAGAAGCATCAAAGAAAGGCAAACAGCGCTTTGAAGTTCTTCAGAAACAAAAAACGAATGAGCACACTGAGGAAAAGAAATTGGAGACAGATAAGATACCCTGCTCCGTTGTGGGGTTGGGATGACGAGGATGCTATCGATCCGATGTACGGCAGCATTATCGTGGAGGAGACGAGCACCCCCAGAAAACTGGCCTCCCCCGGAATCCTGCGGGAAGAAGAAGCAACGAAGGACTTCAAAGTGGTGAGAAGAATGAGTACCCCTACTCCCATCAAAGTGCAACCGCTTGATCATGGTACTTTTTCCTTTGTCCTTTTGTTTGTCGTTGCTCACTAACGGTCATCCTTAGAAGAAGAGCCTCACGTCATTGCAAAGGAAGAGGCAGTTGCCGTGAACGACTCTTCTGACGCTCCAACTCTGACAACGCCCACGGATGCCGAAAAGACGCTCATCAAGTTTGCAGCGATGCACAATGTAGATACTCCCAACCCCCAAAAAGTGAACAAACGCAGTCAAGAAGAAAATGAACAGAAGGCAATCGAGAAGGAGAAGGAGAAAGAAAAGGAGAAAGAAGACGACAGCGACCGAGACGATGACACCAGTGCATCCGACAACAGCGAATCAGAAGCGAGCCAAGAGAGTGAAAAAGAAGACGAGAAGCAGAAGGGGATCGACAAAGAAGACCAAGAGGAGAAATACTCAGAGCTGACCAGGTTAGAGGAGATAGATGCACTCTTTGAGGGCCGGGAAGACCGAACACTGACGTTTGTCGAGTTTTATGCGGCGCTAAAGGAGAGGACGAAGGTATTGGCAGAGTTGGATGTGTCCTCTTCCAACCAACACGAACTCATTGTGAAGCTTCTTATGGGAGCGCATACCTCGCAAAGGGTTTCTTATGCCAAGTATCAAATCGTTTCGGCCTTCTTTGGTTCGTTGTGCAATGACAAGAACATGTTAACGGTTCGTGAAGTTTGTCGCTCTCCTCAGAGGAATGTTTTTCAAAAAAAAAAAAAACAGTTGGGCTAACTCTTTTGCATCGTTGTCCTTGTTGGTTGAACTGCAGCTGTTGAACTTTTATCGAGACATGATTGCGGGAAATTCCAACTACACAGTTGATCGTGCCATTGGGTAACTAATTGAACACCTCGACGACTGGTTATCAACTGCAACTGATCCTCTCTCTCTCTCTCTCTCTCTCTCTCTCTCTCTCTCTCCCCTCAACAAGTTGGTTTATGGGCGCGTTACTACCAGAAGAAGAGGAGAATCTCCTCAGTTCTGTTCCACCTCAAACTTTTATTGTGAGCTTTGGGGTTGAGGACTCGACGTTCGTCTTCTCCTACAACGACTACGACGAGGACGGACAAGAAAAGACCAGCACGTTTCTCATCAGTATCACCTACAACCCGCAAACAGGCCTCTTCTCGGGAATGGACATGGAGAATCCTGACAGCGATCAGGATGTACATTATAAAAGCCTTGCAGAGATAGCGACCATGTTCAAGAAGCTCGGTTTTAGGCCTTTGAGCCCACATATTCTGTTTGGCTACGGCGAGAAAGTTGCCCTGGTTTGATGGTTCTTTTATTCATGCCTTTATAATCGACAATTGTATTTGGTTGTTTTTCTGTCTTGCCTCTTCTCCGGCGGGTGTTGTCCTTCATGACAAGATTCGTTCTCTCTTCTCCCTTCTCTTGGTAAGAGAGAAAAGAGAACAAACCATAAGGAGAAGAGAGAAGAGAGAACAAACAGTTCGGAAAACACCAAGATTGGTTCTCTCTTCTCTCTTCTCTCTTTCCTTCACGGCTACTATGAAGACCTTGCTTCTCTCGTTTGCTACTTCTCCTCTTCCGTTTGCTTTTCTGGCTCACTTGTTCGTTCCTCAAATGACAGTGCCTGTTCCACAAGGGAGGCCAAATTCTCGTTGCAATGATTTTTCACAATGCCATTCAGTACAACAACCTGCTCCTTGGTTACCCTGAGGTCGTTGGCTGTTTCTCTCGCGTAAGTTTTTAGAGCTCCAATCATCTTATCTTGCTCCTCAATCTTGCCTGTTGCCTCCTTCAAGGAGGGTTTCAGTTCTCCAATCTCCTTGCTTTGCTCCTCAATCTTGTCCGTTGCTTCCTTCAAGGAAGTTTTCAGAGCTCCAATCATCTTATCTTGCACCTCAATCTTGTCCGTTGCTTCCTTCAAGGAGGTTTTCAGTTCCCCAATCTCCTTGCTTTGCTCCTCAATCTTGTCCGTTGCTTCCTTCAAGGAGGTTTTCAGCTCTCCAATCTTGTCCGTTGCTTCCTTCAAGGAGGTTTTCAGCTCTCCAATCTTATCCGTTGCTTCCTTCAAGGAGGTTTTCAGTTCTCCAATCTCCTTGTTTTGCTCCTCAATCCTGTCCGTTGCTTCCTTCAAGGAAGTTTTCAGAGCTCCAATCATCTTATCTTGCTCCTCAATCTTGTCCGTTGCTTCCTTCAAGGAGGTTTTCAGTTCCCCAATCTCCTTGCTTTGCTCCTCAATCCTGTCCGTTGCTTCCTTTAAGGAAGTTTTCAGTTCTCCAATGGTATCGAATGCTTTCCTCAAGACAGTTTCGGACACCTCTAGCCTGTTGGTTGCTTTCTTCAAGGACTCGGTGGCGTCCATCAAATTATCATACTCGATCTCTGATATTGCTCGTGTGCCTGTTATTGTATGGTGTCTTTAGCCACATTATTTGTGGATGCTCTTGATAGTATTTTGTAAACATTGCGTACCTGGCATGCTCTCAGCGAACAAGGTAAAATCCTTGTTATTGTAAATCTCCTTTGCCTCCTCTGCGGTTTCAAACCGCACAATGGCGGCATAGGCTTGTGGTCGCTCCAGGATCAACTGCTTTGGGACTTTGCGAACAGGGCCAAGCAATTGCAAGAGGTGGCACTCCTGATTAGAGTTATCTTCCACACCAGCAGCCGTTCCTTGCATCTGTGGCTGACCGCTCGCACCACTGGTATATTTTTTAAATGGGGAACAAACAAAGCATGAGATTGCCTCCTTGTATTAAAAGGAAACTACCTCCTAACTAACTTGGTGGCCCTTTCTTTGACCCCTCGCCAGCAGAGAGGTTGTGGTCGCGGTGTGCTTAGGTTGTGGTGGATACGACAGCAGAGGAGGTGCAGGGCGCGTTACACGAGGAGGAGGAGGAGGATGGAGGGCGGCGGCAGGGTACTCTCTGTGGATGTGCTACGTGCTTTCCTTGTGCACGGCGTTGTCATTGGGCATATACTTCGGTGCCTGCTCTTCTCTTTTCTCTTTCATTCTAGTCTCCTTTTTGCTCTCTCTCTCTCTCTCTCTCTCTCTCTCTCTCTCTCTCTCTTCGAGCCCTTTCTCCTTTCTCTGTCTGTCCTGTCCTTCCAACAGCACGTTTTTTCATCTTTCTCCTTGTTGTTGTCTCCTTATTTATTCTCTCAATGGAGCAGGTTCTTTGAGGTGAACAGTTTTGGGCTCGAGCTATTCACAGAGGAAAGCCCAACACTCAACACGCTCCTTCTCTGTGGCCACATGTGGGTCGTTCCTTCTCTCTTCTTCCTCAGCGGCTACTCCCTCTTCCATTCCCTTAAAAAGAGTCTCTTCACCTCTTCTTCTCCTGCTTCCGTTGTTCGCATCTATCCAGACGCCATCGCCTTTCTTCTTCGCAGGGTGAAAAGTCATCTGGCTGTGGTGTTTGTGGCTCTCTTTCTCTTCGTGGTGCCGAAACAGTTTCTGTCAGAGACAGAGTGTGCGGGCGTGGTGGCTCCTTCCAACCTCTTTGCCTTTTATCCGTTCTACTTTGTACATTGCTTCGCGTCCAAAGGCTTTGAATGGCTTTGGTTCATCATTGTTTTGCTCGGTTCGTTGATCTCTCTCTCTCTCTCTCTCTCTCTCTCTCTCTCTCTCGTTGAAGAGGAGCTAACTTTTGTGCTTTGGAGAATAGGATTGACAGCATTTCATCTCCCTTTCTTTCTGGCCATTCATACCTCCTCACCGGCTACGACAACTCTAACTGGAACAAGACCGAGACCCAAAGGCCGCCAGCACCAGCACCACCAAAACATTGAAGGACCCTCTCTCTCCACAACCGCTCTTCTCGTCTATGCATGGATTCCATTGGCTTGTCTGGCGGCGTGGCCGCTCGCTCCATTTCTCCTCTTCGGCACAGGTCTCTTTTACATGACTCTTCTCGCTTGCACGCTTCTCAGCTGCGGCAGAACATCTCGCAAACAATTCAGGCAGTTCTCCTCCCTTCTGCCATTCATCCTCTTCTTCGCTCTCTTTGTTTCTTATGCAACAATCGTGTTGGAAGACAGCAACAACTTGACTCGACATCCGTTCTTTTCCTTCCTCTTTGTAATCCTCCTGTTTGGTTTCTTCTTTGTGATGGGCTTTTGCTTCGCCAACTTTGAAAGAGATCACCTCGCTTCATCTTCGTATTCTTCTTCTGCTTCTTCTTCGCCCGCTTTCATGATAGTAATAGCATTATTGTGGTTCGCTGTGTATCCTTTGTTCTTGCCATTCTTCGACGATGTGACTGCTCCCACCTACATCCTTTTGAACGGCTTCTACGCAACCTACTTTGACAACGGCACAACTTTGTCTTCTTCCTTTACTTCATCTGCTTCTTCAACCTTTCTTCGTTTTCGCTTCGAAGTTGGCAAAGTCTACTGCGTAATCTCTCTCTTTCTTCTCTCTCGGCTGTGCTGTCCTTCTTCCTCCTCAAAAGAAAGAGCGGAGGCAGAGAAGAACAAAGGCTGGTTACGAAGGACATCCTTCTTCGCCTACTTGATCCATCCATTGTTAGAGTTCATGTTGGCCCGTCTTCTCTTTCTGTTTGGCCAACATCATCCTCAGCAAATGTGGCTCAACTTGATGGCGATGGTGAGTGGCACTTACGCTCTGCTCTATGTCTCATCACTCTTCTTCTCTCGTGTTCCTGTTTTGAATCGCATGTTCCTCCTTTGTTCTTCTTCTTCCACCTCATCTTCTTCATCTGCATCTCCTAGTATAAAAATAAACTGAAACAAAGATGACGAGTGCGCCTACATTAAACTTGCACATTTTGCAAATCTTGCACAAATGCACCACAATGGGTGGATGCATTCACGGGTGTAGGACCCAATGCTGCCGGACTCTGTCCGTACAGCTCCCTACCTTTCGCCACAATGATGTCCTGATGTGCCAGGAAACACAAAAGGACGTTCCTGGCAGCATGGATGTCTCTGTCTGCTTCCAGGCGACAACGGGGGCAACGGAAGACCTTCTTCCCTCCCAGTTTCTGGTGGATACGTCCGCATCTTCCACAGGTCTTGGAGGTGTAGTGCTCGTCCACGATCTCCACCCTGCAGTGAGGGTACTCCCTGGCCTTGTTCAGCAAGCGCATGCGAAAGCGGTAGTGCGCCCAACCCAGCATGGCTCTGGCGGTCTTGCTTGGGATACGTCTCCCGCTCCGCCTGAGCACCATGTTGCTGGTATCGAACTTGGGCAGCAGCACCAGGTCGTGTTTCTTGACCAGCTAGAGGGCCATCTTCTTGTGTACCTCGTCCACCAGGTTGCGAATACGTTCCCTCAATCGGGCCGCTGCCCTTCGCATGCGATAGCGCTGTCTGGCTTTGACGCCTGGTTGGCCCCATCGGCTCTGGAGGTCGTCCAGATAGTGGCAAATACGATAGATGCGTCCGATATCGTTCCGTCCCCACTCATAAGCCTTGCCTTCGGGACCCACATAACAAGTACACCAGCGCAGCAAAACCAGAAGGACAGGAGGGGGAGAAGAAGAAGAAGAAGAAGGAGGAGGAGGAGGAGGAGGAACTGACAACGATGACGACGACGACGAAGCCCAAGGAGTACAAAGTGAGGAAGATACGACTCTTCCCCACGAGCCTACAGAAGGCGGTATTGGCCAAGTGGTTCGGCGCCAGCCGATGGACCTACAACCAGTGCTTAGCAGGGGTCAAAGACGGAAGCGTAAAGCGCACTATGACGGCCCTAAGGAAGCGGTACCTCAACCAAAAAGACGTGCCCGATCTGCCGCTGTGGGTTCTGGAGACGCCCTTCGACGTAAGAGACGAGGGCATGCGAGACCTGGTCAAGGCCTACGCCAGCAACCTCGCGAAACAGAGGAAGCAGAAGAAGAGGTTGAAGTTTGAGGTGCAGTTTCGCAGCAAGAAGGATCCTCAGGAGAGCATCGTCATTCACAGCAAGCACTGGGTGGGGCCAGGGAGATTCTACCCCTCGATCTTTAAGAAGTGCTTGAAGGACGAGATAGCGGACAGAGAGGAATGGAAACGAAAACAAAAGTTGTTGGACGACTTCAGGGGGCGGCAAGGCGGATTGGAATTGATGCTCACTACTTTCAGGTTGGCCAACAAAATCTTTTGCTGGCCTTCCCTGCCTTTGGACATCTATCCTGCTATCATTTCGTTCTTAAAAGATATGTTAAGTGAGAAACCGCTCCTGTTGCTCCTCCACCAGCAGGTATGCCTTCTTCGTTTTGTTCTACTTCTTTTTTCTCTTTGTTGCTTTCGGCCTCAAAAGAAATGGTTTGTTTTTTGGGTGAGAGAAGTCAAACGATGCCTTTCAAAAGGTGAGTGATGATAATCCTTATTGCTTTTCGATATCAGCTTCCTTTGTCTTGAGCAGACTTTCAACTTTGCTGTTAAACTCATCCGTCAAGGTTTGAATCTTTGTTTTTTTCCATGTTTTGATTTTTGTTTTAGAATGTGGTTAGTTTTAAGCACTTAGTGGAGAGAAACAGGGCTATGGAATATTACCTTCTTTTCGAGGGTCTTCATGTCATCTTTGGTGAGGGCATCTTTCTTTTTCTTGACGTCGATAAGCGTGTTCTGCCTGTTTCGGCGTATGCTGGCTTTTGCTTCTTCAGCTAACTTGCTGGCTTGCTTAGCCAGATTGTCTCTTGCCTCTTTGCTCCCTCTTGCATGTTTAAAACGATAACGGTGAACAACAAAGCAAAGAGAAAGGGACAAAGCAAATAAACCTCGGCAGTTTTATAACAATAGTATCGCTATCAGGTTGGGGATTGAGTTGTGGCTCAGTTTCAAGGATGGCTTTAGCTATCTTGGATACTTGCTGTTTTGGCAGAACAAGAACAAGAACACGCGAACGAGCGATGAGAAGAGAATCAAACGAAAAGAGCAGAGGAGGGAGATAAGGATGGAACAGAGATTAAACGGTGCACATACAGAAGGGTCAAGAGGAGTGACAACAAGCGTGAGCGCGTCCCTGGCGTGTATTTCGGCTTTCTTAGTGAGAGCAGCTCCCTCCACTTTTACCCGCTTCAGAATGTCTGGTGTGTTCGGGTTTACCGTTAGTTCACCATGGCCTTTCTCCCCGCGCGAGAGGGAAAGAACACAAACCGGGATTGGCCTTGCCGATGCGAAGCTTCGAGAATTCCTCTTTGAGAAAGTCGACAGTGCGCTCGTACAAGTTCTTCAAGTCTTTCTCCGTCTGGTCCATGAACTCGTCGGCGGAGAACACGCTCTCCTCTCCCTCCTCAGCGCTGTCCCTGTGGCCGCCCTTGCCTCCGCCGCCGCCTTTTCCTTTGGCCTTTGCATAGTCTCTCCTGTTGAAGGCAAAGGAGGCGTTGTTGCTGTCCCCATGCAAAGAAGAGCGAGTGTGCGACTGCGAAGGAGTGCGAGGCGGGTGGATCAAAAGAAGCGAAGAGGAAGAATAGGGTCGCAGGGAAGGGAGCGACCGTCCGAACCAAGAACGAGAGGAGGCAAAGGCGGAAGGGAAAGGCGCCTTCCTTCTTGCAAGGGCAAAGCCTTCTTCTCCTACCAAAACTCCACTGCTCGCGGCCGGGCAAACCAAACGTCCTCCTCGCATCACACTTGCCGGTGGTCACCCTTTTTTTTTTCCTCCTGCTACGTCGACAACAACTGTTCTCTCTCTTAGCAGCAGCAGCACGAAAGAGAGGACGGGAGATAGGACGAAAGAGAGGACGGGAGATAGGACGAAAGAGAGGACGGGAGATAGGACGAGAGAGAGGTACACAAACAGCAAAAAACTTTGTGGCCCGTTTTGCGAGTGCGTGTGGAAAACTCCTTTGCCGGAAGGAAGCGGTGAAAGGCCTGACCTGTTTCACAACCTTAATTTTCCAACAAAACAGTTTTTTTTGAACCAACACAACAAAAACCACAGCAATCGATTTGCCAAATTTTTTGTTTTGCGTGTTGCTCAGGGCTCCTAAAGGCGTGCCGGTTCTTGAATTGGCATGGCTGGGATGGGGCCTTAGCTACTGGGCAAGAGGTGACGATGAACTTTTCTTTTCTTCATAATAACACTCTTCTTGCGTTACACTTCATCTACGTTTTTTAGCCAGATAAAAAGGAGCAAGCAGGCGATGGCTTAAAAAAAATCGTTGCGACGCTTTAGTTTACAAAAAACAAACTAACAAAAGCCCTCTCTTGCTGTTGTTGTTCCAACAGGTTATCCGCTGAAGCGCAACTCCCTCCATCGTCTTTGCTATGTTGCATCAAGGAAAGTTAGAGGAGGTGTTGCCACGAACAATGCCGCTGCCGCGTTGTGGCTGGTGAGAGATGGTTTGAGCCCCATAGCCCGCGCCCCCATGAGCTGCCGGAGGAGGAGAAGCGGATCTGCGGATTTGAGGAAGGGTTTGGGACCTGGACATGGTGTAGGCATCAGGTTGGGGGTAGAAGGTAGCTTGTTCGTTGTGGTTTGCTGTGATCGAGTAGTTTAACGGCTGTGTTTCTGTAGGAGTTTTTTTTAAAGTTATTATTGGCGCATTAGCATCCAGAAAGAAGAAAAAGGAAAGATAAAGCAGCGTACTTGAGAAGTCTTCAAGAATGCGGCAGATCTCATCAAAGCTAGGCCGGGCGTTTGGATCCACGGACCAACAGCGCATCATCAGCTGCGCTATTTGCTGTGGGCATCCAGTGGGAGGACGCAGCCGCATGCCTTTGCTCGCCACCTCTATCGCTACTTGCACTGGCGATACGTTTGGATAGGGGTCTCTTCGTGCAAATATTTCCCTTGGGAATTTTCAAAAGATTGGATGAGCAACAAGCAGAGAAGCAAGCCAAACGCAAAGAGAGAGAGAGAGAGAGAGAGAGAGAGAAGTACCACAAAACAACACCAAAGCTCCAAACATCTGTTTTAGCATTGTACTTTTGGTGTTGCATGGATTCCTAATTGGCAATGAACAAAAGGGCAAAAGTCAATACAGCCGCAGAAGGATAAAACGAAGGGAAGGAAAACATACAGGAGGCATCCACTTAAGGGGTCCCGTCTTGTTTTTGGTAAAGTTGTCAGAGTCCGTGTCAGCAAAGCGAGACATACCAAAGTCAGTTATCTTAACATGGCAAAACTCAGGATTATGTGATGTTATCTACACGGAAACAACTTCAATAAGTTGCAAAGAAACAGGCGATCAAAAAGAAAAACAAAGAAAAGAAACCGAACCAAAAGGTTGCGGGCAGCAAGGTCCCGATGGCAAATGTCCTCTGTGTGAAGGTGGTGCATGCCAGCAGCTGTCTCACGAGCAATGCTAAGCGCCAGCTTCAAGTCTAGCTCCTTGTCGCTGTGCAGGAGGTTATAGAGACTTCCTCCCTCAAGAAACTCCAGCACGATTACCAAAGGATTAAAAGGTTTTGTACAAACTCCAAACAGCTGAACCAAGTTGGCGTGTGGCCTCATGTTCCTAATTAAGCAAAGTGGCAAAAGAAAAACAATTTTAAAAAAAAAAAGAAAAATGAGCAAGGAAGGGAAATGAGGAAACAGAGAAGAAAAAAAATCGTACATCATCAACTTGGCTTCGCTCTTGAATTCATCTAGTTCTTTGGCGCTTAGATAACTAACATCTTGACGGATAGTTTTGATGGCGACCTGCGTGTTCCTCCACTTGCCCTTAAATACAGTACCAAAAGCACCTCTGCCGATCTCCTTCTCCATTACCAGCTCGTTGTAATCGATCTCCCACTTCAAACCTTTCCGCTTCAACTTTCCAGAGCCGGACTTATCCTTGCCCTTCTCCTCCGTTCCTTTGTTTTCACCAGTATTGGTAGTCCCGGCAGAACTTTTACCACTGCCACTTTGAGGAGCAGAGGAGTAAGGATCGGCATAGTCAGAAGGAGGAGCGCCATAGGCAGCAGAAGGAGCAGAACTTGCACGCCCACCACCAGAGTTTGAAGAGGACGGAGCAGAGGGAGAAGCAGAGGAGGAGGAGCTGTCGTAGGAAGCGTAGCCATAGGAAGCCTGAGGGGGAGCACCGTAGGCAGCAGAAGGAGAAGAACTGTAATCGGAGGAAGTGGCATAGTGGGAAGAGGGCGGTGCAGTATAGGGGGATCCGCCAGAAGGAGGACCACTACCAACGCCAAGCGGTGGGGCTGCATAACCAGAGGAGGGATCCCCCGCTGGAAGACTGGCGTAGTTGGAAAAGGAAGGAGGCACACCATAGGCCGCAGATGGGGGAGGGGCGCCATAATTGGAAGAAGGAGCAGAGGCATAGTTGGAGGAAGGAGGAGGCATGGCGTAGGGTGAGCCTCCCGAAAGAGGAGGGGCGGCATAGTCCCCATGCATCACCGGCGGTTGTGCATAGTGGTCCAGGCCAACGGGTGGAGCTGCGTAGTGGCCACCTCCAATGCCATGCCCCTGGGAAGTAGGAGGAGAGGCCAAGGAGGGAGGGGCCGCGTAGTGGCCACCCAGGTCGTAGGTGGTGCCAGCCACGGAGGTCATGGAAGGCAGGGCTGAACCGATGGAGCTCATCGAAGGGAACGCAACATAGTCCGTGGCTGGACCGCTTTGTGAGCCACCATAATTGGAACCTGTGATGAGGCAGACACAGCAAAGCGATAGGCAAACAAGGGACTTTAAGTATGAGAGACAAATTTGACATGCAGAGAAAGTGGATGAAGTGGTTGCGTACCATACGGTGCAGGGCCACTTGCGTAGGGGCTCTGCCCGTAGTTTGATTTTTCTCCATAGGGAAGACCAAGATTGGGCGCCCAACTCATGATGATTTGTGTGCGCGGGTGATGATGTTTTCACAAAACAAAAAAAAAAAAATAAAAGAAATTGGAAAAAAAAAAGGATTCGGAAACTGAGGGGAGTTCTGAAGAGAGGAGCAAAGGCAACAGAACGGGCGGCAAGCGCAAGAGATAAGAGCCCCGAACGGTTTGTATGGCTACTTCTCCTTCGTTCGTAGTTTCAGTTCAGAAGGAAAAAGGTATAAAAAGCTAATTGACGATATTTTTTTTTTAATTTGTTTTCTTTCCCCTGCTCCTCTTCTTGGAATGTTTCTGTTTTCTCTCTGGGGAGTGGCTCGTGTCGTCATTGAATACCCAATTGGCTGACGTCATTTGGTGCCATTTTTCTGTGGCTCATGACGTGTGTAGATCTAGAAAAGGATGAAATGGTTTTCCCGCCTTTTTTTTTGTTGTTGGTTGGTGACCGTTTTTGCCTGCTTTTTTTTTTTTTCGTTTAGAGTTTTGCACCCAAATATTTGTTTATTATTTCAGCAAGTCGAACGCGAAAAAAAAAAAGCTTGCAAGGGGTAGCGCACCGAGAGAGCACACCAACCCTTCACAAAGATTAGACGAAGACTCTGATTTTTTTTTTTGAAGGCGTGTGTTCATCATTCATGTTCTTTTTTTTTTTTGTTATTCTTGTAGTTTTATAGTCTAGCATTATTCTCTCTATTTTTTTTTTGTTGTTTTCATTCGTCAGCAAACAAATGTCAGCTACTGCTACGCCCAAACGGTCGGCCTTGAAGGCCAAAGAAAATGACAGTGCTCGCAGCAACACCCGGCACAAACACCCACAGCAACCTTCCTCTGCAAAGAAGGCTTCTTTAGCTTCTTCTGCAGTCACGCCTTCCGTCACGAACAAGCAGCGGCGCAAGTCGGTCATGTACCAAATGGTCTTGCAGCCGTGCTACGGCATCATCCTCCTCGTCAACCGCAGGGGTACGCTCGGCAAGAACTACCCTATTTTGGACGAGAAGATTCTGATCGGAAGAGATCCGGAGTGTGACATTAGGATCAACAACCCTGCCATCTCCAACCTGCACGCCAAGTTGAAGGTCGACCTCAGAGGAAAGGTCTGGCTGAAGAACCTCAGCCAGACCAACCCTACCGTCGTCCAAGACGAACGTGTCAGAGACAAGCCCGTTCTGCTGAACGACGACGACCCTATTGTCATCGGAGACCGTCTCTTCATCTTCAAGTATCCTCTCTGTACGTGTCTTTTCTCCTTTCGAACGTGTTCGTCCATCTTAAGGATTGACTGGTTAAAAAAAAACAGGCCCAAAGAAGGTACCCGCCACTTCCGACAAGAAGATACGCCGAAGACATAGCATGGCCGGGTCGGCCAGGAGGAGGCATGTTTTTGCTGAGTCGGAAGACGATGCCACTGATGGCGAGGAATCGGAGAGCAAGACATTGATGACACCCTCCAACAACTCAATAAAGTCCAGCGTCAGCCGAAGAGAGGGATCCAAGACCCTCATTTGCTCTGCACGCAAGTCCATGTTTGGTCCTTTGCGGGTTTCTTCGAAACAACCCACTTCTGCTTCGTCATCATCCGGTCATCAAGTTGATTCCACCACAGAAACACAACAGTATCAGGAAGTGGCAGTGTCGCTGCCTCCAGAAGATGAGCGTCGGATGAAAAGCAAGAAGAGGTTGTCTGTGGTGACGTGGAAGCTCCCTGAACAAGAGGAAGAACAGCAACAACCGGAGCCGACAATGGTACTCCCTCCGCCTGGTTCTCCGAAGACCGGATCTCGTTCTTCTCCGCTGCGCGGCCGACGAGTTTCCTCTGCCGTCAGAACTTCTCTCGCCAACCAATTCAAGCTACTTATGCAAGAAGAAAAGGAGCAAGAAAGGACAGTAGCGCTCGAGGAGTCTGCTGGTACTTGCTCTCAAGAGCCAATTGTTGCGGAGCAGAAGAGCGAGGATGTGGAGGAGCCGATGATGGAGGACGAAATGATGGACGTCGTTGAGGAACAAGCTGCAGATGAGCAAGTGGAAGAAGACCAGGCCAGTGCCCACGAGCTCCAAACTCCCCGTGAAGACACGGATGTGCTCCACGCAGATGCGGAGACGGAGGGACGGAGCGATGTGCTTGATGAAGATGAGGAGGAAGATGAGGAGGAAGGTGGTGAGTATGCACCACCTCCTGACCTCGAGGAAAAAACAGAATTAGAGGAGGACCAAGAAATGGAGCAGTGGGAAACAAACCAAGTCGAACAAGAGCAGGGAGAGGAAGAGATTCCCCCTATCTCTGAGTCAGGAGCGAATGTGGGCGCTGTTGCAGATGAAGAGGAAGATGATGAGTACGTTCCTCCTTGCGACCTCGAAGAGGAACAAGAATTGCAAGACGATCTCGACACCCTAGCTGTTGCCAAGGAACCTATAGACCAAGGGGAGTTGAATCCTGAAGTGCAAGAAGAGGAAGAGGACGATGAAGACTTTGTTCCTGAAGAGAAAGAAGATGAGGGCGATGGTGACGAGGAAGAAGAAAACGAAGAGGCAAATTATGAGAACGAAGAGGAAGAATCTCCACAAGAGGAGGGGCAGCCAGCCGCCGAAGATGGTGATGAGGAAGAAGACGATAGGGACTTTGTACCTCCACTTGACCTCGAAGAAGAGGAAGAAAAGAAGGAAGACGCGATGATGGCAGAAGATGAGGAAGAGGAAGAAGAGGAGAACTCCGCTTCATCCGAGGAAAGACGTACCACTCTCACTCCTCGCTCTCTTCGTCGTCTGCAGCAATCTGCCGCCTCGCAGACACCTCTGAGGAAATGCTTTGCTGCTGTGCGCATGGCGAAGCTCCAAGAGAAAGAGATGGACAGCCATCTTGGTACTCCCACAAGGAACCGTAACCCTGTCCGGAACTTCGCACAGAAAAACACCTTCGTACAGCAACCAGAACAGATAGTAAAGGAAGCGGAAGAGGAGCAGCTGCAACAAAGAAAGGAACAGCGCACAGCGGAGGTTGCACGCTTGAAGGAGTCTTCGAGCCGTCCTCAACGCAGAGTATCGACCACCACCTCCACCTTGTTGAGACGTAGAGCCAAGTCTCGAAGGCCTACCGATGCTTCCGCCAAAGTATCCAGCATTACTTCAGTTGCTGAATCGTCTTCTGCCAACAATTCTGCCTCCTCTTCGACAGCGGTTGCCATTACCTCCGTTCCTTCGAGCCCCAAAGCCGTCGCTAAACCCAACAAGGTTGTTGCAAAGGCCCAACAACAGCCTCGCTCTCCTCATCATAAGGTCAGTCATACCTCCCACGTGAGCAAGCTGTTGGCGCAACAACCAGCAGTAGCTTCTCCTGTTGCCGGGAAGTCACACAACAGACCCGCCACTCCTATTGTTCATTCCAAGCAACGAGCGCGAGTGGTTGCACCTTCGTCTGGATTAGCCTCTTCCTCGACTTCAGCTGTAGCTTCTCCGACCGTAAAGAAGATCCTTGGCAAGGAAGAGAAGGAGGAAGATCTTCGTCAGCGCCTGCGTGCACCCTTCCCTTCAAAACAGATTGCGCTACCGGAGCAGCCCAAAGCCAAACAGAGTATGGGAGGCGAGGAGGCCATCATTTCTGCTGCACCTTCGCCATCTCCATCGCCAGCTCGCAAGACTTTCACGTCTCTTCTGGCTTCTGCCTCTCCCAAAAAGCAAACCAGCAAGCGAGTATCGCTATTGATGGATCCTCTTTTGAAATTGCCTCCTGCAGAGCCTTCTTCTGCCGCAGAGCCCCAACTGTCTGCTGCAGTCGTGGTGACCGATATGATGACTGCGGTTGTTAGCCCCATCAGAAAGGAGCCGACTCCAGCCACGCCCATGGCCACACCCACTCAACCTTTATTGTCTTCTTTGCCGTCTTCCTCTTCATCCGCTGCCTCGTCGCCGGTGAAGGCACGGAATGGAGAAAGCAGCCCCCGTAGGCGTTTTGCTAAAAGACGAGCTTCTGTTCTTCCTTCCTCTCTCAACGCCACTGTAAGCAGCAACCTTCCAACTCCGTCCTTTGTGGAGCATGAACTCGAGGAAGAAATCGTTTCTGGCCCATCTTCTCCTTATACTTCTCCCATGCGCTCTGCCAAGAAGAGTCTTGCTCTGGAAAAGCAACCAGAACAAGAAGAACAGCAAGTGGAACAAGTACAGGAAGAAGAGGAACAAGCGAATGCAAGCAATGTCCTCGACTCCGACGTTGATACAGAGCGACTTCCAGCCGTTGAGACTGCACTCTCTTCTGTCCAACAACAAGGACATAAGCGAAGAGCAGAAGATATGGTATTGAGGACCGAAAGTGATGAGAGAATAACCGATTCGGCATCGTCGGTTCCAGCGACACCCACCCGAGCACGCCCAACCAAGAGAACTCGCGTCAATCCTGAACCGTTGACCCCCGTCGCTTCGCTCCCAGCCTCTCCTGTAGCTGCTGGTCCCTCTCACTTTGAGATGACGGACGTGGACTCAGTCTCTTTCGTGTTTTCTACTCCTGGCAAGGCTCGCGTTGCTGGTAGGACCCATCCTCTGCCTATTTCCTTCTCCTTGGGCAAAGAGAGCCAAGATAAGGAAGCAGAGGAGACCTCTCCTTGCGTCGAGCAGAAGCAGGCGAAGGAAGAGCATGAGGAGGAAGAGATGAATGTGGAAGAACAACCAACTAAGCTGGAAGACCCGCTTCTCGAAGAGTCAGAGGAAGGCAACAAGAAGGAAAAGGAATCTCCAAGCAGCGCAACTGTTGCAAGTAAAGAGGAAGCTGCTCCACTGCAACACGACGAACAAGAGCAACCCCAAGGTGAGGAAGAGGAGAAGGTAGCGCAGGTGACCATTATGAAGACAGCTGCTGCCAAAACGAAGAGGACAGCCACTCGCCTTGCCACCAGGAAGAAGGTTGCCAAGAGAAGAACCGCTGTGCGCAGAGCCAAGGCAGCCATCAACAAGAAACCAGAAGAGGAAAAGAATGCTCCAGTAGTCGTGGAGTTGCAAGACTTGGAAGAGGAGAACGCAGCAACCGAGCAAACGCAGCAGCAACCTGAGGAGGACATCCCAGTCGTGCAACCAGCAGAGGAAGAGAAGGAAGAAGTGAAAGAGGAAGAAAAGGGTGCAGAGAAACAAGAAGAGGAGGAAGCAGTAGACGATGCAATCGTGCAGGATCGACCAGATGCACAGAAGATGAAAGTGACAGAGCTTAAGGCGGAGCTTAAGCAACGCGGACTATCCACCGCCGGTCGGAAAGCCGACTTAGTCAAGCGTTTGGAAGAGGCATGGTTGGAAGAAGGCCCAGTTGCTTCCTCTTCTCTTGCTGAGTCGGCGGAGGAGCAAGAAGAGAGACTGGAAATAACGCCCGAAGAAGAACCAGTTCAAGAGGCACAATTGGAAGTGGCTTTGTCATCTTCGCCAGAAGAGGAGGAAGAGATGATGCATCAGGAAGAAGAGAAGGAAGCCGAAAAGGAAGAAGAGAAGGAAGAGGATGAAGTGGAAACAAAGACTTCCGATGGAGCAGAAGAAGAGGCAGTGGCGGCCATTGCGGAGCAAATCGAAGCCATGAAGTACGCGGAGCTACGAACGGAACTGAAGAAACGAGGCATAACGGCCTCTGGTAAGAAGCCCGCCCTCATGGAAAGGCTTAGGGAAGCCATGCTTGCCGACCTACAAAATGAGAGCAACACTGCCTCCACCGCTGCTGGTGAGGAGGAGGAAGAAGAAGCTGAAGCTGAAGCTGTACAGGAGACAGGTGAAGCCGAACCTGAACAGGAACAAGAACAAATGAAGGAAGAGGAACAAGAACAAGAGCAACCGGAGCGCAAAGCTACTACGAGGAAGCGAGTGGCCAGAAGGAAGACACAGGTCCTCAAGAAGAAACGCAAGACCCAAACGGTCCCTAAGGAGCAGGAGGAAGAAAAAGAGGAGCAGGGGCAAGAGGAGGAGCAGCCAGAGGGCAATGCCCAAGAAAAGGAGGGGGAAGAGCAGCAACCTCAACAAACAGAAGAGCAAGAACAGCAGGCACAGGAAGAAGAAGAAGAGCAGGAGGAGGAAAAGCCAAAGAAGGTCAAACGGGTGGCAGTACGAAGGACTGCTGTTCGGCGGGCAAAGCGGACCACTCCTGCTGCTTCATCTTCTACCGCCACCGAGGAAAGCAAACCCGAGACAACATCGGCCACGAAAGGCAAGACACCAGCCCGGCGAGTTGCAGTTCGCAAAGCCAAACGCACTGTTCGCTCCAAGTGATGGGCCATTTGTCTTGCTTTTCTAGTTGTAAATACATACCCCTTTTCGTTTTCATTTCATTTCTTGTTCAGGTCAGAAAATGCAGTTTCATTCATTCCGCATGGCTCTAGTTGTTTTCTTCTTCCTTTTCTTATTTTTTTTTTGTGGGAGCACCCTATTGCGATACTATGGCAGTATTTTGCTCTGGAAAGACAAGCTTCATGGTCTGGACATTCCCTTCCTCTCCGCCTGTCCCCTCCGTTGCACCCAAGCTCCCGTCGGCCGGTATTTTTTTATTCTCCGTGTTTCGCCCCCTGCTTGGTGGTGGCGCTCACTACATAAAAAGTAGCCAACTGAGAGGGGCACCTAGTATACTTATCCACAACCACAACAACAACAAAGGATGGAAGGCAGCGGCGCGCCCAAGATTGTTTCTGAGAAGCTGAGCGGGCTGTTGGATGACGCCGCCCAGCTTCAGCTCTTCATCAACAACGAGCATGTTCCTTCTCTTTCTGGCAAGACTTTGGAGGTAAAAAAAAAAAAAATCGCAACCTTTTGTTGTCTTATTCTTCCATTCGCTTGTTTTGCATCTTTCTCATCTTTGCTTTTTTTAAATAACAAAAAAACTGTAGGTTATCGCTCCTGCCACAGAGGAGGTGCTTGCCACAGTTGCTCTCGGCGAGAAGGACGACATAGACCGCGCCGTGGAGGCCGCCGAGCAAGCCCTCGAGGGTGAATGGAAGACGATGAGCGGCAGCAAGCGCCGTGACCTCTTGCTCAAGCTGGCCACCCTCTGGGAGAGAGAGGCCCCTGCCCTCGGCAAGCTGGAGGCCCTCAACAACGGCACCCTGCCCGCCTTTCAGGGGGCTGTCATTGGCGCTCTTGCCAACGACTGGCGGTTCAACGCTGGTTGGGCCGATAAGATCGATGGACGTGTGGTGGAGGCTAGTCCTGGCACTCACACCTATGTTCGAAGGTACAACAACAAAACCTTTTATTGTTGTCCTTTCTCCTCTGCCTCCTTCTGAGCTCTGCACACATATCCAACAGGGAACCTATTGGTGTTTGTGGCTTGATCTTGCCGTGGAACGTGCCTTTGTGGACACTTGTGGTGAAACTGGCTCCTTGCCTCGCCATGGGTAACACCGTTGGTACTGTGTTTCCTCCTTTTCTCTTCTGCTTGTGTTTGTATTTTCCTATTCGTTCTCTGCTCACAAACTGTACAAACCATTATATAGTCATTAAACCTGCAGAGCAGACCCCATTGACCGCTCTGCGCATTGCCTCTTTGTTCAAGGAAGCTGGCTTCCCTCCTGGCGTCGTCAACGTGGTGCCTGGTTTCGGTGGTGGTCCCTCAGGAGCGGGCGCTGCCTTGGCTTCCCACATGAAAGTCAGGAAACTGGCCTTCACCGGTTCTACCGAAGTGGGACGCCTCATCCTCAAGGCTGCCGCTGACAGCAATCTGAAGAGAGTGCAGCTTGAGCTTGGTGGAAAGTCCCCCATGGTCATCTTTGAGGATGCCGACCTCGATAAAGCTGTTCAACTCGCACAGAGAGCTATCTTCTGGTTGGTTGTCTCATGTTTTTTAAACTTTTTTCGCGTCAGATTGCTATTCTTTTTGTACCTTCAAAATCTGCTTATTGTTTTCTCTTCTCATATTTATTTCTCTTTTTACAATAATAGGAACAACGGACAGTTGTGCACAGCTGGTTCTCGCACATTCGTTCACGAGAGCATCTACGACCAATTCGTGGAAAAGGCCACCGCTGCTGCCCAAAGCATTCGCGTACGTCACCCAACCAACAAAACAATAACAACAGCACAAACTCATTAAAATTACAGGTTGGAGATCCTTCCGCAGAGGCTGTGGAAGTAGGCCCCGTAGTGGACAAGCCCCAATTCGAGAAGGTGTTGCACTATCTTGAGTCTGGCAAGAAGGAAGGAGCCGTCCTTAAGACTGGTGGTGGTAAGGCTTTCCCAGACAAGAAGGGCTATTTCATTCAACCCACCGTGTTTGCTGATGTTACGGGTATGACCTAGCTTCTATCTTCTCTCTCTCTCTCTCTCTCTCTCTCTCTCTCTCTTCCCTCTCTCCTCTCTCTCTTTCTCTTCTATCTTTCTTCCATCTCTTCTCTCACGTATACTCTTTATATATCATTTTTGTAGACGATATGGAGATTGCTCGCGACGAAATCTTTGGTCCAGTGCAGAGGTTTGCCTTCTCCCTCTCTTTCCTCAACTCTCTATTAACCGCGGTGCTTTATTCCGTTTTCAGCATCATTAAGTTCTCGGAGATGAAGGACCTGGTGAAGCGATGCAATGCCACGGAGTACGGTCTGGCGGCTGGTGTCGTCACCAATGATATTTCCAAGGTCTTTGAGCTGGCCAACCACCTCGCTGCCGGCACCGTGTGGGTCAACACCTACCACGAAATCGCCACCGCTGCTGAGGTTTGTTTTTGCCGTTTTTTTTTCAAAATCTTTAGTTTCTAAAGTTGACGAGGTGTGTTTGTTTTGGGACAAAGTTTGGTGGCTACAAACAATCTGGTTTCGGAAGAGAGGGAGGCTGCCCTTTCGACGAGTGGACCATCAGCAAGACCGTCGTTGTGCGTTACAAGTCCGCCTTCTAACGCGCCAAAAATATGCAATAAAAAAACACTGTTGCTTGCTGGAGTCGAATTGGGGGGTAATTTTTTTACCTGCAGCCTTTCTGCAGCCCTTCTGCACCTCCGCAGGATAGTAAGGCGACCATTAACAAAGAGAAACAAGAAGAAAAGAGCGTACCAACCCTACCACCGCAGAGGAGAAGAGTAGCCGCAAAAACGTTTTTGTACGTAGCAGACGACGCACCGCCACGAAAAGGGGGGAGTGCACTGTTCGCTGCCGCTGTTGTACGTGGAGGCAGTGCTAGCGGTAGACCTATTGCGAACGAAGAAAAAAAGACAGCAAGATGGGCATGTACAAGTACATAAGATGGTTCTTCGCCCTCATCCTCAAGATATTCTTCAACGAGGTCCAGGTGGTGGGCAAGGCCAATATTCCCAAGACCGGTCCTGTTATTTTTGTGGGTACGTTGTTTGTTTCTTCTGTGGTGGTTTTCGCTCACCTTCCCCTCCTTTGACAAACCAACCGGGTTACTGAATGGGTGCTGCTTTTATTTTGGTGGCCGCTACGCGCACAGGCAACCACCGTAACCAGTTTATGGCAAGTCCTCTCTCATATTCTCTGTTTCTCTCTTCTCTCTTCTTCTCTTTCTACTTCTACTTTTCGTTTCTATTCTCACAACAACTAAAATTTTCACAAAACAAAGGATGGCTGCTTGTTGATCTCTGCGTGTAAGTCTCGGCGTATCCGTTTCCTCATCGCCGCCAAGTCCATGCGAAGAAAGGTGGTTGGGTTCTTTGCTGGCGCAGCCGAAGCTATCCCAGTTGAACGGCCGCAGGACATCGCCAAGAAAGGCAGAGGCCTTATCACCACAGAAGGAGGGACCAAGGTCAAAGGCCACAATGGCACCGCTTTTAAGAAAGAGGTACAGGTGGGAGACTCCATTGCATTGGGCGAGGAGGTTAGACGCGTTGTTTCCATTGACGACGATTCCAATCTTACCATTGGCTCTGCTTTCTCTGATGAGGATGTGACCACACCTACTGCGTTTAAGGTGTGTTTATTTTCTTTATTTCCTTTCTTCGTTTGCTTCTCTGTCTCTGTCTCTGTCTCTGTCTCTGTCTCTGTCTCTGTCTCTGTCTCTGTCTCTGTCTCTGTCTCTGTCTCTGTCTCTGTCTCTGTCTCTGTCTCTGTCTCTGTCTCTGTCTCTGTCTCTGTCTCTGTCTCTCGTTCTTGCTCTCGACTCTCATGAAAGGAGTGAACTTCCATTCATTCCTAACCTCTGTTTAAACAGATTCATCCAAAGCAAGACCAATCCACCGTTTATCATACTGTTTGGGAAGCTCTCTCCGAAGGACACTGGTTCATACAATTTCCTTCCTCCCTTCTCTCTCTCTCTCTCTCTCTCTCTCTCTCTCTCTCTCTTAAACAATCTTAAACAAGAACTCAACCAACCACGGATTCAGTATTGGCATATTCCCAGAGGGAGGCTCTCATGATCGTACCGACTTGCTGCCACTCAAAGCTGGTGTCACTCTAATGGCACTGGGTGCGTTGGACCAGAACCCAGATCTAGCCATAAGCATTGTGCCCTGTGGCCTTAATTACTTCCATGGCCACAAGTTCAGGAGCACAGTCGTTGTACAGTTTGGCAAGCCCTACGTGTTGAAGCGTGACTCGGATGATCTGCTCGACCTGTATCGTTCCAACAAGCGAGAGGCCTGTGGAAAGTTGCTGGATACAATCACACAAAGACTTAGAAGCGTAGGCTTTCTTTCTTATTCTCTTTCATCCTTTTTTTAATACCGCAAGCCGTCTTACCTAAAGGCACAATAGGTAACTATCAATGCTCCCGATTATAAAACTCTTCAAGCAATTCTGTACGCCAGAAGACTTTATCAACCCAGAAATGTAAAGTACGTACGATCGAAGGAAAGGAGAAGAGCAAGAGGAAGCAAAAGTATAAGAAAAGAAACGTCTTTATTGACCTGTCTTGTGTCTTTGCTTTGATGGGTGTAGATTGCAAGCCACAGAGTATATGGAATTGAACAGACGCTTCGCAGAGGGGTACATCAAGTTCCGAGACGACCCGCGCGTCGCCAAGGGAATCGATGAGATCATCAACTACCACCAGGAGCTTAAGATGAGCGGCCTAAAGGACTACCACATTGCCAACGTGGAAGCAGAGGATGGTCCCGACATGCGCAAGAAGATTATTAGCGATACCGCCTTTTTCCACATGTTGAGCCGTAAGGTGCCTACGTTGCTCGTCATGTTCGTGTTGGCGCTGCCGGGTATGCTACTGAACTTGCCCATTGGCATTGTGGTAAAGAGGATAGCGCAGAAGAAGGCAGATGAGGCACTAAAAGCATCTTCGGTTAAGGTTAAAGGCTATGATGTTGTTGCTAGTTACAAGGTTCGCTCTCTCTCACTATCTCTCATAATTCATATTCTTGAGAGAGAGCCAACCCGCTCTCTCTCTCTCTCTCTCTCTCTCTCTCTTTCGCCCTCCCTCATAATCCATTTGTTTAAAAGGTGTTGACGAGCATGGCGTTGGTGCCGGTCATCTATCTGGTTTACTCGTTGATCGCTGCAATTTACTTTGGAAATATTTACTTGCTACCTCTCTTCTATTTCTTGTTGCCCTTCTTTTCTTATTTCACGTATGCTATTCCTTCTTTCTAGTTAGACTTCTCTTTCTGCTTGTTTTCTCGCACAAGCATCAATACTCACAAACACTTCTCTCTCTTTCATTCCGGATCGCTTTTATTTATTTGATAGCATAATAATAGCACAAAAAGGAGTGCTATCATGGAGCTCCCTGTTGGTCGTATTGAAGGTGAAGAACTCCGCAGACCGCTTGTTGGAGCTCAAAGAGCAGCGCCACAAACTGCAGGAACAAGTCCGTCAACTTGTTGAAGAACATGGTCCTAAGTACGTTTTTTTTAAAAAAACCTTTTGCACAAACTACTCACAACGCTAACAACAAAAAGGATGGAATGGTGGGGACAAAGAATAATTGCGGAGGAGGACATCCAGTTGGACAAAACGGCGAAGCGAAAGCTCTCCGAGTCGGCGCTGGCGTGGAAGACGCGCTCCTTTGTGGCGGCCGAGGAGGAAGGCGCCTCCGCCGGCGGTTCAGCCAGCACCCCCGTCGAGTCCATCAAATCCACCATCACCTCTCTCTACAAAAAAGACGAATAGCAAACGTTATATTCCTTTAAGAGTAATTCCTATAGTGAACTCGATCTTTATTTTGATTGGCCAAAAGAAAGTAAGCAAACATTTGAATGTTCATTGGTTCGTTGGTTTGTATTGTGTCGACACGAGTAACAAGAAGCAAAGAAGAAGGCGATATGGAAGACAGCAAAGGCAAGGCGCAGAAGCAGAGCCCTTTGGCGGTGGACGGGTTGCAGCTCGGTAGGGACAGGACGTGGTTAGGTTCAGGGGTGGGAGAGGACCGCGCCGACCTCTGGCGACGCGCTTTCAACGCCACCGTCGTCAGCGTATGCGCCTCTCTTAGCAAAGCCATCACCAACCTGGAGTACATCACTGTTTGTTTTTTTCTCCTTTCTTGTTCTTCGTCTTCGTCTTCGTCTTCGTCTTTTGCCTTGTTCTTAAAAATTTCAAAAAAATAATAGATTTATCATGGAGAACGAATGGAAGAATATATGTACAAAAGACCAGCAGGGCAGGGCTTGATCACCGTCTTCAACCACATCAGCGAGGTGGACGATCCGGGAGCACTTGCCCCTTTGGTCAGTTGGAAGTCGCTGTGGGAGTACGACTCGATCCGGTGGACCTTTGTGGCCAAGGATATACTTTTTGAGAGCAAGTTGTGGGCCACCTTGTTCACTGGGCTGAAGGCCCTGCCTGTTGAACGAGGTGGCAGCGTTGATCAGCACGTTCGTTTCTCTCTATTCTTTCTGTTCTTGCTTTCTTCTTTGCTCCTAGCATTTTGTCTTCTCTTCTCTTCTCTGATTTTTTCTTCATTTTTCTTTAACAACGATAGTATTTACAAGAAGGAGTGGATAAGCTGAACAAAGGCCAATGGGTGTCCCTCTTCCCGGAGGGGAGGCTTTGTTTGCCCCATGAGACCTGTCCACTGCCATTTAGGTTGGGACTGGCACGTCTGGCTTCGTCTCCGCTGCTCACTCCACTTATTGTACCCATCTATCATGAAGGTTTGAGAGAGGTGAAGACTCCAGAACAACTTGTTCCTCGTTTCTTTAAAGAGGTTAGTTTGTTTTCCCCCTTCTCTTCTGTTGTTCTGCATTATTCTTTCTTCATCATCTGGTGAAGGACAAAAATGAATGATAAACAAAAAGATGCACATTATAGTGGGCAAACCAGTTGACATAAGCGACTTGCTGCAAGAAACCAAATATAAGAACATTCACACCAACGAGCAACCAACCACTGAAGAAGAGCGACAACAGCGGTATTTCCTCCTTTCCATGTTCTCTGGAAATCCTCTCCATTATTTCCTCACATTTGGTGGTTTCGTTGCAAAACAACCACAAGACTGGAGTTATTCAGCAAGATATGCAAACGAGTGCACAGTGCGATGGTGGGCCTAAAGCAAGAGCTGCACGAGCTGCGGCAGCAGGAAAGAACAAAGGCCAGGTTATCTCAATGGCGGGCATTACTAGGCCAAACCAACAACAAACCGTCTGACGACTTTTCAGCTTCCTCATCTTCGCTTTCTTTTGCTCGCAACAACGAAAAGGAAACGTCTGCTTTTTAAGAATCACCAGAAAACACTACAACTAAGGCTTCGCAGGAGATGGAGGAGCCATAAAGTGCAACCTTTATTCATCTGGTCTCTGCTACGCCCGTTGAGCAGAGCGGAGAGAGCGCTTCCGTGCACTATATACTTTCAAAAACATTAAAAAAAAACTACATACACGTTCTTCTGCTGAATGAACGTTCATGTTTTTACTTTAAACTTACAACAAATAGCGCTGCG
>JAVKOQ010000080.1:0-198403 GCA_031835245.1 Balamuthia mandrillaris | reverse complement strand
TGTTGCTTCTGCTCCTGTTATTGTTGTTGATAATCCTGCAGAGCTCTTTTCACCTCCTCCATTTTCTGCATCACCCTTTTCATCCACTACTACCACCATTACTCCCACTTCATCATTTACTCAATCACAACCACAACAACTACAACAACAACAACAACTACAACAACAATCATTAGAAAGGACGACCTCTTCTTCTTCTTCTTTTTCTTCTTCTTCTGCTTTTTCTTCTTCTTCTTCTTCTTCTTGTTCTCCTTCTTCTCCTCCTCCTTCTTCTTCTTCTTTTCTCCCTTCTTCTCCTCCTTTTTCTTCTTCTTCTTCATCTTCTTCATCTTCTTCTTCTTCTTCTTCTTCTTTGTGTTCTTCTTCTTCTTCTTCTTCTTCTTCTTTTTCTTTTTCTTCTTTTTCTTCTTCTTCTGCTTTTTCTTCTTCTTCTTCTTCTTCAAATTCAGAGTCCTTTGTCTTTGAGAACAATGATGGTGATGTTATGGATAGCGGTGATGACAGTAATTTATCATCATCATCATCATCATCATCATCATCATCATCTCTCATTAAGAGGAAGAAGAGGAGGAGTAGAAACAGATATAGATGCAACAAGCAAAACAACAACTCCACCAACATTGATAGATTTGTTGTTGTTAACTGAAGACGAAGAAGAAGATGAAGAAGAACAAAAAGAAGAAAAACAAGGAAAAAAGAGAAAAATAGAGAAACAACAAAATAGAGCTAGAACAAAGGATGATACTGATGACGATACTACACATGACAGCAGTAGTAGTAATGGTGGTGGTGATGGTGGAGGAAGACGTCTTTCTCGTGCTATCACATTGATGAACCGTTTGACAGAAGAGCGGTGGACAGAGTTGACGGCAGTGACGAGTTGATGGAGCCCTTCTACCCAACGTAAACATGCCTGGACTTTGACCATCTGGGAAGCACATTGTGCACATCATAAATGTTTGCCAGCTCTTCCTTTGAATCTCCAACGTCATAACGTAGGAGCCTTTGTTCAATGGTTGATTTTGGATGTGGGTTATGCCTTGAGCTCTGTGCGTGATGTCATGATTGCCAGTCTTTATTGTTTGCATGATGAAAGTATCCAACAACAGCTTGACTCCCTTTCTGCATCCTCCTCCTTCTCCTCTTCCTCCTCCTCCTCCTCCTCCTCCTCTGTTTCCTCCATGATCTCTTCGTCTCCAGCATCATCATCACCTACCACTTCTCCTCCTCCTTCTCCTTTATCCAGAACCATTCTTGGTGATGGTGTCACTCAAGCAGCCACAACAGGAGCGACAGGACGCACTACAGCATTGACGGCAACCTCAGACCATGCTTACTTGTTGTTGCTAAAAAACCAAATGGATGCCATCAAAGATCAAGTCAAACAGGCCATTCGGCATTGCAAAAGAGCCAAACCCTCCTGTTCTAGCAAACAATTGTGCAAAGACGCATGTTTGTTAGATGATGTCTTACATATCATCGCATCCACTCCAGATGGACTGGTGAGCAAAGCTGGTGAAGCCAGTTGTTGGTTACACAGTGTTTGTACTGGTGCCAGAGCCATTACAGCTGCAAACATTCATTTGGGTGATATTGTGGCATTTCAACCTAAACTTTCATCCTCCTCTTCCAACAACAACAACAACAACAATGGCAACCTCAGCTGCCATCACCAAGAGGATGCATTTTCTGCTCCTCCTCTTTATTTCCTTTTGTTGTGCCAACAAGTCACCAAAGGAATACCAAATCATTGGAATCATGTTGTTACATTTGAAGGTTATTTAACACCACCACCACCACCACCATCATCATCATCATGAGGATCATCTTCTTCACCATCACCATCATCATCATCATCACCACTTAGCACCATCACTGCTACGACCTCCGCTGCCGCCGCTGCCACCACCGCCGCTGCCACATCAACAACATCAACACCAAGCATTTGTCTTGGAGATTTTATTTACTGGTTAAACAAGCATCTGTTATGCAAGCATGGTTTGGATTTGCGCGAGTTTCACAACTGGCGCTTAACGGATGCACAAAAACAAACATCATTATGGGGATGGTCATGCGATACTTTAAATGCCAAGTTGCAAGATCGGGCTGTTCGGGCTGGTTATCCTGAAGGATTGTTTTCCTTTCACTCCTTGCGTGCTGGCTTCCTTTGCACTGCCTTGATCTTGGAGGGACTGCAGGAAGGTCACAGTCAGAACAATGTACTGGATACTACTGCCCTTATCGCAGGTTGGGTACCTCGTGGTAGATCCCAGCAAGTCTACGTCAAGGATACATTAAAACGTGCTATTGTGGCCAATCGCTTGGTCAGCAATGTTACCACCACTCATCCTCATTCTTCTTCTTCTTCTTCTTCTTCTTCTTCTTCTTCTTCATCCTCTGTTACAACTACCACTGCTGATTATCATCCTCCTCGACATTGCGGTTCGTTACTGCTCATCTGATTTTTGTTTTTTCTTTTGTTTTTTCTTTGGCTGGGCTGGCTGCCTGACCAGCATCAATAAACCACTACCACCATCACCACCACCATCACCACTACCACTTGATGGACTGACTTGCTCTCTTTTTGGTTCTTTTCATCCTCACTCCCTTGCATGCATACAGTTATTGCTCCAGAGCTAGTTACCAAAGAAGCATTTCACAATCTATCCCCAGATGCTTTGCAACAATCCAACTGGTCTGCAGATACCAACTATCAGAGTTTTATTCATGCTGTTCACCAACGGTTTGTTTGTGTGTTGTTTGTTTGTTTTGTTTGCATAGTATCCACCACCATCACCACTATCTATCTATCTATCTATCTATCTATCTATCTATCTATCTATCTATCTATCTATCTATCTATCTATCTATCTATCTATTTATTTATCTATCCAGTCAGTCATGGCTTGTTTGTTTGCTTGCTTGCTTGCATTCAAAAATGCACCCTTAGACCTAGCGCTTAGCTAGAACGCACAGGTTTATTGTGGCAGTAGCAACATTCATAGTCCAAACAATAATTGTTATGATTGGTCTTGGTTCATTTGTTCTTCTTTTGACATTCACTCACACTTTGTTTTTTGTCTCTTTTCCCTTTTTCTTTCTTTCCCTCTTTCTTTCTCTCGCTTTCTCTTTCTCTTTCTCTTGTTCTTTCTTTCTTTCTCACTTTCTCTTTCTTTGTTTACACTGCTTCTTTAGGTGGTTCATGAAATGAACAGATTTGCCAACCAAAGATCAACAAATATGATTTTATCGCTCCTTGTGGCTTGAATGTTGTACTGCTTGGGTAGAAAATCATCCAGATGAGTTTGATAAGGATGTGCTAGCTGAAGCTGCAGCCACCTATGAGGCCAAAAACAAATCTCCTCTTCGTTGGCCCAATATTCATCGCCAGCTGTGCCGTCAACACATCTCTGGCATTCTACAAAGCTTTTTCAGTGGCTTGAATGAGCTGGTGGATGAGTTTGTAGCTCCTATACTTCCCAAGTTGGTCAACGGATCACCCATTCACAAAGCATTCCTCACCCCTCATCAAGAGCCATCATCCTCCTCCCTTGCTTCTCTTGACAATGACGATGACAAGAGTCCTGACTCAAAAAAACAAACACCATGATGACAATGACTTCGCAGAGCACTTCAGCGACAACAATTGTTATCCAGTCGACTCAAATATCAGAAGAATGGCCATCAGCAACGAATCACTTGGCAGGCACCAGAAATCCGTAGACTTGTCACTTGGTGCTTGTGTGATGAATGGTCTTGGTTGGAGATTGCCAAACACTTGCCTACCCAATGTCGAACCAACAATGATTGCTATGATAAATGGCGCAATCTCCTCACAGAATTCTCCAACAATCTGGACACTTTGAAGGCCAAATACTTGGTGGCCCACGATGAGGACTTTGACAAATCAGATGATGATGATAATGACAACACTTCCTCTCCATCATCATCTCCTACTTCTACTACCACTACAGTTATATCCATCTTGGATGAAGAGGAAGAGACAGAGGAGAATGATGATGATGATGATGATGATGATATTATGATTATATCTTGTTAGATTATATAGTCATTCCTATACAAAAATTGAAAAAATTGCTACTTTGACCCACTTTATCCGTTAGACTTATAGACTTAGAGTTTTATAGAATGGACCATGGGGAGTTGAATGCCGTAGGTTCTGAGTACCCTAGTCATTTTTGTCTAAATGAGCACTCACACAGATGTTAACATTTATAACTATTGTTGCTGTACCAGGAGAAATACAAGAGGTAAATAAACAAAAGATGTGTTGATAAAATTAAAAAAAAAAACATACCAAATGGAGCAAATGGATTCTGTTTTCCAGAAGCCTTTTCCACTTCAATGTTTACCTCCATGTACTACGCAAACAGCTCCAGAAACTGCTGCTTCAAATGAGAGAACACCCTCTCAAATATTGGTTTATGTTTGTTTAGCCACTTTTTGGAGAGTGGATGGCTTGTGCCTTTGACTTCCACAATGCTTTTATGGTAGCAAGACCACCAACCAAGACGAACAGTTACCTGCTCCTCGCGGTTAGTCTTCTTTTTATACTGTTTTGGCAACTGTTCCGCTAGCTCTTCTATGTCCTTCAAACAGCCTATGCATAGCTCCTTTCTAACTGCATGGATAAGGAGGACCACTGCATAGCCGCCACGATTCTCCTTCAGTCGCTGGTAGCCTGTTCAAGAGAAAGTGGTCGGCTCGTCTTCAAACACCATTGCCACTAATTCTCTGTGTTTCAGGGTTGTAGAAATGAACCAACAGAGAACTTGCTTCTTTTGTTGTTCCCTGAACTTTCGTGTTCTTTCTGCTGCGCTCATTAAAGGCGTCAGCCTTCTGCCTTGATACTTTCTTTCTTGTAGTTTCTTTGAGGAGGAAACATTGTCAGCCATGCAAATACTAATGAGACACAAGTTAGCCACAACTAAATAGGCCAAATAAAACCTAACCAATTTCTCTTTTACTCTCACCCATAGAAAAAGTACTGCTAAAAAGTGCCACTCGCGGCCTATCCTTCTTGCGGCCAGGCCTTTTTTCTTTCCTTCGGTCTTGTCTCTGTTTTAAAAAGGAAATTTTTGTTTCAGTAATGGCAAGGAAAGGATAAGATACTACAGCAAAAACTGGCAAGGTAGACAGGAGATAGCTCCTCTGGATGATAGGTGCCAGGGGGTCGCTTATAAGGAATTTACCCAGAAAAATTCCTATATAAGGAAACATTTTTCTAGGAACTTTTCTAGGGGTCTAAAACTTTTACAAAGGTTTCTGGGAACTTTTCCTTTTTTTGCATGTTTTGAATCTGTGTCTTGAGGCTTTCATATTCTTCTTTTTGGGCAGCAGCTAGCATAGAGGACCAAATTATTGGTGTCAGATAGTAATGCCAAAACTCAATGATCTTTTCTGCCTCCTCTTCTGCATGTATTTCCTCAAAGGTGGTGAAGAATAGAGTCTGGAAGACACTCTTCATTATCATCTCTAGGTCATGAGCAAAGGTAGGTTCATAGGTCTTATTCAAGTGTCAGCACTGAATAACATGCTTTGGGACATATTGCAAGGTATCAGAGAACTTCACCTTTTTTCCTGCTTTAGTTGTGCAGCCCCAGTCATTAAGAAACACCTAATGAGAGGTGTAATAAATACAATGGTGATGATGAGGCACAAACAGGGTAGTTGAACAAGTTGGCTAATGTTAGCTCCAGCCACATGGCAAGGAGGAAGAAGAGAGAATGAGGACAACATTACTGTTTCAGTGTCTAGATGTTGCAAGCAGTTGGAGAGACGCACATCTTGATGGGCCAATCCGTAGTTGTGGTAGACCTGCTCGAGAATATTCACCAGTTAACAGAAATCATCCACCATGACAAGCATTGTCTAGTGGTCATGCCTAAGTCAGTTTGAAAATAAGATGATGTACAATAAGAACTTATGATGATGATAATGATGATGATGGTGATGATAATGGACATACAGTATTGTGGTTAGTACAGTGAGAAAGCCAAGATGCAAAGTGTCCTCTGACAGGACTCAATAAAAGTACAAGCTGCTTTTCATCATCAGCAACAAGTTTTGGGACCAAAGGCACCAAGTCTTTGACCTCCTCCAGGCAGCGTTTTTCATTCTGCAAGTGACAAATTTTGTCTGCTGAGGTGAACCTTTTAACAACCACTGTTTCACCTATTACCATCATGATCATCAGTAATCATGAACTATCTATTGTTGTTTGTTTTTGTCAAACTCAGGGGAAATACCTTTGTACTGGCTGCTATACACAACAGCAGACCCACCGATGCCAAGAAGCTCATTCATGATGACTGGCTCTTCATCAATGACGATGTCTTCTGGTAAACCGTGTGCAGCTTTGCTTTGAAGCAGTCCTAGTAGCCACTTGCCACCATCACTGTGTAGATAAAGGATGGGGCTCTCGGTCCAATTAACGGCAGTTGAGAGCTTCTGTAGACGGAAGAACTGGATTAGATAGCCATCCGTGAGGAACCCATTCACCACACTATGGTAGGGCTGGTAGTCAAACAGGAGCTCTTCAAGGAAGGTACCAGGGATTACCAGTGAAGAACAAAGTGGTTGAGCCATGGTTCCCTATCCGCAACCAACCCAAAGCAGATGAAATGATATATATAGGGTTATCCCCCTTCGCTTTGGGTTGGTTGCAGATAGGGAACCATGGCTCAACCACTTTGTTCTTCACTGGTAATCCCTGGTACCTCTCTGCAAAAGTTGACGGAGTACTCCCTGGTGTTTTTGTGATTAACACATAGAGTCAGTGGGAAGGGTAGGAACCTACCGACATTAGTCACATGCCGGAGTGGACTGCCTGTGGCAGGTGTTGGATCTTACCAGTGAAAGAGACAAGTGGTGAGAAAAGGACAAGGGCCTATGCCACACAACTGGCGTGTGAGAGAGAGGCGCAAGAAGAGGGACAGGAGAAAGGCATGGGAGAGAAGGGAAGAGGGGGAATTATTCTTTATGAACAGAGAAGCGTGCCTGTTGTTCCTTGGGGAAGTTGCTCTTAGTTGCTGGCGCAGGTCGCTAAGCGCCTAAGCTTTTGGTAAAGTCCTTCATGTTCTCTAGTCAGGGTTTTTTGTTGGTTGGTTAGGTTCTCTTTGTCTCAGAAAAGGCCCTGTTGTTGTTTGATGAGCAACTGTCGTCTCTCTCTGAGCATGGTGATACTTTCAGCTTCCTTGCCGCTCTTCTTCTTTGATTCATTTGTTGCACGGTCGATTTCACCGTCCACCTTCTCGATTTTGCCTTCCACCTTCTCTATTTCGCCTTTTACCTCCTCTATTTCGCCTTTCACCTCCTCTATTTCGCCTTTCACCATCTTCTCTACTCCTTGCTTCCCTGCTTCCATGCTGAAATGACGCAACAAAAAGAAACAAAACCTTCTTGCTGCGTATTTTGAGAGAGAGAGCCAGTTGGGGTCGCTTTGTTTTGTCTTGCTCAGTTAGTGCACCACAGCTTCACATACCCTCCTCCATTTCTGCATCATCTGTGCACCGAAGATTCGCAAAACAAACAACAGGCCTGATAGCATAACAGAGAGCAGTAGTATTGACGTGATGAGCTCTCCAAGCGACAGTGGTAGCAGCAGCAACGCCAACACCAACTCCAGCAGATTTGTGCTTACAATTTCATTGGCCGCTGTAAGCTAGATGACGCAGCTACGTTGGGATGCTTTGGAGAATGGCTCTCATCCTTGTTTGTATCCTCCTTGTCGGACGTTCTCTTGGGCACGAACAAGAGGAAAGACAACTCGTTTGGGCTTCCTTCGTGGCAGGGAAATGGGTGGTCACACAACCCATCACCCCCCGACACCGCCCAAGCATCGAGCACTGGTTTGCCAGGCTCTATGCTATCGATGGAGCATGGCTCATCTAGTTCGTCGTCAGAGAGCACAGCTGCCAACGAGGCGTGGCTCTTGGTGCGTCTGGGTTTTGAGATGCTTCTGCGCTGGCGCTTCGCTTTCGCCATCATCATCCTCATCGTCTTTTGTTTTTTTGTTTTTTGAGCTTATCAACAACTTTATTTGGCACGAGAGACCCTCTCCCAAAGGTCAATGTTGCTGCCCATGGCCTCCTTGAGGGGACGGGTGGCATCATCCAATCTTGCAAGGATCTCTGGTGAGAGCTGGGTGGTAATGCCCCTCACGTTCTCCTGAATCTGTTGTGGGGTTCGTGCACCAACGATGACGGTGCACACAGAGGGTTGATATTTGAGCCAGGCCAGAGCGAGGTCTCCCATGCTCATGTTCAACTCCTCCGCGATCTTTCCTATCTCTTCAATAGCCTTGTATGATAAATGAAGAGGAAATAATAGGTAAGAGGCTAACAAAATATAGGGAAGCGTGTAAAAAAGACCTGGAAGGTTTCTTTTTCAAAACCTGGTTCTCGGTGGCGAGTGAGCCTCCTATCAGAGGAAAAGTGACGTGTACGTGCTCGTCCCTCAGGAACCTCGTCTGTAAATGAATGCAAGTTAGTGAGCAACTTGGGTACGCACCGGCGCGTCTATGTCTCACTTACTTACCGGCATTTTTGAACTTGCCACAAAGCAGACCGTGCATTAGAGGACTGTAACACAAGATGGAGAGGTTGTATTCCTGACAGGCAGGCTGCACCTCGTATTCGATGCCACGAGCAAGAAGATTGTAAGCTAGTTGGTTGCCTTGACACTTGATGATATCCTTGTGCTCCATAACTCGTTTCAGGTCTTGAGGTCCTTTTAAAACCAAATAATGAAAAGCAAGTAATTCAGAGCAAGAAGACCTAACGAATCAATGCAAAGCATGGTGCCAAGGCACAAACCATGGTTACTCACACCAAAATGCCTGATCTTGCCTTGCTCCTGCAGTGTTTTGAGGGCTTCCAAGGTGGCTTTCATGTCCGCCTTATCGTTCGGCCCTGTTATACACTCTATCAGAAGGTCTGGACCGAGAGAGAGAGAGAGAGAGAGAGAGAGAGAGAGAGAGAGAGAAGTGGCAAAAGAGTATGAAAGGCAAAAAGGGCTATGAAACGCGTACAGTGAATTTGATAATAGTCGATATACTCAGTGCCCAAGCGCTCCAGGCTGTCATTGCAGGACTTGATGAGGTCCTCGGGGGAGAGGTGGGTCTCGGCAACCTTACTGGAGAGGATGACGTCCTTCCTTCTATCGCCAAGCGCTTTGCACAGAACTCTCTCGCTATTGCCAGCACCATAACCTGCAATCGAAAGGACATGCCTATCAGCTGAAACATGGTTGGACAAGACGAATGAGCAGCAGACCTTCAGCCGTATCAAAAGAGTTGACGCCAAGGTCCAGTGCTGCTTGGATGGTTTTGATGGCCGTTTCTTCGTCGTAACCGCTGCCCCTACAGTGTGGGAGAACCACATGGCTCAATAAAAAGTTCTCTTGGAGTGTGCAAAAGCCAAACTCGTACCAGTTGGTGTCCCCCGAGCCAGAGAACTGCCAACAGCCCAGCGTCAGCACGGAAACCTTCAAGCCACTCTCTCCCAGCTCTCTGTACTCCATGGGGTCATTTATGTGGGGGTGTTTGTTGTCGACAAAAAAAGAAACGTCTTTTTACTTTTTCAGGACGACACGATATCATTGCGTCGTCATGAAGGGCAAAGAAGAGCGCAGCAGAACGACATCGTCTGAGGGAGATGATGGAGCAACCACCGTCATATATTAGGGAGCAACGTGAGCTGGTGCTAGCCAGGGAGGTCAAACCAGAGGATGTGATGCGTGGTTGCACCTTGGACCGTAACGTGCGTCGCGGCTACTACAGAAAGAAAAAAGTGAAGACCTTGGCCCAGATTCTCGACAACGATGAAGAGGGCAAACGTCGTTGGAGTAGCCAATGCTTCTCCATCGCTGGAACCGCCGCCAAAGTGGTGTTGTGGGAGGGAGACATCACGGGGCTGGAAGTAGACTGCGTGGTTAACGCTGCCAATGAAGGGCTGCTGGGGGGTGGTGGCTTGGACGAGGCCATACACGGAGCTGCCGGTCCTCTTCTCCAAAGAGAGTGTGCCAGCTTGCGGCGGTTGTGCATGCCAGGAGAGGCCGTCATCACCCATGCCTACCAGCTCCCCTCGTTCTTCGTGATCCACACCGTAGCACCTTACCTCGACGAGCAGGAACGGGCGCAGGAGGGCCTGCTTCGCAAGTGCTACCGATCGGTGTTGGAGCTGAGCAAGTCCTATCCCATTCGTTCCTTGGCCATTCCTGCTCTTGGCACGGGGTTCTACGGGTTTCCCCGCGATGAAGCGGCTGTCATTGCTCTCGGTGAGACTAAACGTTGGTTGCTTGAAAACGTTGCAGGGTCCAACGGCGGCGATGGGCATGAGTCAGCGTTGAGGCATGTCGTCTTTGTGGTGTTTCATGACCAGTTGCAACATTACCAAAACGCAGCGAAACATGTCTTTGCAGAAGACAAAGATGGAGAGAAACTGGTTTGAAAGGCAGCCCTGCTCTTGTTCCCTTTGGTTACTCTTGTAAGCTCTTTTGTTTTTGCGTCCTATATCACATGTTTGTTTGCTTTAAAACACTTCAATAAAACGTCCAAAAGTTAGGAGCAGGGACAGCTGCATCTGGGATGTGCGTCATGACATAGTGGACGTGCTCGTTGAAGTCGTTGCCAACGTCAAAGGTGCCCTCTCTCCCTCCCGTCTTTCCACAAATAAAGGTCCTACTCGCAGGTATGCCCAATGCCTTGCTGGCTTTGATGTCGGTCAACGTGTTGCCGTAGTGAGCCACGATGTTCAGCATGTAATCCTTCTCCATGTCTCGAAGGTAGTCCCTTTTGAAACGACCAACAGAGTACCAAAGAGGAAGAGTAGGTTTACGACCTTTGGTCTGACCGATGAGACCAGGAGGCAAGCCATGTTCTATCAACCAGCTTCTTGTGTGCCGATAGAATGAACCTGAACGACCGCTGAGATAAATAGGAAGGTACCCTTTCACAGCCCATGCCCTCACCAACTGGACCGCTCCAGAGCGAAGCGCTGGATCAAAGTCGAGGTGTAGCATGTTGAGACTTGTTTGAGTAACTACCTGGATGTTGCCGGTGGTCAGCGTGCCATCGATGTCAAAGACAACAGCCTGCGTGCCGCGTTGCAGCACCCAAATGGCACCTTCTGCTACGGAGAGGTCTCCAGCCACCATCATACGGATGGGGTAGTAGCCTGCTCGTCGTTGGAGGGAGGAAGCGGAGGGAAGCACAGGGATGGTGGCCTTGCCGTATTTGTTTGTTTTGCCGCTGCCCACCCGTTTCCACTCCTCCGTTGAGACATCTTCCTGCACGAACAGCTCTATCCGTGCGTTTTGTAAGTAGTTCATGCCGTATGAAAACGTTCCAGTCGCTTCTGCTGTTTCGGTTTCTTTTTTCAGGTGAGCCAAGAGAATGAGAGAGAAGGGGAGAGAGAGAGAGAGAGAGAGAGAGGAGAGAGAGAGAGAGAGAGTTCTTCGGGCAAAACAAACCATGTTTATCATCCGCAACCAAAAAAATGTCTTTAGTTCCGCATCGATGATTGGGTCGATGGCCGATGGTTTTCATGAGGTTGTAATGTGCAAAGTATTTGTCTTCGTCAACCTGGAGAGAATAGATATCAAAAGGAAGAGACGGAAGAGCCATTCCACAGTCTGTGGTTCCCAACAAAAACTTGTACCGCAGTTCCAAAAGCAACACCTTGCGTATATCCTCTCTCTTCTCTTCTCGCTTGGGGAATGAGGAAGCAGAAGGACCGTAACCGTGTTGCGATAAGTGAATAGGGACTCGGACCTGGTTTAACTCTCCACCTTCCTTCAAATCATTCAAAGGAATCTTAGCTAAGCAACTGCGAGTCGTGCACTCCACCCTCACCGTCAAAATGGCATTTGACCAAAATACCATCATGTGCAGCGGTGTTCTGTGCACTTGATCATCCTCTCTCCGTGCAGGTAGGGACTGTGACTTGAACATCTGTTATTTAAGTTCCACGCAGTTCAATCTATCTGCTCTGAAGAAACGATGATAGAGATGACAACACAAAGAAAAGGGCCAACCTAGTCAAGCAGCAGAGGATAGACAACATAAGGAGAGAAGATACACGAACCTGGTGGTCACACTGAAGAACGAACTTGGGTTCCTTGTCGCAATCATCACCGTCCTGAAACAACGAACAAACTTGAAGACGTTCCACCACCAAATGACCAACGATGGGATTCAATCGGTTGGGTACTTTAGAAGCTGGGCCTAGGGAATGGTGATGCGCTTTTGTGAAGAAATAATACTCCACGCGATCGTCTGATAATGGGCATTCGTTGCTGATGTGCCGAAAGATACCCACTCGCATCAAAAGGTTGCCAACTTGTTGTGCTTCCTCCCTGTCAAGCTGCATCTTCCACGAGAGGAAATCCACTGCCTCTTCTCCAGTAAAGGTATAATCGTATCTTACATGCCGGTAGACACGCAGCTTCAGCCTTTATGATTCAGTCCTTTAGCATGGAAATAGAGCGGAAAAAGAGGAACGAGAAGGAACAACAGAGAGAGAGAGAGAGAGAGAGAGAGAGAGAGTCACTGGATCGGAAGTAAAAATATGAAAGAAACACGCACTGTGGTGTCATGGCACGGCGAAAAGAGAGGCCAGCTCGTAGACAGGCCTTAAGGGGAGGCATGCCAATTTGCTCTGGTTTATCCTTGCGTTTCAGCCAAAAGGCACGCAGTCGCTGCCAGGACCCACAGTAAGGGTCTTTGTCGCGTCCTTTCTTGCCTTCACCCAACCGCCAATCTGGGGTGGGGTCATGTTCTGTTTCTGCACATCCAAGCGCTTCCAAAACAGGCGTGCCCTCTTCTTTGGTCTTCACGATGGGTTTCCATCTCATCGTCGTCGACAGGGATAAGAATAGCAAGCAGGGAGAAAACCAAAATAGCGTAGAAGGCAATTCGTTGCTTTGCTTCTCATCTGAGTCATATCAGTCCGCAGTGAGCAAGAGGAGTGCTCGGAGGAGAGGAGAGAAAGAAAACCACACAACAATAAACGGCCGAGCTCCAGAATAGGAAGAGAACAGAAGAAAAAAAGAAGAAAAGACGAGAAAGAGAAAGAAAAAAAAAAGAGAGAGAGAGAAGCGGCCTCACCTGCTACTTCCCGTCTTTTCTGTTTCTCATCGGTTTGGCGTGTCGCTTTTCCTCTTTCAACAGGCATGGTCGTGTTTGCTTTGTTTGTTGACAAGCAAACCTCATAACCTTTGCAAAAGGTTGGCGGTGTGGTCGACTGCTAAAAGGGGGTGATCGTCCATGATGGTGGCCGTGTGTTGTTCCTCGACTCGGCTTTCTTCCTGTTCTTGGTGCAACCCACCAAATTTCTGTCGGTTTTTGATTTTTTATTGGTACATGTTGAATTGTTTGAATTTCAATTGGCCCATTTCAGTTAGTTCCCTAAAACGAAGATAAGAGATAAAGTGGTTGTTAAACTATTTGCTTGTTGTTGGTCAGGCTCTTGAGTAAGGATACACTTTGTCTCTTCTGTTGTTTTTGTGTTTTTTTGGCCTTCTTTCCTTCCTTCTTTGGTTTCGGTTGTTCCTTCTGCTGCGTTTGCTCCTCCTCCTCCTCGCTCGAGCTCAAAACGTGATCCTCATCGTCGCTGTCCTTGGTGATCCCGTCCTCATCGTCCTCAGAGTTCGCAGCATCCATGGCAGGGCTCGAGAAAGAGAAGACTCTATTCTTTCGCCTGTTCTGGTCGAAGAAGCGCCGGATGGTGGCCGCGCCGCTGGTAACAGTTTTATCGTTTGCCAGTTGTTCGTTGATGTCGCGTGGGCTTAGGTCCACCAAGAACGACAAACAATCGACACATTCCTGTGCCCAGCAGTCGAGGGTGAGTGACAGAGAGAGAGAGAGAGAGAGAGAGAAGAGGAGTATAGAGTAAAAAAGTAAAGCCATGGAAAGAAGCGTACAGTGTTGTCCGTTTCCGAGGATTGTTGCAGATGGGTGAGGATGCTCATCGCGTGAAGCTGGATAAACTCATCCAAGTAGAGGAGAGCGTTGCTGGCGACCGTCTCTGGGACCAACTTGGCCGCCTCCAGCTCTTCGGGAGAGCTTCCGCTCGTGGAACTGTTCAAAACGGACGGCGCAGAGGAAGTAATGATGGAAGAACGCCGAGGCGGTTCCGCTGTGCTGTTGGCGATGGCCCTAGCGGACGGAGAGGAGAAGATAGAAGAGGCGGAGGATGAGGAGGACAGTTTCGGTTTGGTCAGCTCGCTGAGGAAGCTATCCAGTCGTTCCCCGTTGGCGTCTATGAAGTCGTTCATGGAGGCCATGTAGTCTTCCTTCTCACCAAAGTGAACGCCGTTGCTCAAGTTTTGGAGCACTTTGGAGATGAGGATCAACAACCGTTGGATGGTTGGAGATGGCGCTTCTGTTCGTCATCCAGGATAGAAGAGGCAGAGAGAAAGAGAGAGAGATAGAGAGAGAGAGAGAGAGAGAGAGAGAAGAAAAGGGAATGTTAGAAAGAAGTGTAACTGTGGATGGCAGAAGATAGCCAAACCATTAAGCAGGCCGTAATGATGAGGAAGGATCAACGCTGGAGTGAGGAAACGAAGAAAGATGAGACTTCCAACCACTTGCCGCCAACCGTCTGCATATTCATGTTCCACAACACGCCTTAACTCCCTACAAATATCTCTTAGCGGCCTAGTAACAAAACAAAGGGTTAGCACATGTGAACGCTTGGTCGAAGAAACCTCAAAAAGAAGAAGCTTACGCTGGAAAGTCAGAACTGGTTCGCATGATGCGAAGAAACATCTTCTGAACAACAAGCTGAAGCTGCAGCTTGTGTGTTAACTCTACGCCTTTGAAGTCCAATCCTTCCTCCAGCAGCTGTGGATTGACCTCCATCTCCTTGGTGTGCAAAGAGAGAAGGTTTTCGCCATCTTCTTCCTCCTCCTCCTCGTCACGGCTGGCCAACTCGGCCAAGATGTGAGCAAAGGTCTTCCACAGGTAGGGCAGGCCGCATAGCCTTGCAAAGATTTTGAAGGAGGCTGTGCCCATGCTGTCCTCTCTTAATATAACTCCTTCTTCTGCGTACAGAAGCAAGAGACGTAAGCAGCACTGAAACGAAGAAGAAGAAGAAGAAGAAGAAGAACAAGAAGGGAAGAAGAAGAAGAACAAGAACAAGAAGAACAAGAACAAGAACATGTGAGAAGAACAACAAGAACAAAAACAAAAACAGAAGAAATCAAGAACACCACATGAGAAAGAATGAAGAATGAACCTTGAGAGTCTTGTATTGCTCGATTAAGGAGGTAAAACGTAAGAAAAGCTCCTCTTGCGTGTGTGGTGTAGATGTAGCAAAGGGCCTCCGCCAGGAGGGAAACCTCGTTTTGGTTTACAACGCTCAGCAGTGCCTCAAGGCCCGCCTTCTCCATCACAAACTACAATCACCAAGCAACAAAGTCAATAACGCAAAAAACACAAAACAAAAGCAACAAACGAAACAAACCTTTTGCAAAGCCACTGCTCGAATGGACCCAAGCTCAACACCTTGAACGTCACCAGAAGCGTTGCCTCGCAAGTCCTCCTCTTTGAACGACGACTGTGCGTAGATAAGTTGCTCGTATTCTGGTTCCTTCAAGTTGAGCCTCGTCTTTCCTGTTCTCTGTCTCTTCCCACGATAAAACACGAAAGCGATGGCCAGAGCGACCACCACCAGAATAAGAACGCCGGTCACTCCAGCCAAGACCGAAAGGCCGATGACCAACGCCTCGTCTGTGCTCTCTTCGTCTTCATCTACCGTTGCTGCACCTGGAAACAGAGTTCGCGTTCCATCGGACAGAGATATTCTCTCTTCCTCGTTGGGAACCAAAGGAAAGTTTGCGGCCACATAGTCCAACATCACTCGATCGATACTAGGGCCAAAGTCATCCACGTTTCGCGCGTTGTCTTCCAAAACGGTGAAGTTGTCACCGCCCGTGCGAATGAAAGATACAGTGGCGAAACTGTACACAGCATCGAGGTCAACGCTTACATAGGAAGTTGCTTTTGTGTTTTTCAAACAAAAGGGTTTAGAGAGAGAAAGAAATAAAGCAAAAAGGAAAGAACAAAGTGACAAGAACGAAACGACGCAGCGATATAGAACGGGAAGGGAAGTTGAGACAACAGGAAGAGAAGAGGTTACCCGCAGAACCATCTTGTCTCTTTTGTGCAGTCGAATCTCCAGGAATAGATACGGAGACTATCCTTCGTCCAGCTGGTTCGTTTGGATTGTAGGAATAGGTGAAACCGCTGACCTGAAGTAACCGACCAGTGCCTTCGTTGGTGAGGTCTTCCGCTCGTGAAACGCCATTCTCCAACATTTCAACCATTTGTAGTCCTGTCAGTTGGAAGGTCGAAAGCGTATCCGTCGAAGAAAATGGAAACGCGTTGAGTACATCCCCCAAAGTGATGTTACCAGCTGGAAACGGCGCTCTACAATGGCAGTAGTACGAGTAACTGCATTAGACGAGCGAGACAGAAACATAGCGAGAGAGAGAGAGAGAGAGATAGGCAGAGAAAGAAGAAGGAAGAAGAAGACGAATGATGATGATGATGAAGGAGAATTTGAAGAAGAAGAACAAAAATAACAAGAGGAAAATTAGAAATGGAATCATAAGTACCGAATAGAACCTCCATTGATGAAACCAAACTGGGTACCACCAGCCGCTCTCAAAGCATCAGCACCAAAGGTTCCCATAGCGCATTGCAAAGTCCTGCATTCTTCAAGAGAGTAACCGATTTCTGCTGTAGCTCGTCCTACCACTCTGTCGAAACTTTGCTCTATCTCAACCAATCTGGCTTCTATGTCATTAACGAAATCGCTTCGCGGCTCCGTGGTAACGTTTAATGCAACGCTGTCTCCTGTTGCTGACAAAACGACTCCCAGCTCGGAGAACGTGATGTTCAACTGACCTCACAGTGAAACCATTCAGTTGATGAAAGAGAGAGAGAGAGAGAGAGAGAGAGAGAAGAGGAGAGCAGAGGAGGGATGAAGAACCATTCCGATGTGAGTTCCTAGAATACCAGAAGCTACTATGGGAACATCAGTACCAGATGGTCCTTTGCGACTCTCGGGATAAGAAGTTTCCAAATCGTCGTCATTGTTAGAATACAGTACCTGTGCATCACTCACTTCATGTGATGGCTTTGTATTAGCCCATTTCAAGAAGCAATAGGATTAAGAGCTTACCTAACACGTCAATACCGTGAACTGTGTCCACCACCTCCTTTACCAGTGTAGCGTCACCCACCACTGCTATAATGCATCTCACTATATATACAGGTATGATATGGATAGATAGAGGAGAGGTGAGGATGCAACGAGAACGGAGAAGCACAAAAAAGGCACAAATGGAGTACCTCCCAAGTCCTGCATCTGAGCCACAGCACTTCGAAGCGAGTTGATAGGATCCGCCACTTTGATACCTCCAATGTTAGCCACTTTGGAGGGCAACAACTCAGACACGAATCCCGTAACTCCGACCATAACTTGGCCTCCTCCTTCGTCAGTATAGTTTAGCAAATGGAAAGGAATTACCTTTCCTTTCAATGCCGGTTCGTCCTCGACATTGAGATTGCAGCTGATAGCTTGAAAAGAGGAACCTTCCAGAAAGTCTCCAACTACGTTTGGTGGGTCAAAAAACTCTCTTGTTCCCAGGTTAAACACGTCGTAACCTGTAACGGAAACAAACAAAATATAAACAAACAAGAATATAAAGCCATATCATATATGGTGACCATGATAACTGACCCATCCAGTTATAGTACTGTTTTAAAGCTTCGTGTTTGTATTCCAGATAAAACAGCGATCCTGCAAATAAAAGCAAACAACGGATTGAACACAATAAGGAAAGACTGTTCAGAAGGAAGAAAGCAGAACGAAAACAAAAGTGACGACAGGAGCAGGCGAACAATGGCATGAACAAAGCAGGAACTTCAACACAAAGATTGATGCCATGACAAGAGAAAAAAACAAGGAAAAGCAAGAGAGCATACCTTGCAAAAGACCTCCAGCGTCTAACAGTAAAACGTTTGTCCGCTCGGCTCGAACTTGGTCTATAAAGGTTGCTCGCCTGGCCACACCGCCGAGACATTTTTCGCTTTCAGATGGCTCACAGTTGCCAGAGTGATCATCAATGGCTAGCACTCTGGACTGAACGTTGGCTGTGTGCAGCAAAGTCAACTCTAAGTTACTTCCACCAGCAAAAACGTTCACTATTGTCAATACTGTCAATGTTGTTGGCAACCAGAAAGTGGTGTGAGCACCGAAAAAGAACCCAGAGAACTTGAGCAAAGAAGAAAGAGCGTTACCACCCAACACCAAAAACAAGAAACGGTCGCATGGACAAGCAAGACGCAGAAACCCAGCCATGCCCAGACTCTTTCTTCAACCCCCTCCGTTAGACCGGCGGTCGGAACAAAAAACCTATTTGACTTTGAGATTACCAAAACCATCGATAATTAAAGCGGGTTTTATCTTGTTTGGCTCGTGGCAATCATTTGGTTCAGGTTATTGAGTAAATTAAGGATTAATTAATTATATTATAATTATGCTGCCATCATCCGTGACGACATGGAAATCATTACCTTTTAAAAAAAAATTGAAAAAAATGGAATAAAAAGAATAAAAACAAAACCAAAATTTTTAGTGAGAAGAACGACAAGCACAACTAATTGTCATAAGGGGAAGCGAGAGGCCATCTGATCCTCTTCCAGAGGCCTCACCATGGTTTTTCGCGTGTCGTCGCTGACGTTCAGCCGTTCGCGTTTGCTCCGCCGCTCCGTCGGCGGGCTCTCACATCCTCTTCTAAAGTGGTTCCGTTCTTGCTCGTTTTCCTCTTCTTCCTCGTCTGCACCGGACTCGTTTCCTTCGAGGCTCCGTTTTCGCCCTAAGAACTTTGCTTTTGGCAGTGGCTCCATCAAGTCGTAGTTTGTTTCGTCATCTTCATTTTCGTCCTCCCAACACAGAAAACTCCAGTCTGGCTCACCTTGCGTTCGCTTTGGTGGTGGTGGTGAAACGGAAAAAGTGTTTCGGTTTTCGTTTGCGTTTTTGTGGTAGTCAGGAGAGCCACAAAGTGAGTCGTAGGAAACATCAGTCGTTGGAAGGACTTGGGCTAGGAGGGAGGTGGAGGTTGAGGAAGGCCATAAATAACTTGTTTCTTTGACAGGTTCAGCGGTGGCAGCTGTCAATGGAATAGAAGCTGTGGTGGGAGTAAGGGTAGGAGCGGTGCGATAGGTGGAGCTCGTTCGTGGTGTGCAAAAAAAAGACGAAGAAACCCGCGGAGGTTGAGGCGGTTGGTAAGCGCCGAAAAACGCGCCGCATTCGCAGAGCAAGGAAGAACGTTCCTTGAGCACTTCTTGTAGGTACCATTCCAGCCTTTCCTTCTTCTTTCGCTCCGTGTCCACAAGCACGTTGAGGCTTTGAAGAGCAGTGGGTCGCCTGTAGCGGTGCCTCTGATGACGGTGCATGGCTATGAGCGAAAGGTTTGCTTTGTCTTGTTGTGTTTGTTGTTTGTTGTTATAACGTTTTCAGCGCTCTTTATGTTGGCAGAGAGAGTATGAAGAGTGAAAAAATTAAAAAACACAGACAGCACTTAATAAAACCGTTAAGGCACTCGGACAGAGCCCGGCGCGCACGAGATAGAGAGCAGATGTTTTGAATTGGCGGGCCAATAGCGGCACCTCCTTAATCTGCACCCACCTTAAAATCATAGAAAAGAAGAATGCCACGTGCTTCGGGCAATTCAAATTTATCCGCCAATCAGGCGAAAATCCTACAGTTGCATTTTTGGACTTTCGTTGGATTTGACCCCTCAGCTCTTCACAGCGAGAGAACGGCGGAACGAATTTTTCTTGTCAAAGTTGTCGAACGGCAACATGCTTGCGTATACTTTCTTGAAAGCAAAAAAAATTGGGGAAACAAATAAACATATCACGGTGATGTCGCGAATGAAACCGTGCAGGCGGTACAGCAAATAAAGAGAGAATTTGAAAGCAATTGTGTCAAACCCACGGAAAGCGGGTTGCTAGCTATTACGGCAGATTGACGCCGGCAACAAACAAGCAAAACATTAAAAAGAACAGAGGAACCAATAACAAAAGAAAACAAGAAGAGGCTAAGATTAAGAGCTGAGAGCGGCGAGCAAGGGGTCCAGAGTGCCTTCCACGAGGTCGTCCACACACGCCCGCAGGGTCTCTGTGTCTAACGTCTTCGCCAAGGTAGCACCACAGGTTGCATCGTCAAGGTGCAAGGCGCCCTCATCCACAGCCACGTAAACTTGCTCCAAGTCACTTATCTTTTGTTGGATTTTGATTTGAGTCTCTACCAAGTCGTAGTGCAGTATTCGTTTGTCCAATTCCGTCACGCATTCCTCGCTCTGCGCGTTTGTTCTAACCGAGCCCAACAACACGGTTACCACTACCACAACCAAAGCCGCCACCGTCAGTCTCATCCTCTTGCTTCGTTTGTTCCGGCCTGCTTCCACAACTTGCGCAACGGGCGTTGTTTATCTGTTTTTGTGTTGCCTTCCTTTTCCTGTCTTTACAGAAAAAATACTTTTAAACTTTTCCATTTCAGGTATTTATGTTTCTACCAATCACATTCCTTCGGAGTTTAAAAATCGAGATCAGATCACATTACAAAATTAAAGCAAAAGTATCATTTCCACCCCTCAAGCTTTAATTTTTTCGCCGTTACACGCATCTGTCTCTCTTTCACCTTTGCTGCCACGCTAACAAGAAGGACGAATAAACAAAGATGCAACAACGCGAGAGACCGCAGGAGGACATCAATGTCATCGTGAAGAATCCCCAAGGCGGCAAGGCCTTTGGCAGCAAGCTCAAGGTCATGGTGCGTTAATGCTCTCCTCTCTGTCTTTGGTTACTTTTTGTTTGGTTCCTTACGTTTTGTTTGCTGCCGCTGCTGCGCTTGCGTAGGAAGCTGATCTGGACCGCATTGGACAAGAGTACAGACGCGCCAATCCTGACGCTGATCCCGCTCAAATCGAAAAGTACAAAGGTATGTTTGTTTGTGTTTTCTTTTTCTAGTTTCCAATGAACAAAACAAACAAACAATAAAAAAACAAAACAGAAAAGTTCATCGTTTACGACAGAAACAAGAACGGCGAGTTGGGCATCGAAGAGGTGAAGTTCATGTTGGAGAAATTGGGACAACCCAAGACGCACATGGAGATCAAGAAAATGATCGCTCAGGTCAACAAGTCTGGCACTGGCGCTATTTCGTACGTTCCATCTTTCACACTTTTTCTCTTCGTCTCTCTTGCCTCTTCTTCTCTCCTCTGCTTCGCTGCTCTCGTTCTCCTTTTCTCATCCGCTGTTTCCTCTCACCTCTGCTATGCGAAATAGTTACTATGAATTCTTGGAGATGATGTTGGGTCCAGGCGGCAATTCCATTCTCAAGAAGATCCTCATGTTCGAGGAGATGGGCAAGGCCAAGGAAGCTCCCAAGAAAGGAGATCTTCCTGCCAAGAAGTCCCTCGCTGACCTGCCTTGAACGACCCGATCACTTGAACATACGTTTTATAAAAGAAATAGATGTGCATAACTGAAACTTGTTTTTCTGAAGTTTATAACCGCTGGAAACTTTCTAAGAAGGAATGCAGAGTATCCAACTTATCTTCTTGCACGTTGTTCTTGCTCTCATCCACAAACCGAAGCAGCACAGCAAAGGTGGGATGCCAAGGCACTCTTTCCGCTTGGTTTCTGTTACTTTCGTGTTTCGCTTTCTTCTCTTCAGTTTCTTTCTGTTTGTTGCTGCTGGCATTTGGAGTCGGATTTGAGTTTGCACGATTTCTTCCTGCTTTCTTTCGCCAAGGATGCCATCGTAATGTTCCTCCTCCATCTTCGGCCAACGATGATGATCCATCCGTTTCTTTCTTTCTTTGTTCTTTCTTCTTCTCCGAAGTCGTTTGTTGTTGTTTCTTGTTTGCATTTGTGGAGTCATGAGCAGAACTTTCGCTTTCTTCCACAATCTTTCTTAGCGCATTGGCTAACACCAACTTGAAGATGGAAGGATAAGCGGATGTCAAGAAAGGATTGAAAAGGTATCTTACAGTGTGTAATGGGTTCAACCGAAAGAGCGTTACCAAAACGTCCGACATGAGTTGAACGCTGTAGTCATGCCCCCCTCCTTTTTTCTGTGTTATAGGCGAAGAGGGAGAAGCTAGCGAAGGAGAAGGATTTCGTAGGTTGAGGAGATTGATAGTGGAGGGGGATGCAGAGGAAGAGGTTAAAGTGGGAGGACGAGAGGGATCAAAGAGAGCTTCCTCCAAGATGGACTCGTATTTGGGAGTGATAGCGCGAAGCGAGGAGGAGTGCTTTGGAGAAACGAATGTGGCAGCTTTGCAGAGGTAGGAGAGGCAGAGCAATGCTTCCTTGCAGATCTTGTCTGAATCTAGTGCTTCTTCCAACTGTTCCAAGAATTGTTCCTTTGTTTTTTTGGTTGTTTATAACAAATGAGCACCAAATTGCATGATAGAAGTAAAGAGTGGGAGAGAGCGAGAGCGAGAGAGAGAGAGAGAGAGAGAGAGATAAAGAAAGCAGGGAGAAAAAAGAAAACAAAGGCATACTTTAGCGATTTTTGCTCCTTCCAACAGAATGATTTCGGGTTTAAAGGTTTCAGTGCAGCGTAAATTCAATCGCAGTCTCTCGTGTTTGGCGCTCATGAGAGGAGTCAATATATCCGGACAGAGAAGCAGCAACATCATTTTGCTCGGCCATAGGATCCTCATCTCTGTCTTTGCTTTTTTATTGCTCTTACGCAACGTTCCTCGTTTTTCTTTCTTCCAATTACTCAGAAGATCAAATAATAAACTCGCCTCTGTTAAAGAGCTTATGGTAAACATACCGAAAAACGAGAATACACATAACTGAAAGAAAATGAGAGAAAGTGAAAGAAAGCAGACCTTGAATGCCAACCGATTTCTGTTGAAAGTCGGAAAACTGCAAAGGGTGGTGATAGATCCAGTTCCAAATGGCTTTCGTCAAGGCATTCGCCAACATGACTTTCATGTGAATCGAACTGCGCAACAACAATGACAAGGACGAAGAAGAGCTCTCCGCCTCATTCTCACTAGCTTCCACGTGAGGCAAAAGCAACTGCAACAGTTGTTGTAACTTTGGTAAATCAAAGTTCAAAAACTGAATTGTCTCCAACGCCAATGCAATGCTTTGCTCTCGTGACGGAGGAGTAGCAGAAGAAGCAGAAGAAGAAGAAGAAGAAGAAGAAGAAAAAGAAGAAGAAGAGGAAGAGGAAGAGGAAGAAGAAGAAGAAGAACAAGAAGGAGAAGATAAGAGAGGTCCTTCGACAGCTTCCTGAAAGACGGTGGCAAAGTTTACCGAAGAAAGTTGGAAGATAAGATGTCCAGCCGTCTCAGAAAGAGCTCTCTCGGAAGTTACGTTCAAATGCAGCTCAATCCATTTTGGAACAGGAAGAACGAGGTTGACGTTATGTTTGTTGGAGAGAGTGTGATAGTGATGATGGTGTTCCTTATTGTTCTTGTTGTGAGAGAGAAAGCTGAATGCTAGTTGAAGCATTTGTTTGACGAGGTCGTTGTCGAGAGGAGGGGGAGAAATCTCTTCTAGTTTTTCCAATATGGGCAAGCGATCGTTATCATTTGCATTGTAGTAGCCAAGTTGAACCTTCATCTCATGTTTCTACATTTTTGCCTCATCAAAAAAAAGAGAGAAGATGACGAGAGAAGAGACAAGAAAGAAGAAAGAAGCATAACGAAAATGCTAAAGCAAGCAGAGAAAGATGAAGAAAGAAGAGAGAAGAAAGCAGAAAGCAGGAAAGGAAATGAGCACATACCACGGAGTTCCAGCGACAAGCCATGCAGTTGGTAAGCAACTTCATGAAATGGAGCTGAGTTTCCACCAGCCGTGCCTTGGACTTGGAGAACTTGTGTGGCAACGTAGATATAGCGTGCAGTAGATTACCAAACAGGGAATCTTGTCCAAGATCGCTCGCCTGTCGAAGAATGAGCGCTTCGTATCGCTTTCGTAGCTGTAAGCTGTCTTCATCCAATTTCTATGAAAGCAATGGATAAGCCTTAATCATAAAACAAAGACGGAGAGAAAGAGAAAAAGAGAAAGAAAGAAAAACAAAAGGTCAAACAGACCATAGACTCGATCATCAGTTCAATCATTTGTGCCGGCTGCAAACGAACTAGACTGTCTTTAAAGGCCATGGGGCTAAAAGCGGAAGAGCATGAATTCTCAATAGCCTGTGCAGCTGCAGACGGAGCAGAAGTTCTCAACGATCGTCCGCTCTGCGCCTTTGCCAACTTGTGATAATTCAGGCTGAAGGCCGCTTCCGCGACATTGTCTTTGCTTACCATCGCTATCTTCAGCGGCGCATCCTCTTCCGCTTTGCTACTTACTATTCCTTTGCGTTGAGAAGATGCTGAAGGAGGGGAAGAGGAACAAGGCTCAGAGGCTGAGGCTTCTGTTGTTTCTTTTTTATCGCCTCTTGGAGATAAGGCTTTCCTCCAAGTGGGTACTTCGTAGGAAGACTGAGAAGTAAGTGATTGATGAGGTTGTGGTGTTAGGTTGCTGTCGTAGCCACAAAGATGGAACAGGTTTCTAAACTTGCTAATTTCATCATTTTGAAACTTGACCATATCTGCCAATTGTTTCGTTCGCAGCGAACCGAACTTGTCACTGTTGTTGTTATTGGACGAAGATGAGGAAGGAACGGAGAAGAAAAGACGCTGTTTTCGGTCAGCTTGCACGTTTTTGTCGACTTCATCACCATCCGAACTGCGTTGTGATCTTTCTCCTTCACATTCTTTCTGTTTTTGCTTTTCGTCTTTTTCCTCGTCATCTCGATTCCTCCCTACTTGTTTTCCTCCTCTGGTGTCGTTTTGTTCTTTCAGATGTTCGACATAAATTCGTTGAAGTTGTTGCACAATGTGACCAAAAGTGGGTCTATCTTGTGGATCGCTTCTCCAACATTGCCGAACCAGTTCTGCAAGTGCAGGAGGACAAGTGGACGGCAGCTTCAAGCGTTTTCCCATCATGATAGCCATTCCTGCCTCGATGGCAGACATTCCATCAAATGGCTTTTCCCCATCCGTTAAAAGCTCCCTATTTAAGGCACCAGAAAAGAATACATGATTAAAAAGAAAGCAAAACACAAACAACAACAAAAACAAGAAGATAACATACCAAAGAAGAACGCCAAAGCTCCAAACATCACTTTTCTTGGAGAAACGAGAGCTCTCCGGGTTGATAGCTTCCGGGCTCATCCACTTGAGCGCTCCGAAGGCGGACGCGCTCTCATAGTAATCTCCAATCTTGGATAGACCAAAATCGGTCACCTTGACATCGTACTCTCCCTCCACTTTGGTCACAAGCAAGTTCCTAGCAGCCAAGTCTCGATGCAAGATGTTCTCCTGGTGAAGATGTTGCACTCCACATGCTGCTCCCAACGCCATTCGCAACTTGTCCTCAAGGCTGAGCAAACAAGTGTCTTTGTTGTTTTCTTTGAGGTTTTGAAGCAGATGGAGCAAATCGCCCAAAGGAAGATATTCTGTCATCAAACAAACGTTTGGCATTCGGGTGCAAAGACCTAAAAACTTTTTTTTTTTGTTGTGAACAGACGAAAGGAAAAGAGATAAGTGGCTAATAAAAAAAGTAAAAGAAAGAGCGAAAGAAGCTTAAATACCTTGACAACGTTGGGATGGGGTTTGAGCTGCATAAATATATACATTTCGTTGCGAAACTCTTCCAACTGCTTTGCATCCATTGAGAGGAGCTTTTTGACAACCACTGTCTGTCCTCTCCATCGCGCCTTTCATTGCAGACAGAATGAAATATGAACAAAAAAAAGCAAGGCAAAGCACAGAGAGAACCGCAAGTTCAAACAAATAGCAAGAGGAATACATACCTTCCAAACGACGCCAAACTGGCCTTGACCTATCTTTTCCTCCATTTGTACTTCATCCAAGTCTACCTCGTAATCTATTTTGCAAATACAAATAAATACAAGAGTAAAAGAAACAACAATTATAAAGACGTGGCAAACTCACGTGAAGTGAGCGCCAAGAAAAGGTAAGAGGAAATGCATACCACTCGTCTGGAGGGTTGGTCGTATCATCTGGGCATAGTGAGTGGGTTCCTCATTCCTTGCCTTTTTCTCTTTCTCGCCAAGCGCGTTGAGTTGAGCTGTCTTTGCTTTTTCTTTCTCTGTCTCTTTCTCTTTTTCTGTCTCCGTCTCGTTGATCGTTATGTTCGTTGTCCCTCCTTCGTCATCAGGATAGATCCAGCCATCATCATCATCCTCATCGAAAGAGTCGTCTTCATCATTTTCATCGCTCTTTTGTTCGTCTTCATTCACTGCTTGTTTTGCTTTCTTCTGTCGACTTTCATCTTCATCGGAAGTTTGTATCTTCGTTTCTTTAGTGCCCTCTTCTTCTTGTTTGTGTTCCCGTAGTTCTCCATCTTGGTCTTGACGCTCTTCTTGCTGTTTCTTGCTGCTCAGTTGATCCCGAAAGAGCTGCAGTTGCGCTCCATCGCTTAACTTCCGCCAAAACGCAGCACTCGATAGTAACTTGGCTTTCTCTGTCTCTTTCTTATGACTCGGTGTTGTCGTGGCCGAAGAAGAAGGAGAAGAAGGAGGAGGAGGAGAAGAAGAAGAAGAAGAAGAAGAAGAAGCAGAAGAAGAAGCAGAGGAACGAGAGGGAGGAGGAGACGAGGAAGTGGAAGAAGACGAAGAAGGAGGTTCCACACCTCTTTCTTGTTGTTTCGTCCGACAAATGTGAGCGTAGATCTTCTTTCTGGGTCCCAACGGCAAGTTGAGCTCCTTCAAGTCCTCCTCGTTCAACATGAGGAGCGCAGTGTAGTCGATCTCATGCAGCTGAAAGAGGGGGAGGTACTTCTCCAGCCCTCTCTCCCTGCACCAGGCCGCCACTTTGGGGTCTTCCGAGTCGGGAAGCGACAGTTCGCCCTCGCTTGTTCCATCGGGAAGCGCAAACATTTTTACGCGCGGCTTTCTTTCGTTTCTCTTTCACCTCTTCTACTTTTGTTTGTCGAAGAAGAAAGAAGAAGAAGAAGAAGAAGAAAGAGCTTCTCTCCGTGGCGTTACACAAGGCGTGGGGAAGATTCGGCGAATATCTTTTTTTTAATTAAAAAAAAAAACAAAACAACGGATTAGAAGAAACAACCAAGGATATGTTGCTCAATAAAAAGAAAAGAGCAGGGAATGGAGGAAGGAGAGGGTCTCCTGCTTTTCATACCCGAAATGAAATGAACCCAAGTCTTTTTGCCCAACGCTTTCCTTTCCTTGTCTTTCTTTTCTTTTCCTTAAATTTTTTTATTTATTTTTGGCGCGGAACGCTGCACAAATGGAGGACAAAATGAGTTCATTTGCGGAGAAAGAATTTAAGGTTTTTAAAATTGGAAAGTGGTTAATTAAATTTTCTCCTGAAATGGAAATAAATAGATCATGTTTTTGATTTTTGATTGGGGAGTTTGAATCGCCCCTTAAAGTTTGGAGGAAAAGAATGCGCTTTAGTGAGAAGAAGCAGCTGTGCGTGGCGCAAGGATGCCCTTTCTGCGATGGACAATCAGCAAGCGCATTGTTTTTGAAAAAACAGAAACAAAAAGCGTTAAACTATATAACACAAAACCAAAGGAGAAACAAGCAAGGCAACAAGCGAACAAGAAAGCGCCAGAGGAGAGAAAGAGGGGGATAGCGGGAGAGACAGAGGGAGGGAGAACGCACCGTATCAAGAAAGCTTCAAGGTCATCCTCATCAAACTCATAGCCAATGTCATCGATGAAACGAACGTACTGAGCATAGTTCTCTCCCTTGCGATAGACCAAGAGAGTGGGAAGGGCCACCTCGTCCCAGTCCCTTTTGGCCTCGTTGGCAGGGATCTTCAAGAACTTCACGTCCGGATGCTTGCGTGCCAGTTCTTCCAAGACATAGTTGGCCCGCACGCATGGTGGAACCATCTATTAAAGCACTGATATGTTATTTCTCATAACAGAAGGAGAGGAAAGAAGGAACTAGATTGGAAGAAGGAAAAGTAAAGAAAGCAATAACAAAAACCTAAAAAGAAACAACAAAAAATAAAGAGAGAAAAGAAGTCACAAGGAAAAAAGAGGAGAAAGAAGAATGAGAACGGAAAATACCTCTGAATAGAGGTGAATGACAACAAAGCATCCAGTCGCTATTTCGCTGTCCACTTCTTCAGCCCATTCTTGTTTATTTATCCGTTTAAGAGTGCCAAACCGATATTTCCTGGAATAATAAAAAAAAGACTCGTTCGTCAGCAATCAAGTTTCTTCCTGTGAGGAATAACAACGTACTTTTGATCCATCAGCTCTCTTAGCCGCATTGCCCTGTACTGCTTCAAAAACTCGTCGTCCTCGTCATCCAAGTCCTCCTGAGAATAAGAAGATAATGCTATGAGAGATGAGAGAAGAGAGAAGAGGATCGAAGAGGAGCGGAGAGAACGAGAGAAGAAACGAGCGAACTAGAGAAGAGAGAGCAGAGAAGGGAGAAGGGAGAAGGGAGAAGAGAGGAGAGAAGAGAGCAGAGAAGGGAGAAAGAGAGGTGAGAACGAGAAAAGCAGGTGCACCTCTTCCTCGCTTGCTTCCTCTTTTTGTCTTGCCTTCTCTTCCTGCTGCCGCTCCATGTCCAGTTCTCTCTTCTCAGCATCTTGGGCGGACCACGAGTGGTACACTACCGTTTTCTTGTTGATCTCGTACTGCAATTGCAGCTGTCGTATTTCCTGTTGGTCGCGTTGCCGCTTTTGCTCCTCCTTGTAGTCCTGGATGACTCCTTTGGGTCCTGTGTTATGCTCTCCGTGTCTTCGGATGGGTGGCAAGGAAGGAGGAGGACGCTCCGATTCTAAATCAGGGAGAAGAAACCGCTAAAGTTGAGAAACAAAATAAAATACATGAGAAAACAAAGGTCATGCAAGAGGTGAAATGAAAAACGGAAACAAACATCAGCAGGTCGGTCCGCGTCGTCTTCCTCCTGAGCCTCAGCAGCGCTGTGCAGTCTGTCTTCCAGGTCCTCTGCCATCTTCGTTTGTCGCTTGAAATGTTGTGTCGTCACGAGAGAAGAAATCTGCTGCCTCATGTCGACACACAAAATTTCCTTGCGGAAGAGAACGGTTCATTCATGAGAGCCCTTTTGTGACAGCACGTTGCTCTTCGGAGGTTAGTTGCCAACATGAATTTATTGTTATTGTTTTCCATGCTCACGTTTGCTTCAATGCAGGTCCGAGTCGGAGACTCCGTTTTCTTCAGCCCTGGTGAAAGAAAGACATCCGTTTTCCTTTGCCCATTGCAACACCTCTGCGTGTCCGTACATCGCCGCCATGCCCCAAGTCAGCTGGTTCCAAGGGCATCCATTTGCTCTCGCCCATTTTAACACCTCCAGTTGTCCGGTGCTAGCAGCTGAGTAACATGTCTTTTCGTTCCAAGGACATCCATTTGCCCTGGCCCACTTCAGCACCTCCAAGTGGCCATACTCGGCGGCCAAAGCACAAGTCTTTGCACTCCAGGGGCATCTGTGCTCTCGGACCCATTTCAATACCTCCAAATGTCCATTCCTTGCAGCGTGATGGCATGTTTGCTTATTCCAAGGACATCCGTTCTCTTTGGCCCACTTTAGCACCTCCAAGTGGCCATACTCTGCGGCCATATTACAAGTGTCTTCATTCCAAGGGCAGCCATTTGCTCTTGCCCATTTCAACACTTTTAGATGCCCTCTTTCAGCTGCTGCTGTGCATGTGTCATCATCCCAAGGACATCCGTTTCTTCTCACCCACTTTAGCACTTCCAAATGTCCTTCCTCAGCAACATGAGCACAAGTGCTCTCATCCCAAGGGCACCCCTTCTCTCTGGCCCATTGTAACACCTCCAGATGTCCTTTGCTGGCGGCTGAGGAACAGGTAGTTTCATCCCAAGGACAGCCATTCTCGCTTGCCCATTTCAATACATTCAGGTTCCCCTTCCAGGCAGCCCACGAGCAAGTTCTTTCGTCCCAAGGACATCCGCTGTCATGTGCCCATTGCAACAATTCCAAATGGCCACCAAAAGCAGCAGAGCAACAAGTAGCCTCGTCCCAAGGGCATCCATTCTCTCTAGCCCATTTCAACACCTCCAACTGGCCGTGCCTAGCAGCTTGTTGGCAAGTTTGAGCGCCCCAAGGGCACCCGTTCTCTCTGGCCCATTGTAACACCTCCAAATGTCCGTTGCCAGCAGCTGAAGAGCAAGCCTCAATGTCCCAAGGACAGCCTTTTTCCAGTCGAGCCCATTTCAACGCTTCCAAGCTACCGCATTTGCTTATGAGGGCGGCCATTTTTTTGTCCAGAGGGCAACCGTTCTCCTCGACTGCCCATTGTAAGAGCGTGAGAGACTGGCAAACGGCTGCCTGGAACAAACGGTTTCGCAGCTGCTCCGGAGCACAGGAGTACCAAGTGCGGCAGGTCCTGGCCGCTATGCCCACGAACAACGGATCCAGCGCGGCCAAAATGACACACAGCAGCTCCTCTGGCAAGCATTCTTCCCACAAAGCGACCTCGGCTTTATCTCCTCGTGGTTTTTTCGTGGCGGATCCGTCCAGTCCTTCGTCGTCTTCCTTGTCGGCTATCCTGCGCTTTTGATGCAACATTTTTTGCTAGCAAGCTCTATTAGAGCCGTTGCGGCGGGCCAAGCGAAGTCTATGTCCGTAGCTGCTGCCGCCTTCCTTCTTTCTCCCCTCGCTAGACGTACCGTTTTTTTTTTTGTTGCTCCCAAGTCCAGATAAGATCGCAAACTTCTTTTGTCCAACCGGGGGATTGTCCATCGCCCATTGGATCGCTGGACAAAAAACAGATGTTCAAGGTATTTATCCGAGTCCCAGACCTCTCAGCGGAACCGTGTCGTCACGGTGAACTCAAGAGAAGAAAGTAACGAAAAAAAAAAAAGACAAAGAGAGAGAGAGAGAGAAGTTAAAAGCGGTTTGTGATTTTATTTTTTTTATCTTTGCTTCCCACCTCTTGCCCCCCTCCTCTTGCCCCCATCCTCAAACGTTTGTGCGAAAAAAAAAAACAATGGAGAGGAAAAGAGGAGGTTCGGAGAAGAAAAAGAAAGATAAGGAGAAGGAAGTGGAGGAACCAAGATCGGCTGGTACCGCGGCGGCAACAGCTGCTACGTCATTGTCAACCTCGTCGTCGTCCAGTAGCGCCCGCACCAAGGAGGATGAGGAACAATTGCTGCGCACTTACTTGCGTCTCGTTGAAGGACGTAGAGACTCTTCTTCTTCCTCTTCGGCTTCTACTTTGTCTGCTACTTCCACCTCCGCTTTGTCCTCCTCCACCACTTCTTCCTCTGCTTCCGATCTGGTCGATTTGAGCAGCTATCAGGGGCAAGCGCGGCGTAAGCCCTTAGGCATTGCCAGTCTTCTCGGTTCGTCATTCCTTCTTCTCTCTTCTCTTCTCTCTCTTTGTTGACGATGAAATTTTCTCTCTCTCTCTCTCTCTCTCTCTTCTTGCAGAGGAAGCCAACGAAGTAGTAGGCTATGCTCGCAGTCGCAGCGGCACTCGAAACGAATCCGACTCTCAAGACTCTCTCGACGAAAAAGGCATAAACAAAACGCCACGCCAACAACCACACGAAGGAGACAACCCCAAAGAGGAAGATGAGGACAGAGACTGGAATGAAGAGTTTCAGCGGTTGTTGGAGCGGCCCAGCACCACGCCTGAAGAGGCCAAGGAGAGGGCCAACGCCATTCAGCGGCTATCCGAGCAGTTTGTGGCGGTGGCCATGCCTTTGGTAAAGACCATTGTGGCGGAGCGGGCCTTGCCTCTCCAGGAAAAGACTATTGTGCCCATCAACCCAGGTTACATTCTTTTCTTGTTGTTGTTCTTGCCGTCATGTTCTGTTCTGTTGTTGCTTTCTTTCTTTCTTTACTTGTCGTTCTTTGTTCATTCAATCTCGTTCTTATTTTCTTGCTTGTCATCCATTTCCTTTACTCGTCATTTTTGTTTCTTACTTAAAGTTTTCCTTTTGTAAATAATATTCCAACTACAACAGAAAGCGCACCTGGCGACGCAAAGTTTCTTGCAAAGGGCATCTTCCTCAAGTACGCTCTGGACACGCTGAACACATACGGAGAGGACGAGTGGGCCGTTAAAGTAGCAGGACATGAGCTAAAGAGCCTTCTTTCCATCATCGCTTGTCACGTCCGTGTTACTTTCTGTTTTTTTCTAAAGCCTCTTTTATTTTACTTATATCACGTGTAACAGGTGGATAAGCTCCATGTTTCGATGATGGCGCTGATAACGTATATGGGTTTCACAATGGTAGCAACCACAGTCTTGCCGTTGGGTCACGACACACTCATTTATGGTTTTCTTTCTCTTTCTGCTTCTCTCGCTCTCACGTTCCATCGCCTCATTCTCGCGCGCGCTCTTTCTCTCTTTCAATAATTAGGAAGCGTAGATGGAGGAACAACAGTTCATAAATCTGACCCAAAGATGAACGAAATGATGGAGAAAGTTGCCTCGATCTTAAATTTGAAAGCACATTACGTTGGAAAAGATGACCAAGCAAAGCTGTTGCACGTTTGTGGAGGTATGTCTCACTCGTCATCCTTCTTCTCTTCCGCTTCATTCTTTTCTTTCAGTCCGCTCATTTTTTTTTTTGGCACATTGGTAGATATGGAAGGACATCGAGGCACGGATGGACGGTATTACTGCGTTGACACACATAGATTACTTCCTCCAACAGCTCCACGCAGTGAGATAACAAACGGAAACGTAAATGAGCTGCTCTACCGTCGCTTCCGTCCAGAGATGGTGAAGCACAACAAAGTTTCACTTTCCTCGGATGCTTTTTCGTATGTTCTTCTGGTCTTGCTATTTAAAAAGAGCTTTTCATTAATCGTGCCAAACAAACAAAAAGGAGCTTTCAATCTCAAAACGCCAAAGAACTAAACCAAGACGTGGTAGAAGCCACAGAACAACTCTCTGAGGCAATCAAGCACTTTGCTCATGACTTGAACCATCGCTATTCTTCCACTCCGTTGGAACGGTTTCAGCTTATGGATGAACTCCATGTGCGCGGTATCAACGTTCGTTATCTCGGTTTATTACGATCTCGGACTACCCTTCCAGACCTGTCCGCCTTGATTATGAAGGAAATGCTCGTGCGTACACTCAACAAAATGCTTGCCAAAACTCTTCGCTCTGTCTCGTATTCAGCCGCTGTATGTAGTTTTCTTCTCTTTTCTTCTGCTTCTTCCTGTTCTTTCTTCAGTTTTTTTAATTTTACATCTTATGCTTTCATATGTAGCATGCCACCGTTGCAGAGTTCCTGAATACTGTGTTTGGAAACTCAAAAAGAACTGAACAATTTTGGAAGAATGAGATTAGACAGGGTCTTACGCTTCGATTCGAATCTGCTCTTTGTGACGAAGAAAAAGATCAAAACTTTGATCTCAGGGAAGTTATTTCCATGACAGCCCTTTTTGAAGGCCTAAAAGTCAAGGCTGGCCTTCACTTCACCAAAGATGCAATGGCCCGCTTGGCTGAAGATCCGAAGAATCCCTCTCACATCTTCCGTAGAGAGGCTCCCTTTTTGGTAACTGATCTTGTAAGCATTGATGCTACTGCTCGCATCACTCGAGTTGTACCATTTGTGGAGGTACTTTCCCTTCTCTCTCGCCTCATTCTCTCTCTCTCTCTCTCTCTCTCTGTCTTCTTAACCTGTCCGTTTTTTATGCCTTTATAGACTTTGCGAGCGTTAGGGAGGTCAGAGGATGATGAGAGCCTATACAAACAGCAATTAGACATCATGGAAGCCACTCATGGCAAGCATGACTTCTTGGTCGCTGCCAGTGTGAGGTATATCCCTTCTTCTTGTTCTTATGTGACCCCTTAGTTTTCTCTTCTAACAAAGCAGTCAGAAATTTGGCAGAGCTTTACAAATGTCAAGGACGTTACTGCGATGCCCAGACATTATTCCACCGAATGCTTGACATCGTTAGAAAGACCCGTCCGGTTGGCCACTCTCAGGTACTCTCTCGCTCTCTTTATTTTGTGACACTCGCACTAAAAAATGCAATATTAAAACCAGCATGCTGATGTGGCAACAGCTTTAACGCATGTGGGAGAGTTTTACTTTTTCTTTGGCAAGTATCATGAAGCAGAACCTTATCTGTTAGAAGCTTTGGCCATTCGTGAAAGCCGTCAAACTCTCTCTCCGTTGGATCACGCTGTCATCCTGGAAAAAGTGGCGCGCTTGCGAAAGGCACAAGCTAAGTACTTCGAGGCGGAGGAGCTGGCGCAAAAGTCTTTGAACATATATATGCAATCTCTGGGAGAGGATCATCCTGCCATGACCATGCAATTTAACAGTTTGGCTTCCATCAATTATGAGCAGGGCAAGTACAAAGCAGCTGAAGATGGTTCGTATTATCTTCTGTTCTAATTTTCATTTAACTCATTCTCTCTCTTTTACAGGCCATCGACGGTCTTTGCAGATTGCAGAAAAAGCTTATGGACCGAATCACCCCCGTGTTGCTCAGTGCTTATCCGATTTGGCCACTCTTTATTGTAAACAAGGCCGTTTTGAAGATGTATCTCTACCTCTCAACCTCTTGCTCCTTCTCTCTTTTCTCCTACTAACAAATCGTTTTCAGGCGGAACCTTTGTACATACGTTCTATGAACATCCGTGAAAATGCACTTGGTCCTGACCATCCAAGGCTTGCTCCGAATCTGCATCACTTAGCCTACCTTTACAGCGCTCAGGGCAAGTATGAGGAGGCAGAAAGCATGTATACAAGGTCACTTGAAATTCTGGTTTCCTCGCTGGACGCTGATCATCCTGAAATCGCCATCACAAGGAACAAACTCTCTTGGATTTACTTCAAGCATGGTTGCTCTCTCGCTCTCTCTCTCACTCTTCCCTAACTTCCTCCCTTTATTCTCCCTTTTCTTTATTGCTCTTGTTAACGTTCAAGTTTCATATAGGACGCTACGAGGAAGCTGAAAGGATGTTCAAGGAATCTCAACGCATACGTGAAACATCACTTGGAAAAGAGGTGTCTATTATTTCATTTGTCTCTTTACTGTTCTTCACCCATGCTCATCGCTCTTTCATTCTTTCTCAAATAGCATCCGAACATTGCCAGATGTTTGCAAGAACTAGCAGAGCTATACCAAAAACTGGGAAAATATCCAAAAGCTGAAGAAATGACCAAACGTGCCCTCAGCATTCAACAAGTAAAATCGTTATTTTTCTGTTTCTGCCCTTGTTTTTTTTTTCTATTGCAACCATATTAACCAACCTTGTTTTCCGTGTTTTGTCAATCTATCAACAAAGCAATCAGTTGGTTATACTCATACAGATCTAGCTGACTCTCTCAATCACTTGGCGGAGCTCTATTATACTAAAGGCAACTATTTGGAGGCCTTGGCCCTTCAGAAACGGTCTTTGGAGATCTACGAGAGTGCATTGGGTTCCAACCATATTAAAGGTTTGATTATCGATGTCAAAATTCTTTTATGCTTCTTCTCCCTTCTTACAATTGTTTTTCGTTACAGTGGCGCATGGCCTCTACAATATGGCCAATCTATATTACAGGCAAGGAGAATACGAAAGAGCAGAACTCATGTACAAGCGTTGTATGGCCATCCAGGAGGCTTCCCTTAGCACTGATCATCCTGGTAATTTTTAAGATTTCTTCTCTCTTGTGCTTTCTTCTTTATTTCGCATTTTTGAACGCTAAACCGTATTTGTTCTTAAAAAAGATCTGGTGGACGTACTTCATATGTTGGCCTATTTATTCACAACGCAAGGCAAATACGCGGAGGCTTGTATGTTGTACGACAGATCGTTGGCCATCCTCCACAAGACTTTTGGACAGGACCACCCCTCCGTCGCACAGAACCGAAACAACTTGGCCTGGATCTATTTCAAACAAGCCAAGTATGACGAAGCGGAGGTTTGTGCGTTTATTTTATTCTTTTCCTCATCTTTCATTATTTACTGCTTTCCTCCTCATTACTTAGCTTTTTCTTATTCTTTATGTTACTAAAACGAATATAAATCACCAGAAACTCTATAAACTAGCGCTAGAAATCCGAGAAAAGACATTCGGCAAGGTACATCCGGATGTGGCACGTTCGTTGCACGAGTTGGCAGAGCTATACCACAAACAGGGCAAATTCGCACAAGCAGAATCGCTGAACCAGCGTGCACTGGCCATTCGAGAAAAGGTGCTGGGAACGGAACACAGCGACGTGGCCCGCAGTTACTGCAATCTTGGCAATCTTTACTTCTCTGAGGGAAGGTAATATTAGGTGAATAACTTTCTTCTTTTTTGTCTTTATTAACTCGCCTCTCTTCGGATAGATACGATGAAGCATTGAAACTCCACAAAAAAGGCCTCCGAATTTTAGAAAAAGTGTTCGGCAAAGACCACATCAAAGTAGCTCAAAGCCTTCATGACATGGCTCAAGTGTACTATCGCATGGGCCGCTTCCCCAAGAGCGAGGAGTACTACAAACGCGCCCTTGGCATTCGCATTTCTGCCCTCGGCACGCACCATCCCGACGTCGCTATCACGCTCCACAACTTAGCCTACCTCTATACCACGCAGGGCAAGTTCGACATGGCCGAGAAGCATTACAAGCATTCTCTGACGATCATGAAGGAGCTGTTTGGAGAGAACCATCCGGAAGTAGCGCAGAGCTGTAACGCTCTCGCTTGGATTTACTTTAGGCAAGGCAGCTTTGAGCAGGCAGAGAAGCTATACACAGAGTCTTTGAACATCAGGGAGAAGTACCTCGGCAATGACCATCCTGATACTGCACGATCTTTGCATGACCTTGCTAAGCTTTATCACGTCCAGGTAAACTCTTGCTTCTAGTTTTGTGTTACCCTTTGTTCGATTTGTCCATATTTATCTTCCTTTATAGGGCAAATTGGACAAAGCAGAAACGCTGAACAAGCGAGCACTTTCCGTGCGCGAGAAAGTGTTTGGCAAGTTTCATGTGGAGATTGCACGAAGCTTGCATAACCTTGGCGAGCTGTTCTTTGACAAAGGCAACTATAACGAGGCCAAGGCTTTGTACCGTCGTTCGTTGGCCATCTTGGAGGAAGCTTTGGGAAAGGAACACACCAAAGTTGCCATTGGTTTGCAAGGGTTGGCCAAGCTTTACTACAAAGTCGGTCAATATGAGCAAGGTACTGCTTCGTTTTTGTTTTGTCTCTCTCTCTCTCTCTCTCTCTCTCTTTTGATCTCTCTTATTCTATTTGATAGTTTTCTCATCCTACTCACTCTTTTCTGAAACATAGCGGAACCTCTTTATCTTCGGGCTCTAGCAATTCAAGTATGAATTTTCATTTCTCATGTTTTTTGTGTTTTTCTTCAAGCTAATGTTTGAAAAATGTATATAATAGGAAAAGAAATTAGGCTCAGACCATCCAGATTGTGCTGAGTCGTTGAATAACTTGGCTTATCTGTATGCCACAAGGGGTCTTTACAAGAAGGCAAAACATTTCTACAAGCGATCACTAACAATCTTGAAGAACTGCTACGGTGAGAAGAGCCATCCTGATTTAGCCTTTTGTCTTAGCAGTCTTGCTTGGGTTTACTTTAAGGTTCTTGAACGTTTTATTTGTTCTCTCTCTCTCTCTCTCTCTCTCTCTCTTTCTCTCTCTTTCCTTCAAATAATCATTAATTTATTTTCTTTTTCTGTCTACTGCCAACAGCAAGCGAAATACAGCAGAGCTATTCAGTTGTACACTCAGTCTCAGGAGATGCGAGAGGAAACAATGGGACAAGAGGTTCTCTTTCGTCATCTTTCTCACATTTTTGTAGTGTCTCTATGTTTTCTGACTGTAGGTCACAGCATCCGTTAGTGGCTCGGTCGTTGCATGAATTAGCTGAACTGTATCAGAAGATTGGACAATATGACGAAGCAGAGACGCTAAACAAGCGAGCCTTGAGCATTCGTATGACTGCTTTTGGAACTTCTCATCCTGATGTTGGTCAGTAGTGTTTTCTTCCCTCTCTCGGTCGCTCCTCTCGTTCTTTTGCTAATTGGTTCATGTTTTTATAGCGCGAAGTTTGTTTAATACAGCTACTCTCAAGTTTTATCAGGGCAAATACAAAGACTCGGAAGCCCTTCACCTCAGCGCTCTCGAAACGTTACAAAGAGCTTTCGGGCGAGACACTCCAAAAGTGGCTCAGTGCTTACATGAGTTGGCGAAGACAAACATGAAAATGGGCAAATACGATGAGGCGGAATCTCTTTATCGCCGCTCTTTGGCCATAAGAGAAAATTGTTTAGGACGAAACCATCCTGGTACTTTTTTCTTTCTGTTTGCTTTGTTATTCTTTTTTAACCTTTTCCTTGCAAATTACCGCTTTAAAACAACAGATTGTGCTGAGAGCTACCACGACCTTGCTTATCTGGATGGCACACGAGGGTAAGTTACTACCTAGACACAAAGAGAGAGTGTGTGTGTTGGAGTACCACTGCTAAACGTTTCCTTATCCTAGCAAATATGACGAGGCTGTGGAAAATTATAATCATGCTCTCCGGATATTGCAGGTACAAATAATCCTATCAAGCTCTATTATTTATTTAACAAATTGAAATGAACAAAAATAAAATGAAGGAAACATATGGCTCAGAACATCCAGAACTGGCCACCACCAAAGGCGATTTGGCATGGATCAACTTTCGGCAAGGCAAGTATGCCGAGGCGGAAAAGCTGTTTATCACTGCCCTTGAGGTCAGGGAGAACTTCTTTGGAGGACATCACCCCGAAGTGGCAAGGTTCTTCTTTCTCCTTCTTTTTGTCGTCTTGCTTGCTTTCTTTTGCTACTCCCTTCTGTTGTACTTCCTTTCCTAAAACAATGTTTCTTTCCAAATAGGAGTTTACATGACTTGGCAGAAATTTATCAAAACATGGAACGTTATGATGAGGCAGAACCTCTTCACAAACGAGCCTTGGCAATCCGCAAAGGCACGTTTGGAGAACTTCATGCCGACACTGCTCGCTCCTTGAACACGTTGGCGGTGCTCTACCGACTGCAGGGCAAATACGAAAAGTCAGAACGCATTCAACAACGCTCTATTGCGATCTTGAAGGAGGTGCTCGGCAACAAGCATTCGAAGGTTTGCTCTTTTGTTTCCTTTTGTCAAAGCTTTCACCTCTCTCTTCTCCCTCTTCTTGGCTCTCTCTCCCCTCTCCTTTCCTCTCTTTCCTTTTCTCCCTCTATATCAGCATTTTGTTAAACTACCGAAACAACAGTTGGCGAAAGGACTACACGACTTAGCAACTCTCTATGTGCAACAGAAGAAATACGACTTGGCGGAGCCGCTTTTCTTGGAAGCATTGTCCATGCGGGAAGCAACCCTTGGCACCAAACGGCATCCTGACTACGGCTCCGTATGTTTTCTTTCCTTTTGTTCATCTCTCTCTCTCTCTCTCTCTCTCTCTCTCTCTCTCTCTCCTTCTAAACTCTTTACGCTCAAAAAATACAAAACAGACTTTATTCGAACTAGCAGAACTATACGTCAAACAAAACAAACCGGAGAAAGCTCTTCCCTTCTACGAAGAAGCGCTCGACATATGGCAAGAGAAGTTGGGCAAAGACCATCCGGATTGGCAAAGAGCTCTCCACAGCTTCAAGAACTGTCATCCATCGCATAGTTGGATGTACAAGATGGCCTTTGGAGGAGCTGTTGTTGGGGTTATGGCTTTTTTGTTCATGAAGGGAGGAGCTTTGCGCGAATAACAGGCCTTAGCTAATATATTTTAGTGGAGAAGAAAATAAACAATCTTATTTACATTCCCTCGAACTTGAGGTCAAATAATTGAAACAGTCTTCTAGCTGAAGATGATGATGAAGAAGAAGAAAAAGAAGACGATGAAGAAGATGAAGAAGAAGAACGCGAAGAGGAATGTGACGAAGACCAATCGTTTTGGTCTGTTGAGGCTTGGTTGATAACGTTCTCGGCGGTGTGCACGGCCTTCTTGGCCGGGTGAAGGATATGGGCCTCGATGGGCTCCGGGTGGAGGGCGGTGACGGGCGCCCGACCGAACCAGGGCAGGAGACCGTGGGGACGCTGGCTGTATTAGGGACTCGGGGTGGTGGAACTCGCTCTGGCCGGAATGCCGAACGTTGTAGAAACGCAGCTGGTATACATAGACATCGCCGCGTTGTACGCTATATAACAAACACCCTCCGGCAGGGTGGGGTTGTCCCAGTCCTCGTCGGGGTGGATGCGGTGAGCGGGCAGAATGGGCAGCACGGGCGGGTCCTGCATTTCTCTGACTTCGTACTTTCAATGCATGGGCGAAAGAAAAGAAAAAACACATCAGGTTGGCATCAAACAAAACTGTTTTTATTCATTCTTCTTCTTTTTCTGCGTCTATGCGATTCGCTCTTGTTGCGTGTGGGCAAGCCACTTTCCTGCCGGAGGGTGTTTGTTATATAGCGTACAACGCGGCGATGTCTATGTATACCAGCTGCGTTTCTACAACGTTCGGCATTCCAATTGCAACCGTTTTCTCGTGCCCAAGCGAGCGTTTCGAGGTGTCCGTATCTCGCGGCGTTGAAACAGGTTTGTCCGTCCCAAGGACACCCGTTCTCCCTCAGCCAGCGAAGAATTTCGGTATGACCTCTGGCGGCCGCGCGTGCGCACTCGCGATCGCTCAACGGACATCCCATGCTCCGCGACCACTTAAGTATGTCCATTCGTCCATGTTCGATGGCGTTGATGGAGGTTTGTTCGTCCCAAGGACAGCCGTTACTACGTGCCCATCGCAATGCCTCCAACTGTCCATGTTGTGCGGCACTGGCACACGTGTCCTCATCCCATTGATATCCTTCATGTAGCAACCACTGCATTGTGTCTATATGACCCCCGGCTGCTGCCTCCACGAACAAATCAGAGCTGCTGCTAGGGCAACCGTTTTCCAATAACCAGCGCAATATGTTCAAGTTGCCACTCCTGGCCGCTGTCGAAGAAGCTGTCTCGTCCCATGGACACTCGGCTTCATCGACAAGCCAAGCCACCAACTCAAAGTTGCCAGTCTCCACGGCCATGGACAAGGCTTCGGCATCCAAGCAAGCGTCTCCTTCAATGGTTGCCCACACCAACATGTCCATGCGGTTTTTTCGGATGGCCTCATGGCACACTTCTTTCGTTATATTGCATCCTTGTGTTTTGGCCCATTTTAAAACATCCAGGTGGCCCCCGTGTGCCGCAAATTCGCAAGCCGTCTCGCACATCGTGCACTCGTGTTCGTCGACGAGCCATTGCAGCACGTGCAAATGACCGCACTCGGCGGCGCGATAGAGATACTCCCCTTCGTCATGGGCTTGACAGCCCATTTCGTCCACCAGCCATCTGAGGACGTCGAGGTTGCCAACAGAAATGGCACCGTACATAAAGTCGTTGTCGTAGAGGTTCCTCATGGAGTCGATTTCGTAATAAACGGCCCATTTCGCTAGGTCCAGAGTGTGCTCGCAGCAGTAGGTTCGTGATATCTTACGTTCTTGCGCTGGTGGGGCTAATCCCTTGATTACTTCTCGCCAAGTCCAACAAACGGTGGCAACTACTCCTCTGGCCCCCTTGGGCAGGTGTTCGACCAGCACTGCGTACCACATCTCCGTGGGCAGCATACTCGCCGCGTCCATGCTTGATGTTTGGTGTCCTCTTCCTCGTTTCTATTTTCATGTTGGATATACGAAATTTCGATTAAATTGATCGGCGTGGATAATCCTAACCGAAAAATATCGATATATGAGGACAATAATTACAATATTAGAAAATAGTATCGATTAACCCAAATAATACTATTCGATGAATCGTCGACAAAAAAAGATAACCAGCCATGGGAATCGCGAGCCAAAAAGTGTTGAGCGGGAGACGCCTACATTAAACTTGCACATCATTTTGCAAATCTTTGCACTAATGCACCACAATGGGTGGATGCATTCACGGGTGTAGGACCCAATGCTGCCGGACTCTGTCCGTACAGCTCCCTACCTTTCGCCACAATGATGTCCTGATGTGCCAGGAAACACAAAAGGACGTTCCTGGCAGCATGGATGTCTCTGTCTGCTTCCAGGCGACAACGGGGGCAACGGAAGACCTTCTTCCCTCCCAGTTTCTGGTGGATACGTCCGCATCTTCCACAGGTCTTGGAGGTGTAGTGCTCGTCCACGATCTCCACCCTGCAGTGGGGGTACTCCCTGGCCTTGTTCAGCAAGCGCATGCGAAAGCGGTAGTGCGCCCAACCCAGCATGGCTCTGGCGGTCTTGCTTGGGATACGTCTCCCGCTCCGCCTGAGCACCATGTTGCTGGTATCGAACTTGGGCAGCAGCACCAGGTCGTGTTTCTTGACCAGCCAGAGGGCCATCTTCTTGTGTACCTCGTCCACCAGGTTGCGAATACGTTCCCTCATTCGGGCCGCTGCCCTTCGCATGCGATAGCGCTGTCTGGCTTTGACGCCTGGTTGGCCCCATCGGCTCTGGAGGTCGTCCAGATAGTGGCAAATACGATAGATGCGTCCGATATCGTTCCGTCCCCACTCGTAAGCCTTGCCTTCGGGACCCACATAACAAGTAATAAAGGTGCGCACTCCTGGGTCGATCGCCACTACCTTGGGCACCCTAGAGGAGGAGGGAGCTTGATTATCGCTCCCCTCCAAAGGCATCGGTATGGCCAAGTAGTACTTGCCCCAGCGGGTGTGGATTAATCTGCTATCGCTGGGTAGCACCTCGGGAAGAGGTTCCGCCCCGCGGAGTGTCAGCTCGTCCTCTAGCCCTTATCTTCTCCTTTTGTTTTCGCTTCAAGCTAAGGGTGCGTGTGGAGGACGCTTTGACGTCAGGAAAATTTTCACCAGACCCCTAGATAGCAGCTTCATACAAACTGACGTCGTTTCGTTTGCTGAAATGGCTTGTTGAATGCGAGGATGATGCAATGGAAGCCCGTGCTTGTTGCTTCGCTTTCTGAATCAACTTTGTGGTTGGGTGTTTTAAGTAAGCCAATGTCGCTTTTTGTAGGATAAACAACTGCAAAAATAGGATTAGAAGATGGAAAACATAAGGAAGCATTACTACATACCTTGGCCTAACTCTCTTGCAGGAACATTAAGCACACATTTAAACGCTTTGTCATTCTTTGGCTCATTCAACAAACCAGCATAATCAAGAACGTCTTCAACGACAGCTTTGTGCATAAGTGGTAGGCTCGTTCGGGTCAAAAACGGAATGTCCAGTTGTTTAAATTTCTGTGCAAACGAAGGTTCAACGTAGCGAGCTCTGAAGAGGATTGCAAAGTCAGCAATGTAAGTTGGCCTTGTGTCTTGATATGCAGGATGCACTGTGCTACAAAGTCAGCTTCTTCCTCTGGCGAAGCACACGCGATTACGTGAACAGCTGACCCTTGCTCATTCTTCGTCCACATTTTCTTGTTCAGTCGTTTCTGATTTTGCTTTTGTTTGCATATGGTGTTCAGCCAGGCAAACCAAGCAAGACAGAATGAAAAAAAATAATACTAATAATAACCTGGATTAAAGCGTTCACACAATTGGTAATGGATTTGGAACTTCGGTAGTTCTGTTCCAGAAGAATCTGGTTTACGGTCTTGCCTTTCTCCTCAAAACGCTGTTGGAGGGAGCGAATGTACTCTGAGCTGCCGCCTCTGAAGTTATAGATGGCTTGATCGTCGTCTCCTACCATTGTTAACTGAATGCTCCGTCATCGCCCAGATCAGATCGTGTTGTAGCTTGTTCATATCCTGTTTTTTGCTTTTGGTTAACAAAGTCAACTTGAAACACCAAATGCACTCAACATGAACAAGCAAGATGACAGAGTGCAGAACGACGGCAAGTTATAACAGCGCCAGAACTGATACCTGAGCCTCATCGACAAGAATCCACTTGTACTTTTTTCTAACAGCATCAAGAACGGAGGGATGTGCTTTGAAAAGTTGCAAAGTGAGTCGCAACATATCTACAAAATCTATTCTTCCTTTAAACGACGTTCATAGTGGCGCAGTACGAAACGTACTTCGTCGGTGTATTGCGCAGGGGGGTCACCCGCTGACTTGAATTGCCCCATAACACGGAGGAAACAACAATCAGACGACGACACGAGGAGAGAGAGGAAGAGAAGAGGTTTCATCAAATTCTTCGTAGAAAATTTTGTCGACGTAAAAAAAGTGTAATTCAACTAATTCAACGCATCCATCTCTCTTGTGCTTCTCTTTGGCGAAAAAAATTGTAAACACACATGGCCCACTTGGCGGAAGACCAAGGCAGTGATGCCAGGTTCAGTAAGTCTATCCCTCTCTCTTTCTGCTACAATGATAACATGGACTCTCTCTTAGAAACAACAAAAGAGGGGTATGAAGACCTAGACTCCAAAGACAACGAACTAAACACAGCCGCCAACAACAGCGAAAACTTGGACATGGAGGCAGCTGCAATAACGGAAAGCAGTGCCTTGGCTCGCTATTACCACTTGCTTAGCAGCCACCCCTGTTGGCCTGCGGCCGTGGAAAGCGTTACAGAGGTCGTCAACGACGACCGCCAGCTTGTTCGTGCGTTTTGGATAACTCTCGCCATTTTAGCCCTTTTCGAGTTGGTTTTCTTATTTGTGTTGTATATGGGTCTCTAATAAATAAATAACAACAATCCTAGGATTGTAATAGTAACTATCCGAAAGAGAGCCACGAGTGAGTTTGTCTGGGAGGGCTCAGCCACCGGTGTCACGAAAACGGTGCTCATCATCAGGAAGGTTTCCGTGAGGAGAGAACACGGTTCCAGTTCTCTTTGGGGAAGATTTTGAGCAACGCCTCCTTCAGCGAGCCGTAGTGATAGAGACAGTTCCAACCCAACACGGGGTCTTCCGTCGCCAACCGCATCCTCTCAAATCCGCTTCTCTTTTCTTTCCTCAGTCTTTGCTTCATGGCAGTTACACATTGTATCTTTCCCATAAACATCACTTCCACTTCTTCTTCCTGTTCTCGTTCTTTCTCCTTCTCGTCATTAGTTGTTGTTACAAGTTTAACGTGAACTTTCATCAAAGCAGCAAACCGTTTACCACAACGATTGCATGCTGTTGTTCTGTCCAATCTATAATCGTTTTCTTTCCTCTCCTTATTCTTCCTCCTTTCATCGTCTGCGTTGTTATTTGTTGTTGAAGTTGATTGGATTTCATCTCCTTTCTTTCGAAAACCGTTATCTAGCTGCTCTTTCGACAACCAAGCAGTGCAATGGGGACAAGCCTGACCGAAAGAGAAGCGAGGAGGGGCACTTGTTGTACCTGTTGCAGCTAAAAAGCACTTGTCTATAGATGAGGTAGGTGATGCTGTAGAAATGTTCTTGCTTTCCCCTGATGGAGAATAAGCAGTAGCAGCAGAAGAAGAGGAAGAAGAGGAAGACGAAGAGGAAGAAGAGGAAGACGAAGAGGAAGAAGAAGAAGAAGAAGAAGAAGAAGAAGAAGAAGAAGAAGGAGGAGGAGATTTGTTGGATGCCTTTTGGTTGATCACATTTTCTTTCTCGTTGGAAGATAAACAAGCCGAAGAAGATGATTCCTTTTCTTTGCGCGTGGTTGCAGGCAGACTACCTGCCTTTGGTGCAAAGAACGAGGTAATGGTACGACAGGAACGAATGGTGTTTTCTTCTTGAAGCGCTTTTCGCAAGTTCTTCTTCGTGCGAGAGGGAATAGGTTTAGCAACAAGTTGTGCGTTGGGTTGTGCCATGCACAAATCTAATTTGCGCGGCTTTTCTTTCTCGATGCTGTTGTTGCTGTCGGTTGGAGTAGATTTTTTGTTTTCTGCTTCAACTTTCTTCTCCTCGTTCTTTGTTTTCTTTGTGGTTTCTGTTTCTTCGTGTTTCTCTTCGTCATGTTCTTCTACCTTTCTCTTGTATCCCTTTTGTTCTCTGTTTTGTGTTTGTGCAGCAACAGCTTCTGATTCTGTCGTCACGAGTTCCTTTTGGTCTTGTTTCTCGTGTATATCTTCACTTTTCTGTTTCTTTATCGTTGCTGTTGGATTCACTTCAAACACATCGTCATCTTCGTCTTCATCCTCGTCTAGAAACTTCTTTCTTTTTCGTCGCTTATTCCTGCGTTCCAATACATTGCTATTTACAATTACAGATGTTGTCTCGTTTTCGTTCTCTTTTCCGGTTTCTTTTTCTTTCTCTGTTGCTTGTTCCTTTTCGTTGTTTTTGCTTTCTTGTTCTTGTTCTTGTTTTACTTTTGTAGTTGTTTGTAAGTTCTTTGATGAAGAAGGAGGAGGTGAAGGAGGTGAGGAAGGGTTGAAGAACGATGAAGCAGTAGCTGGAAGCCGTGTGAAGAGTATAGGAGGATATGCTCCTTCTTTTCCACGTTTCGCTCTGGTAGGTGCTGAAGAGCTTTTCTGCGATAGAGTTATTGTCTCTTTGTTGCCGTTACTGTTTTTCGAGTTTTCCGCCACGTTACTTCGTTGGTCGTTGTTTTTGTCTTGAACGGCTATTACAGGTTTGCGTGGAGCAAAGAATGCAGCGAAAGAACCCTTGTTGTCTGTGCTCGAAGAAGAAGAAGAAGAAGAAGAAGAAGAAGAAGCAATGGTAGTTTTTCGTTTGGAAGAGGAAGTATTTTTCTTCTTGGTAGTATCTTCAGCTTTGTTAGTTCCTTTTTTCTCTTCCTTCTCCTGTTGCTTTTGGGAGGATTGCGCCATGCATTGTCTTGCTGTAAGAAAAGTTTGTTGTTGATGTTCCTGCTCTTTTTCTCTCTCCTTCTCTTTATCTTCCTTGTTGTCTTCTCCAAAACAAAGTTGACGTCCAACAGAAGAAGCTGAAGTGCGTTTAACAGAACCGCCTTTTCTCGCGATGGAAGCTGCGCTGAACTGAGACAAGTGCATTGTAGCTATGCTCGTTTCTATTCGATCGGGTGGCAAATCCTGTAAGAACTGAGATTGAGGAGAGGGTTTGTTAAACGTATTCGTCTTTGTGTAGGTCAAGTAAAGAACTTGTCTTGCTCTTGTCATTGCCACTAAGTTTGTTACGCAAAAGGAGAAACAGAACAATTAGCCACATTTTAGAAAGAACAATGAAGTACAACAACAGCAATAAAAATAGTTCGCACAGAGAGAGAGAGAGAGAGAGAGAACCATAAGCAAGTCTTCGTTCTTCCTCAACGTGACTACGCAGCATTTCTGTTTTGTTGTCAGCTCCGCCACTCAACGATCCGCTTGGTGATGTGCGGTGAATAACAGGTATTACACCTTCATTGAACCGCACCACAAACACTAGTGTAACAGAAGTTATAACAGTCTTGGATTACGTTTGAAAGGAAGACAGAGGGCAAGAATGAATAGAGATAGCAAAAAAGACATACCGACAGGCCATTCCAAACCTTTAGCTTGATGGATGGTTGTAACAGCAACCACATCGCTCTGTTTAGTTTTTTTCTTGTTGGATTCTTTTTTTTTGGGCGTGGCATTGCTGGGAGCCACTTCTTCCTCTGGACTCTGCGCTTCTATCCACTTCAAGAATAGTCCTATGAACTCTCTTCTCTTTTTTCCCATTTGCTTATCTTCTCCTTCTGCAGCTTTCTCTGCTTGTTCCTGTTTCTCTGAGTTATGTACTGAAGGATCTTTTTCCCATTCGTCTTGCATAAAATGTTTGGCACGATTGATCAATTCTTCGAGGTGCTCTCCTCCAGGTAACTTGGGATTTCTGTCCGCACAACCGAAATCTGCTGCTTCTTCTTCTTCTTCTTCTTCTTCTTCTTCCTGTTGTTGGTCACTCTCTTTCTTTCCTTTGGAAGGATGAGGAAGAACCACTTTGCTCATCTTCGCGTTCTTCACTTTCGAATTTTTGTTTCCTCTGTTCTGTTTTTTCCAAAGATGTTCTTTGTAACCGCTCCTCTCGATGACAAACTCCAACGCTTCCACCAGAGTGCAATGTCCAATTCTCTCTTGCATTTCTTCTATCATCTTTAGAAAGCCATTCATATGTTCTTTTTGTTTCGGCGTCAAACAAATAGTTCGGGTAGGAGAGTTTACGGCAGGAAAACGTGTGGCAGAAGCATGCATCGCAGCTTCGTACAAGCTGATTTTGTTTCGCTTTTTGTTACTGGTTGGCGAGAAGCAGATAGACTGGGATGAAGAAAAGGAGGAAGATAACGATGAGGCTTGTTGTTGCTCGCTCATATCCGTTGCCAATTGTGCCAAATAAGCAAATGCCCCTTTGTTAAAGAAATGAGAAACAGAACAAAAAGTGGAAAGGTAAGCAAAGATAACAGTTTAACGAACCTTTGCTTAACCCTCTAGCAGGTACATTTAGCACTCTTTTGAACGCTTTGTCGTTCTTCGGATCGATCAATAAAGTAACATACGAAAGAATGTCCCTAACGACGGCTCTGTCTTGCAGCGATTTGTTTCCTCCGGTCTTAAAGGGAATACCTAGTCGTTTCATTTTCTGCTCGAAACCAGGTGCTATGTTGCGAGCTCGGAAGAGGATTGCAAAGTCGGCAAAAGAGCGTTGGCCTTCTGCCACAAGATGCGTGATGCACTTTACCACGAAGTCTGATTCCTCTTCTGCCGTTTGGCATTCTATGACTTGAACGGGTGCTCCTTTCTCGTTGTCTGTCCACATCTTCTTTTCCAGACGCTTACAATTTTGCTAATAATAAAGTTGGGTGTTTTGTTGTCAAGTTAGGGGAAAGATGGGCTATACAGAAGCATTTAATCAAAACCTTGATCAAAGCGTTGGCACAGTCCGTAATGGATTGAGTACTTCTGTAGTTCTGTTCCAGCAGAATCTGGTTTGCAGCCTTGGCTTTCTCCTCAAAGCGCATGTGGAGGGAGCGAATAAACTCGGAGTTGCTGCCCCTGAAATTATATATGGATTGGTCATCATCGCCCACCACTGTTAAATGTCCCGAATGCTCTGTCAACGCCCAAATCAGATCATATTGTAGCTTGTTTGTGTCCTGTTTCGTTTGTTCTTTTAGAAGAAAAAAGTAAAGAAAAAACTAAGAACAAAAAGAGACCTGAAACTCATCAACAAGAACCCATTGATACTTTTCTCGATAATAGGCAAGGACGTGAGGGTGTTCTTGGAAGAGCCGCAAAGTCAGCCTCAGCATATCGATAAAATCAATGCTGTTCTCGTCTTTAAGGCGACGTTCATAGTGGCGCAGTATGAACCGATAATCCTCCAGGTATTCCGAGGCATCATTCCCTGCTGACTTTGCCTTTCTTACAAAGTTGACAAACTGATAACGAAAATTCAAAGGTAGCAAGAGATACAGCAAGAGAGAGAGAGAGAGAGAGAGAGAGAGAGAAGGGTATCAGTATCATAAAGACAAATCTCATTTTTTAAAAAAAAGAGTTGACACATACCTGTTCTATTTCTGGCTTTGGAATAGCTTTGAGGTCATCAGCTGCGAACAATTTCTTCAGCCCATATTTCTCCGATTCGTTCTCATCTTCTTCTGCTTCCTTGTTCTTATCCTTTGTTGATGAACCATATTTCTGGCCATCATCGCCAAAGAATCTCCTCATGATGCCGTGGTCCAACTGTCCGTTATGTCTCTTCCGCCAAAGCAGGATGCCCTCTTGAATGATATATTCTTGTTTCTTTTCGCTCACCAGTTTCAAATTGTTTGGACTGTATCCCAATAACTCGCAATGAAGCCGCAAAATCCCAAAACAAAATGAATGGAATGTGCCAGTCTTGAGGGAAAGGGAGGAAGCAAATGACGACGATCTCTCTAATCTTCGCTCACCGTTTCCAAAGTTGCTGTTTTTGATGTTGTCTCCGTGAAGTTGACTCTTTCGCAACATGTCTCGAACGCGAAGTTTCAACTCGTTGGCTGCTGCTCGAGTGAAAGTCAGCGCCACGATTTGATGAGAGGGAATCCCTTGTTGCAAGAGATAAGCGATGCGACTGCAGAGAGTGTGAGTCTTGCCGCTGCCCGCTCCTGCGATGATGGTTAGTGGGCATGTGATATCTTGTGTTACTGCTTTACGTTGAAGTGGGTTTAGGCCGCCCAGTAAAGAGGAAAATGGCGCGTCGTTGCTGCTACTGCTGGTAGATGCGGTTTCTTTCGCCACTAAACCGCCTTCAGAAGGAGGAGAAACAGCAGATGAGGTCGAAGGTGACGATGTAGACGAAGATGAAGCCGAAGATGAAGTTAAAGAAGAAGATGAAGATGAGATTGAAGCAGCTGCAAACGGCGATGAAGAAGCTTTGGTATGTGACAACGAGAGAATAGAACGATCTCGTCGATGAGAATTGAAGGATGGCAGCATCGGAGAGAGCAATGAGGTTCCCAACAGAGATATTCCTCCACTGCTACTAATCCCAGCAACTGCCCCTTCATCTGCAACGATAGAAGGCGATGAAGCATAGAGGATAGATGAAATGTTGTTTAACACAACTTCTTTGGGCTTCTTTTCTACCATCACGACTTCTACCTCTTCTTCTTCTTCCTCTAGTTTGTCATTCTGTCTCTTTTCTTCGATACTTTCTCCATTGGTACCTACTTTTTCCTTCTTTCCTTTTCCATCTTCCTTTTCGTCAACCTCTACTCGTCTGCTTTCTCCTTCGCCTTCGCCTTCTTTTTCTTCTTCTCTTACATTATTTGCATCAACCTCACCCTCATCATCATCGTCATCGCTGAAAGAGAGCTCTCGTCTAGGACGTGGAATGGGACGTGCAAAGGCAGCATCGGCGTCGACATCGTCCTCATCATGGTGATACACTTTGTTGAGGTTGATGGGCGAAGGCGTCAACGGAGAGAACAGCTGCGGCGAAGCCACCGACAGCAACAATGTCCCTCCTGTCTGTAGAAGAGAACGAGGAGGGGTGGAAGGAGCCTGCGCCTCTTCCCCTCGCCGAGCCTCTGCTTGCTCTTTGGGTTCGTCTTCTTCTTCCTCCTCCTCCTCATCGAAGGCAAAAGAGACCGATAACTCTGTGGGTGGGAGCAAAGGGCCTTGCTTTTTGGAGGAGGACTGAGAAAGAGAAGAGGAAGGCGAAAGAGGTTGTTTGAAGGGCTGCCGGTTGAGGGCTTCTTGGTTAGGCGGAGGAGAAGAAGGAGGTGACGAAGAGGAAGCAGAGGCAGCAGAACGTTCAGAAGGAGGAAGAGGAAGAGGCGAGGGAACGTTCGTCAAAGCAGCAGCAGCAGAAGATGAGGAGGAGGAAAGAAAGGGAGGAGGGCGAGATGGATGTTGAGGAAGAAGAGACGAAGAAAGCTGCTCCTTCAGCTGTGCGATTTGTTGTCGCAGCATCAAAAGCTGGTACTCGAGCTGGAGCTTCTCGTCTTTGGTGCGCTCGCTCTCCTCCTTCCAACGTTGGTTGTCGTGCCGCAGCCGAATGACCTCCTTGATAAGCTCCTCTTTGCCAGCCTTCAGCAAATCTTCGGCGGACGACAACGTTTTCGTCACACTCCACTGCGGCTGTCCGTCCATCATTTCTTTCTTTTTTCTTTTCCTTAGAAGTTTTTTTTGGTCAGACAAACGTTCCAAACAAGCGGGTCAAATCTATTTCTAACAAGAAAAGACCCATCAAGAAGCACAAGGGGGAGAGAGGAAGGGTAACAGCCCTCTCTTTGGGGAACGGGTCTTCTTCTTTCTCGAAGATAAAAATTTTTGTCGACAAAGAATGAATGAAAATTTTCGAGGAATATATTTAAATTCGTTCATCCAATCAACAATCAAACATTTCGTGCCGACATCAAGGCATGTGCAGGACCTGTGCTTCATTTCTGCTCCTAAGGAAGAAGAAAAAAAACGTAGCGAACAAACACTTGCAAGCAAAGAAGATGAAAGGAGTTGCCAGCCGAATGATTACTGTGTATTGCAGTCAGTGCACGTTTGTTAACCGTTTCTCTCTTTCTCTCTCACACCTTTCTTCCTTCTTCTTCCTCCTTCCCATTGTTTCGGATTTAATTTTATTTTTATTTTTGGGTGGCAAATGCTAACAATGTTTGATTGGCCTTCTCGTTTTGACAGAGGCTATCTTTTTCGGTATCTGAAGCAAGGCAATGGCTCCTTTTCCATCTGTTTGGTAGAGAAGATGTTCGGTTCGTTTATATATAAGTTCTCGGTTTTGTGTGTTTAATGTCCCCGCTCCTCTGTCATCGTTCTTTCTTCTTGCTCCTATCATCTTTTTTCCCCTGTCTTCATTCTTCTTTTGTTCTTCTTTCATCTTCTATGAGTTCTTTTATGTTCTTCTTCTTCTTTCTTCTTCGTTCTTCTTCTCTTCTTCTCTCATGTTATTACATCCCATCCTTTCGTTGTCATTCACACCAACAGCTCTCCAACTTTTCTTCCTTCTCTCTCTCTCTCTCTCTCTTTCTCTCTCTCTCTCTCTCTCTTCAAACCGAACAAAAACTTTAACAAACAAAAGAGAGCAGAGCATCCCAACCGCAATGCCCCGGCTGTTCCTCTGATTTGGGCCGCGTGGCCTTCATCAACAACAACCTGGCCTGGAAGCTCCTCCCCACCAAGGTCTTTTGGAAACGAGGACGACAGCCAAAACACACTCCCCCCGCCACCCCTGCATCAGCTTCATCAGCAACAACAACAACCACCACAACGTCTCAACCAGCAGAGAGCCCTTCCTCCTCTGCAACAACAACCAACCAATAAAAATCGAAAAAAATCGAAAAAAAAGCAAAAAATACAAATAAAAATCAGAAATATTCAAAAATCCAAAAAATAATTAAAAACAACAAAAAAAATGAAATATTGAACTAAAAATTGAAATTTTTCTTAGAAATTTTAATGTAATCAATAAATAAAGGAGTAATGCAAGGCGAGCGGTCGCGGAGGAGAAGGAAGAAGGAGCACCAGGCGTGCCCACGAGCTCTGAGCAATGCCGCTCTCGGAGTAAATGAAGCACCCGAGGTCGTCGAGGTGGCGTGGTTGCTTCCCGATGAAGTCTGGCTTCACGTGTTCTCCCTTCTGCTGGCCGGAGAGCTTTGCTCCCTCGCCCAGACCTGCCGCCGCTTCAACCTCCTCAGCCAAGACCAGTCCTTGTGGTTCTCTTTGTTCCAGCGTGCTGTGTTTCGCTACCCCAGTGCGTCCTTGCCTTCTTGTTACTTTGTTTCAACCAATTTCTGACACGCTGAGCTTGTTGCTCTCTCGCTTTTTCTCTCTCTCTCTCTCACTCTTCCTGCTTCTCTGCTTCACCTCTTCTCTTTCTTCTCTCCTCTTCAAAACAGGGCTGATAACCAAATGGAGAGAATGGGATCTGATGGAGCCGCATGCCCCATTCGTTTACAAAGGCATTCACTCTTCAGTGCTGGAAGAACAGGAGGAAGGCAAAGGCGACCCGAAAGTGGCAAGGATCTCCGCAAGGCATGACCAGATATGGTCTTACCTTTGCTTCGAACCTTTGGAGCAGTGGGGTGCGTTTGCCCCGGCTGAAGGACCTATCGCAATACCGCTGCATCGACTGGACCCAGAGCGCAAGCCAGAGGATGCAGAGCAGCTGGTGCTGATGGATATGTTGCACCCGTTGATCTGTTGTCAGGAAAGCGTCAAGCAGGTTACATATACTGTGCTCTTTCTTTTCTGGTTTCGCTCTCCTTCGCTTGTTAACCTTGCAATACTCATTCCGGATGCAGGCAGCCGAACGAGATCAATTCAAGGAGATACTGACCAAAGTCAATAAGGACCTATGGATGCCAAGCAAGAGTGGTGAGATCAAGGCCGCAGAGCGCATTCTAGCTGAAAACAGATCGGAGGAAGACAACACACCCCTCGATTGGAAGAAAGTTTATCTCAAAGAAGCCAAGGATCAAGCGATGGCCAAGTGCATTTTCCTTCTCTCTGTCTCTCTCTATCTCTCTGTCTCTCTCTCCTTATCCATGCTCTTCTTCTGTTGACATGAATATAGCGTGTGGTCAATGCACATAGGAGCCAAGTGGCATCAATACTACGATGGGATTCCTTCCGTAGATGTTGATGCAAAGGTAAAGACTTTGTTATCGCTGTTCGCCTCTTGGTTGAAGCAGGATGAACGCACCTCAGAAGCTGCACGGGCATGGTGGGAAGAACACAAAGCAGAACTTGTTCAAAGGACAAGAGAGGAGGAAGAGAAAGAAGGACACGAGAAAAAGGCAGAGGAAGCTAATGCAGTTGAAACCCCATTTGACATTCATTCGTTGTTAGCATTACTGAAGTAAGTATTTTTTTTACACTTAAAGTCCATATAACATGATTGACCACCATACGTGTACAGGAGCTATCCACTGCTTGTACCTCACTTCGCCCAGATCCTGGAAGGTCAACTTCAAGGTCACCCGCTGCTTGGTTGGAGCCCATTTCTCTTTGTAGACCATGAAGATCCTCCAAGCTCTTCAGTGCAGGTTACTGTCTCTTCTCTACATCTCTCTCTTCTAAGTCGTCCTTCTCTACTTTTTTACTTCTCTCTTCTGTTGACTCACGTACGCACAGAATATAGCAAGTATGCCACGCATTGCTTACACGCTGGCAGAGGGAGAGCAAGCCTTAAAGGAACGTCATCTTGTCCGTACGACTCGCCATGAACGCACACTTGGTTACCAGATGGATGCGGCGGACTTATCGCGCCATGCGGTGAAGGAGTTGGACGTGCTTCATTTGCATACACGTTCCAAGAAGACCCCGTTCCAGGAGGAGGCCGAGGACGACGAAGAATCAGAGGAGGAATCGGCCTTAAGGCCTAGGAATGATCCAAAAGACTATGCAAAACTCGTTCATCCTCGAATATGGTGGTCACGAAGAAAGCGAAGCTTTTTTGTCTTAAAAGCTCTTTTGGCCCAGCAGCAACAACTTCACCTTTCGAACAACGGACGATATGCAGCATCCTGTGTTTACTCTCTTTTCGAGGACTCCACAGAGTCCCTCGCCACAAGAACGGACCAGCCTTCTGCAGGAGAAGAGATCATGATGGCAATGGCTATGATGGTGGAATGCTTATCATGGCAGGAGATGTACGAGTTGAAAAAGGAACTGTGCGTGGATCCGCCGGAATGGTATCCCGATGGAGATGCGTTGCACGGTGGGCCAAGAGTTTTGGCCAGAGAGCCTTGGGACTTCAAGTTTTGGACCTCCAACTTCAGGACGTTAGGTATTTTGGATCACTCATTGATTCCTGTTCGGCCGTTGGCTGTGCCACCTCCTGAACCAACCCTGAAAGCAGAGGAGGGTGCCGCAAAACAGAAAGAAGAGGACGAAGGGAAGAAAGAAGAAGAGGAACAAGCTAAAGAGGATGAAGACCTCCCATGTGGAGCTATGGATTTCCTCCATGATGACCACTCGCTGCATCATTCAATTCATTTGTTGATGCGTAAAGCTGGAGTAGCTTATTCCGAACCCGATACTTGCTGTAAGTTGCTCCTCTGTGAATAGCTGTTAACAATTTCTCACTCTTCCGTTTCGCAGCTTTTGCCCTCACAGCCCTTCAACAGTGGATGGACAGCGTCATTTCAAGCGCCATACAGAAAGTGGAAAGAGAACAAAAAACCACCGGAAGACCTGTCTTGGAAGTCACTGCAGAGGACATTCATTCTGTTCTTGCTGCTCCCGTTGGCATTGGCAGTGGATTGTGTCTTGAGCATTCCGAACAAGAACAAGAAGAAGAAGAAGAAGAAGAAGAAGAAGAACAAGAAGAAGAAGAAGATGAACAAGAAGAACAAGAAGCAGCAGGCGATAAGCAGGAATTCATTGAAGGCAATAACAATCCCACGGGCAACATCTTTAGGAGGCACAGTACTACTTTATACCCTTATCCTCAGGAACCTTTGCATACTTTTTGGAACTTGTCGTCGTCAACTTCCTTTCGTATAGGCTTCACTCCTCTTCTCTTCTTTCTCGCTCTCTCTCTCTTTCATTCGAGCGCTGTTCTCATTCTTCTTCTTGCTCTCGCTTATAATAGAACTTACAGACACCTCGTTCGAGCCATGGCATGAGGAAGATGAGGAATTGGATGAGGAGGCGCTTAACGCTTTCGATGAGGAGTTCCTGCAAGAAATGACTGAACTCACCCAAGAAGAATGCGCCGATGCTACTTCCGAACCGGATGAAGAAGAAGAAGAAGAAGAAGAAGAGGAGGAGGAGGAGAGTGAATACGGCAGCTCAGAGGATTTAGACCCCTGGGACGAACCCGTGCCGCGGTACATCAAAAAGAACTTTGGGAAGCAGTCACAATTCCTATTTCAACTTTTGTCAGCCAACGCAAAAGAGGATCTCCGAGAATCTGGCCGCGACGAACCCCTCCCGGAAGCCACCCCAGAGCTTAGAGTCGGCCCCCATTGCCCCAAGTTCTTATATCGCATGAACACCAAGTAGAAACTCCTCTCTCATTCTCTATGCTCCTCTCTTCTTTCTAACACAGAAAAAACCTCTCTCAGTTAAGATACATCTCGATGTTTGTTTGGCCTCTAATAATAACCTCTTCACAAACAACTAACAATGCCGGCAATATCAGTTATTTTGGCCATTGATGCCGGCTTTGAGCTTAGCGAGACCGGCCTGCACTCTCTTCTTGCGCTCCTCCTCCTCCTTCTTCTTCCTCCTGTCCTCCGCCGCCAGTCTGAGCTTCTCGGCCTCCAACGGGTCGCCCTTCTGCTTGGCGATCTCCTGCTCAAAGAAGTTGGCCTTGCGGCCGGTGTCCTTGGAGTCGTCGTGCACTTTGCCGATGGCCAGGCTGAGGCCGGTCCAAGGCCCCTTGCTGATGCCTTTCTTGTCCTTGAGGAGGACGGCCAGGAATTCTCTGTAGTTGATAGCGCCGCTTGCTGTGGTGTCGGCTTCTCTCTGCGTTTTTGTTGTGCAGTTAGTTTATCTTTTGCTATTGAAGGAGAGAGAGAGAGAGAGAGAGAGAGAGAGAGAGAGAAGAAAGAGAAAGAGAGAGAGGAAGAGAACGACGAAGAAGATTTGATAGGTTTTTTTTTTTGAAAAAAAAATACGAACGATAAGAGCACGAAGTTGGAGGTTGGTTTTGGGTTGTCCCATATGTTCGTACAGGACGTTGAGCTCAAAGAGCTCCAGTTCGCCGCTGTGGTTCTCGTCGTACTTTTGGAAGGTCTCGCGATACTGCTTCAGCTCCTCCGCCGAGAAGTCGTTCTTGAACTCCAACTCCACCACGCGCGGATCGCTGTCGCTGATCAGAAGGTGAGCCATTGTGTTTTTGTTCTTCTTGTTGGTGTGTGTTTCTCTCTTCTCTCGTTTCGCCCCGTTAAAAATATATTCGCTATATTAACAATATAGAAAAATTAAAAAGTAAACAAAAAATATTGTAATATTTATTGACGATATTGAATGGAGGCTGCGCTGGAGCCAACGCACGTCAGTCGTTCTCTATGATCCAGTCCAACACTTCATTCTTCTCCTTCTCCGATAGCTTCGCCTCCTTCTCCACCGCTTCGATGCACGCGCTCAGATCCCACTCGCATTGCGCCTCCTCTCTCAGCCACTTCAGGACGTGCAGGTGCCCGTTCCTTGCTGCCTCCAAGCAACAGTTTGGGTGCCGGTAGCACTTCTCCTCCAAGATGGCCCATTTCAGCACGTTCAGGTGTCCCCCTTTGGCGGCGTGAACGGGGCAGTCGATGGCGTTAAGGGGACAGCAGAGGCGTTTGCGAGCGTAGAGGATGACGTCCAGAGCGCCTTGCTCGGCAGCGAGGTTGCAGGTGATGGTCGTCGAGTCGAGGAAGGCTTTGGCGTTCCAGGGGATAAGGCGTTGCTGCTGGACGCCCCATTGCAACAACGACACGGTGGAGCAGGCTCGCTTGGCAGAGAGGCGATAACGGAGGTCCCTGCAAGGAGGGGGACCCCTTTTGCTGCAAGCGAACCAACGTTTGCAGGTTCTGGCGGCGATGGCAACGGTGTCGTCGGGGAGCATGTGTAGGATGTGGCAGAGAAGCTCGTCCGGAAGGAGCTCTTCCACCAAAGAGACATTACTTGGTTGCATCCTGTTTGTCGCTGGAGTACGTAACGCTCTCTTTTCCTCTTTTTATTTTTAATTATTTTAATATTGTTTTTAACGCGTGTCTAGCTTAGAGCCTCAGGTAGGAGCCTAACAAGCTAAGCATGTACGAGAACTGTGAAACTGAATGAATGAATGGACATTCTCGTATGATACAAGAGTCATTTTCGTTCTTTTTTCTTCGCCATTGGCCAACTCAACAGCGGACTCTAACGGCGCTGGTACGTCATCTTGCCTCTTTCCTTCACGTCTTGTTATTCTCCTCTTGTGTACCCTCTTAGTCCTTCTCATATTCTTCTTCTTCCTCATTTTCTTCATCCCCATCTGTTTCGTCGTCGTCATTGTCTTCGTCTGCTTCGGTCTTTGCGCCATGCTTTTCTCTTTCTGCTTTCGCTTGCTCTTTGTGACGCAACAATGCATTCATGAAGTGGGGATGCAAATCTCTTATCCGGACCAGCAGCCAGAGTTGCGTCTCGCACCAGTTGGTACCCATTGGCTTGGGACTGCTCCCCACCATCGACGAATTTTGTACTGTAGTAATCTCATCCGTTGGAAGAGATCGCACCATCTCATCCGCCCACGACCAGTGACAATGGGCAACACGAGGGTGTAGTTGTACTCCCAGAAAGAGCCTCATCCAGGTGAAACACCAACACCACGTTGCCTGTTCCTCCTACCAAACTCGTCCCTGCTCGTGCCAAGTGAGGAAAGACATCCTGCGGTCCTGGGTGAGGGCCTGGTAGCAGATCCGGCGTGACCCAGGTTTTTTTGTCCCATCGTATAAAACTTTCTGCAGACGGCTTGCTGCCCGTCCACAAGGGGTGTGTTTTCCTCCTGTTGTTTGCCAGTCTCGAGGAAACAAAGCATCTGTGTCCCTTCGATAAGGAAGAACTGGAAAAGGTTGACGCGGAAGAGAAAGAAAGACGACGAGGAGGAAACAAAGCATCATGTTTAATAACAATGCATCTGTGCAACAACTATAAACAAATAAACGAATGGTCTCTCATTCCTGTTGTGGTGGTTCGTAGAGTTGGTATCCGTGAAGAGCGGCCTTGTTCCTCTTCCTCTCCATCACACGAAGCACCACCAATGCGAAGGTGGAGGCCAAGGCCACGGCCGCCACGAAGCTCAACACGCCGACGACGATGAGAAGGGCCTTTTCTTTGGAGTGTGACTCCTCCTTGTCTTCATCGTCCGGTTGAGGCTCCGGTCCTGGCGCTGCGCTGGCGGTTTGGTAGTTGTAATAGCAGTACTGATAGGCTGCAAGAGAGTGAGCGAGACGTTTAGTTAGAACCATTCTAAGGAGATGAGCAGCAGAGGAAGGCATGAAGAAAAAAAATAGAGGTGGTGAAGAGCATAACGAGCAAGGAAGTGGAGAACAAACCAGGAGAAAGAGGTTGACAACGAATGTTCATGTCCATGGTGACGTTATCACTCCTTGTAAAGACCCAGCCAACGCATTTTCCCAAAACATCTATAAACTCGAGCTCAAAAGTGTGGTTCAGGCCAACCTCCGTGAACATGGTCACAAGGCGGTCACCAAAGTCACCACCGATGAGCAAGGTGGTGCCCACCTGCGAACATTGCAGCTTGTCGGGCAAGAAGGGACAAATGGAGGCATCCTTGAGGGGCTGGAAGGTCACCAGCTCGAAGCTGTCCTTCTTGTCCGAGGAACAGACCTGAGGCACTGTGGCGTTTGACTTGGCCACCGTGGACCAACCCACCTGGCTCAGCTCTTTCTGCTCCAAGTTCTCCACGACCACAGCAAACATGTTCATCTCTGCGGAGGTGGCGAACTCCATGGTCAAAGACCCATTGGAGGGCAGAGCCGGAACGGTTCTCAGCCACAGGGCCTGGCTTATGTCCCCTGTGCTCCCCCATTTGTCCGCAGCCTTCCTGGAGGGAAAGAGATAAGCGGCCAAGCGGCAGGCCTCCGCGCAGGTGACCCGGAAGGTGAAGTGGCTGGGCGGGTCGTAGGCGGAGAACGGGTCGCTCTGCAACACTTGGTACGCGCCTTTCCACAAGGAGAACGTCCTGTTGCTCTGGTAGATGGTGCGTAGCTGCTCCTCGCCGGAAACAGCCCCTGAGGAGGAGAAGCAGCACAGCAAGACCAAGCTGAGCGCGACGAGAGAGGGAGCAGCAAAGACGGTGCGCATGGTTGGTTCAAGGCCGAGGTGTTGTGCCAGGGTGGGGTCGGTTATAGTCAACGTCGAGGAAGCGTTTTGGCAACGGTGGGCCTCCAGGTTTTTATACCAAAAGTTTCGGGAGTTCATGAAGGTCTAAAGCAACGAAAGGAGAAAAAGGAGAGACCGCAAGGTCATTCCGTGTCCCTCGTGTCTTTATTGCCCTTTACCGCACTACACGAATGGAATGTGGTCTTCGTCGGTAAACAAACCACGTGTAGCTTAAGACCACGTAGAACACATTACTAGACCGTAGAACGTAGGAAGAAGACAGAAAAAACAAGAAGAAGAAGGAGAAGAAGAACAAGAAGAAGAAGAACAAGAAGAAGAACAAGAAGAAGAAGAACAAGATGAAGAACAAGAAGAACAAGAACAAGAAGAAGAACAAGAAGATGAACAAGAAGAAGAACAAGAAGAAGAAGAACAAGAAGAACAAGAAGAAGAAGAAGAACAAGAAGAAGAACAAGAAGAAGAAGAACAAGAAGAAGCGGAAGAACAAGAAGAAGAACAAAAAGAAGAACAAGAACGAAGAAGATACTCCAAGAAAATTGCTTTCAGGGAACCAAAAAAAAAACAAGAAACTCTTTTGTTCAAGTTGTTTTTTGTTCGTTCCAAAAGTAGTTTTGTGCTTGTTCTACTTGTTGTTGTTTTTCTGCCCCCGTTGAGCTTCATTCATCCTTTAGTTTTTCCTCTGTAGTTGTTTTTCTTTTCGTGCTCGTAGCGTCCAGCCAATGCATCACCACCTCCTCCAAAATGGGGAGCGGCAGAGCGCCCGAGGAGAGAATCACCTTGTGAAACTCCTTCAGGCTGAAACGGTCCTCTCCCAACGTCGTCTTTGCTCGTTCTCGCAGCTCCAGAATTTTGAGTTGTCCAATCTTATAGGCACAAGCTTGTCCCTATAAAAATAGATCGTTTAAGTGGTGGTGTTCAATGCAAACAGTAAACGAGAAAAGTCTCAACGTACAGGTAAGACGATATAACGTTCCACTTCGACGGTGACCTCCTCCTCGTCTATGCCGGTGTTATGCACCATAAACTCGATGGCCTGCTCTCTGCTCCATCTGAAGGCATGGATGCCCGTATCCACAACCAAACGCACCGCCCTCCTGTTTGTCATCAAACCAAAAACAAATACGTTAGTCATGCGTTAGTTTCTTTTTCGTTGCCTATTTTTTTGTTGCTTTGTTCTTGGTACGTACAAAAGTTCGAAATGGAAGAAGCCCAGTCGATCCAACCGCGTCGGCAGCATGCCAAACTCAAAAGCCAGTTGCTCCGCATAGAGCGCCCAGCCCTCCGCATAGGCCGTGATGGGGGCGTTCCTCTGTAGGATGGGAAGCCGGCGCAACTGCTGGGCCACCGCCAGTTGGTAGTGGTGGCCGGGGATGCCCTCGTGGAATGCCAGGGTGCGCATCGCCCAGGACACGTGCTTGTTAACGTCTTTCAAGTTGCAATAGAATGTACCGCCTGAAAGGAATGTTTTAGAGCCAAGGAGAAGAAAGAAAAGATAGCAGAGAACAGAGCGAAGGGAGGAAGGAAACCGAACCTTTAGAACGATCCAAAGGTGGTGGTAAATAATAAGCGAGAGGCGCTCCCTTCTCTTTGAAGGCAGGCACCGGCTCGACCTCCACGGTAACGTCCGGCTTGAGGTCGAACAAAGCTCCCATTTTATTTTCTGCCTCTGTAAGAATCTCTTTGTAGCCCTGAAGAATGGCTTTCTTGCCTTCTTCCGTTTCTGGTTGTAAGTACCGCGAATCTTCCCTCAGTTGCTTCATAGACAATGCCAAGTCCTCCGCGTTCAATCCTTTATTTTTAGGATGGAGGAAAGGAAACGAGTTAAACCAACGACGCTAAAAAGCAGATAGAAGCAGAGAAAGAGATACCCTCTTCCTGGAGAATGGAACGGATTTCTCGTTGTATTCTGTGCATCTCTCTGAGTCCAATCTCATGCACTTCGGAGGGTGACATATCGGTGGTCGTATGCAAGCGCAAAAAGTACTTGTAAATGTTTTTGCCATCAGGCAACCGCCATATGCCCACTTCTTCGCTGTCCGCATCGACTCCATTTCCGCCATAACCATAAAAACGTCCATCCTCTCCTTTATCCTTTTCTTTGCTGTTTGTTGTCTTTTTTGTTGTGGTTGTTTCTGTTTGTGTCTTTTGTTCATCTGCTTTTTCAGCTTCTTTGTCATCTTCTGCGCCGTTTCGGTCTCGCCGGCTTCCGTCCAAACTTAACAAAGGTGAATGCCGTCCGTTGTTGTGGTGTTTGTTGTATTTTCTCTCAGTCTCTGCCTCCTCGTTTTCTGTTAGAATGAGTTGAAGGTAATCTCTGAGCGGTATATAGCCTGACCGAAGCACAGACTGAGCGATGGCTTTCTCCAAATGTAGCAAAAGCATTTCTTTTTTGGCTGTTTGACGCGGTAAATATACAGGCTTTGTGAGAAAGAAGAGAGAGAGCAGAGAGAAGAGAGATGACGTACTTGTTGATACAGCGGAGAATTGAGTCAGTTGTTGCTGTAAATGGGTGTACAATACGTGCTTGGTACAGTCCTAATAAGGCAGGAGCACAATTTGTGAGAATGAAGAGAGGAGAGAGAGAGAGAGAGAGAGAGAGGAACATACTGCAATAGTTTTCTCTTCAGAAGGACCACTAGAAGCCTCTGCCACGATGCCTTCCATCGTCCGATCGATTTGTGCAATGACTTTGCGCAGCACAAAGTTGGGTGGCAATAAGCAACGCCTCTTCCGCTCCTTGAGGTCCAACAACACTTCCTTCAATATACGTTCAAACTTTATAACTCTCTTTACATAATTCACAGCATCTTTGAAGCAGTTAATCTATGGCGTTCAAAAATGTGTTTTGCACGTTAGCAAAGAAAGACGAGAACGAGAACGAGAACGAGAACGAGAACGAGAACGAGAACGAGAACGAGAACGAGAACGAGAAACAGGCACAAGAATGGAAGTTACCTGATGAATGTTGAGCATAAAGTCGAGCAAAAACGTGTGAATGCCGTCCATTTGGTTGATGGGATAGAGCGTGAAGGAGAAGAGAGGGAAAGGATAGATCATCCACTGAAAGCCCTCCTCCAGGATCGACAGGTACCACTTGTACAGGCTGTAGGAGACAAAGATGCCAAAGTTACGCTTCTGGATGAGGTGTATGTTGTAGCGAGAGAGCGTCTCCAAGTTGCGAGCAATGAGGCCGCGGAAGCGGTGCTGATCCTCAAAGCCCAAATGGTCCAGGTCGGTCTGATACCCGGAGCGAAGGTCGCAGGGCAGGAGACGCAGGACCCCGCGCCGACTGGCCTCCAAGATGCGCAGCTGCGAGAGGAGCATCGGCTTGAGCAGCACCATCTGCGCAAAGGCTCGGGCGAAGAAGTGGTGCAGGGCCAAAGGCTTGCCCAAGAAGGTCTCGTAGAAGAGGTAGCCGTAGCCGCCCGTCACGAAGAGGAAGAGGAAGAAGGAGACAAAGTAAAAGTCCAGCCAGAAGAAGAGGGCGTAGCAGAGAGGGAGGAGCACCGCGAGGAGCGGCACCGCCGTGACCCACAGAGCCACCCACACGATCTTGCGGTAGAGATCGACCATGTTTTGTGGCACAGTATCCAATCCAATCCAATCAATCGAATCGAATCGAATCTGATCAACAGCAAAAAAAATACTTCAAAATCAACGCACAAACGTCTTTGTTGTTTTGTTGTAACACAAACCTTTTTTGTCTCTAGATTTTAACCACTTCAATCGATCGCCCCTGACACTACGCAACGCACACTACTTTTTGTCGTTTCTTTCTTCTTCTTCTTGTCTTTTCTTTCCTTTCCTTTGCCGCCAAAAAACTCAAGGCAATTGGCAAATTACTTGTATAGTTTTGGGTTAGGGTTCGTTTATTACTTAGGGTTAGGGTTATCTCAATGTCTTCCTGGAAAAATTTTACCGAAAAATGTTTTTGTCGACACTTTCTCAAGGCTCTCTCCTCTCCTCGATCGTGGCCATATTCACTGTTTCCTCCGTTATCTGCTATCCTACTGAACCGAATTGCGATAGAAGGGAGGGGTTGCGTTGCCTTGCATCTTTGTTTCTTCTTCTTTTCCAGTTTGAGTTGCAGTTTGGGGTTTTTGTTCATTCCATGGCATTCAACTGAAAACATCAACCAAAACCCATAAAGAGAGGCGCGCGTTACAGTGCAACAAGTTTGAAAGAATTGACACATTACCAAGAGAGAGAGAGTGTGTGTGTTTCTCGTGTGTGTTTGTGTTTGGTCATCCCGCCATCAACCTTTTCTCTCTCTCCCCCCTCTTTCTGCCGGGAAAAATGAGAAAGAGTGTCCATCAAGTTCATGGCCTATCAACAAACAACAGGTCATAAAAACAATTCGCTCTCGCCATGACTTTTCGCGGAGAGAGGGCAAGGCAAACCAAAGAAAGAGTGCGCACAAAAAGCAAGCAAACCTGCAGAAGGGCCATAAACAAGTTGCTCCTGATTGGTTTGGAGGTTGGAAGGGAGATGCGGCGGATGGGATGGTGTTGATCAACACAATTTAGCCGAACTGTCAGCTGACCTGTTGATTCATCCTTTCTCCCGCTGCTCTCCTTTGCTTCATCTTCCGGAGGAGCATGAGGATGGCTCCTTCAACTATAAGTAGAAACCAAGCGTCGCTGCTTCTTTGTTCTTTCTTTTGTTAAAAAGGTTACACTAAACTGAAACAACAACTGAAAAAACGTTTCAACAACAGCAACAACGGAGATAACGTACCAATTTCTTTTCATGATGACGAAGACAACTTCCCTTTGCGTTGTGCTGGCAGCTGTGTGCATGTTGGCCATCCTGACTCCATCGTGCTTCGCCGCAAGTACGTTTTGCCTGTTCTTGTCTGCTTCAGTCAAGGCATTCTCCTAACGCAATGCCCTGCTTTCTTTCTCACAGAGATAAACGTGATTGTTGGCGAGAACGGAGACCTCACCTTTGCTCCACGTACCGTGCAAGCCTCCGTTGGGGACGAGATTGAATGGCTGTGGGCCAGCGGCGGCCATGACGTGGTCCAAACCGACGGAGCTGACTCCTGCACCGCCCTTCCCTCTCAGGGTTTCACCACGGAGGGCTTGCAGGACGTGGGCCACATCTACACGTACACCATCCAGGAGCAGGATGCCGGGCAGACCTTGCACTACATGTGCACCCCCCATTGCCAGGGTGGCATGACGGGCAGCATTGAGGTGAGGGAAAGCGGTGGTGATGGCGGTGACTCTGCGGGTGGCAAGTTGAGCCCTGGCTTCTCCATGTTGTGGGCCTAAATAGAAAAAACTGATGAATTATTATGTTTGAGCTTTACAGTAAAAAGATAGAAACACTGGAAGAGAAAGCTCAGAAACAATAGAAAAGGAGCGGAGCGGAGAGGAAAGAGGAGAGGAGGAGAGGAGAGGAGAGGAGAGGAGGAAGGAGAGGAGAGGAGAGAGGAGAGGAGAGGAGAGGAGAGGAGAGGAGAGGAGGAGAGGAGAGGAGAGGAGGAGAGGAGAGGAGAGGAGAGGGAGAGGAGAGGAGAGGAGAGGAGAGGAGAGGAGAGGAGAGGAGAGAATGAGCGAAAAGGGAAAGAGCACGACTACAAGGAGGCTAGTGAGAGAGAGCGAGGAGAGAAAAAGGATGGCGAATGCAAAGCAGCATAAAGAGAACAGGAAGAGAGTAACAAAGTGAAGAGAAACGACGAAAAAGAAAACGAAGAGTGAAACATCAGCCAAACGGTGCTTCTTTGTTCGAAAAAAAAAAACGGGATCCTTTTACAACTATTTCATTTTTGTGCATCTGTTTATGTGTAAGTGTTTTGCAAAGAGTTAGCCCCGAGCGATGATCTTATTCCAACAAGATCAAGAAAGGAAACGTACCGCTTTAGTGGTGAGCGGAATGAGAAGAAGATTTATCTCCCTTCAGCGAGTAGTAGATGCTCTCACCGACGACATAAGCGCCAAAAATGAGGATGGCGGGCCTTAAGCCCGGCAAAAACGCCCACATGGAACGGCTTCCAGGGTTGATGAGAGGGTGCTTGCGCCAGGCCTCGTTGGCGCCGCCAAACGGTCGTTTGAGGTCCGCCTCGGCGACGGGGGGCGGCGTGGGGTCGACCAGAGGGGCCTGGCCAAAGGTGGCGCGCACGGCGCGGCGCCAATCGGGCAAAGGGGGAGTGGAGGGCTTGCTTCCCAACACCCTTTGCAGGTTCTCCTGATAGAACTTCCTGTAATCCCCCAAAAAGCTTCCCGTGCTGTTGTGTGGATCCATCTTTGTTGTTCAATCTTTCTTTCTTCGTTAGTTTTTTTCGTTGCAAATGAAGAGGAAACTCCTCTCCTACAAGTCACCAACGTTTTGGACAAACTCACTTTGTTCAACGTACTGATCCATGTCTCCACTAAATTTCGTCGACATCACTGAAGAATGAAAGGAATGCAACCATTCCCACAATCGAAACATGACTCATGCATGACGTCACACGCGCAGGAAAAGGATAATTCCGCCTGCTTGCTGACATCACATTCCTCAAAAAAAGGGAAAGGCTGACCTCATCCTACTTTTTCTCCTTCCTTCCTTTTGCGCACGAATTTTTTTTCTGTTGTGCGGACAGACAAAAAAAAAAAAGGTGGGCTTCTTCGCCCCCACCAAAATAAATAAAAAAAAGAAAAGGAAGGAAGCACACACACTAGAAGGGGGGGGGGGAACCGAAAGGGAAAGGAGAGAGAAAAAGGAGGTACTTGATTTTTATTTTTTAAAGTGGGTGCCTTTGCGTTTGTTTTTTTTTATTTTTATTTTTGGAACAAAACAACAAAAAAACCACTTCACACACCTCACACACACACACGCTCACTCTTTTTTATTTTTTGTGTTTTCTTTCACTTTTCTTTTCTTTTGGTGGCTTGATTTCGTGTGAAGATTTTGTGAGATTTGCCACCTTATTTTCTCTCTCTCTCTCTCTCTCTCTCTCCTTTTTTTCTTTTTTCTATTTATTTTTTTTAATGTTCATCTTTCGTTCTTTTTTTTTTTTGTGATGTCTAACCCTTCATCTTTGCTGATGATACAGAGTGGATAGACAGATAGGATAGGATAACAAAAAAAAAAGTAACACAACAACAAAACAATGGAAGCATCACGGGACATCCCCATTCTCTTCAAGGAGCTCGTGCAGGTTAGTGTTCAATCTTTTCCCCCCTTGTCTTGAGAGTCTCTCCTCTTTTCTTCTTTTGCTCCCCTCTTCTCTCTTTTCGTTCATCAAGATGAAGCGCTCCACGGCGCTAAACAAAGAGTCGCTTTTGTGAATGGATTTTTTTAAGGATCACTCACTCACCTTACCTCAAAAAATTTTTTTTCTATGTAGCTGCCCGCACTCGGCATCAACCTCAACGCCATCGGCTTTGCGACGCTAACGATGGAGTCTGAGCGCTACCTGTGCGTCTGCGACTCCTCCTCTGGCGAGTCTGTGATCACCATCGTGGACTTGCAAAACCCCAACAACGTCCTTAAGCGTCCCATTGCCGCTGAGTCCGCGGTGATGAACCCTGAGCGATACGTCTTGGCTTTGAGAAAGGGTACCTATTTTGTTACTCCTTTGTTACACTTGTATTCTTTATCACCACTAAAAAACCAAAAAAAAAAACAAAGAGCAAACGCAGTTACAAGTCGTTGATTTGGGAGCCAGGCAACCAGTCAGTGATACCACCATGCAAGAGCCAGTAGTCTACTGGAGGTGGCTGAACGAGAACAAGATGGCGCTGGTCACACAGACGAGCGTTTATCACTGGAACGTGATGAGCAAGGAAAAGCCTGTCAAGATCTTTGCTCGCCACCAAAACCTGCAAAACTGCCAAATCATCAACTACCGCGTGGATCACAACGAGAAGTGGTGTGTGCTCATCGGCATCGAGAAGCAGGGCGAGAGAATCGTGGGCAACATGCAGTTGTACTCTGTAGACAGGAAGATCAGTCAACCTTTGGAAGGCCACGCAGCCTCCTTCGCTACCTACGTGCCTGATGGTGCCACTCAGCCTGTATCTTTGCTTTGCTTCGCCACCAGGGGAGCCACTGCTGCCAAAGTGCGTTTTTCATACCGTCTTCTTTCTCCTTCTTCTTTCTTAAGATCTTGTATTTCATTTCCCAGTTGTACGTGTTGGAGGTTGGCGCATCAGGCAGCGATGCCAAGTTCCAGAAGAAGCAAACAGACCTGTTCTTCCCTCCCGAAGCCTCCCAGGACTTCCCTGTTGCTCTCCAAGTCAGCACCAAATACAGCATCATCTACATGGTCACCAAGTTTGGCTACATCCACGTCTTTGACCTGGAGTCCGCTACTCTTATCTACATGAACCGCATCGTGACGGACACCATCTTCGTAACCGCCCCTCAACAATCCAATGGAGGTATCTTGGGCGTCAACAAGAGGGGTCAAGTCCTCTCTGTCACTATCAACGAGAACACCATCATTCCCTACATATGCAACACTCACAACAACTACGAGTTGGCGCTGAGGTTTGCCGCCAGAAATAATGTTGGGGGCAGCTTCTTGTTGGACATTGTAAGCAACAAGTTCAACCAGCTGTTCAGTGCGGGAAGATATGATGAGGCTGCTAGACTTGCTGCTGAGTCTCCTCAGGTTTGTTGTTTCTATTTGTTTACTTTTCTCATGTAGCTAACAAAGAAGCACAACAGGGCTGCTTGAGGACCATGCAAACCATTCAGCGATTCCAACAGCTGCCCGCTACACAGGGAAGCCGCTCTCCCTTGTTGCAGTACTTCTCCATCCTGTTGGAGAAAGGCAAGCTCAACAAGATCGAATCTTTGGAGATTGCTCGCCCCATTTTGCAGCAGGGACGTGCTCAGATGCTCCAAACTTGGGTCAAGGAGGAGAAGGTAAGTAACAAACTTAACTTTTGCATGTGTTTTTATGTATTGATTTCTTGGTTCTTCAGCTGGAATGCAGTGAGGAGCTTGGAGACATGGTGCGACCTTACGATCAAAACCTCGCCATGTCTATATATTACCTCGCCGATGCCAAGGACAAGGTAGTGCAGAGCTTGGCCGCTACCGGACAATACGACCGCATTGTTGCCTTCTCCCAGAAGACTGACTATAAGCCCGATTACATGTTTATCCTCAGCAACTTGGTTCAGACCAACCCGCAAGGAGCTGCTGGCTTTGCATCAAAGATCATGCAAGAAAATCCTGGCTCTCTGGACCCTCGTGGGGTTAGTCTCCTCTCTCTCCCTCCTATTTTTTCAACTTTTTAGTTTCTAACAGGATAACGTTATTCTCTAGGTTGTAGACTTGTTTATGTCCCGTAACATGATCCCAGAGACTACCTCATTCTTGTTGGATGCGTTGAAGGGCAACCGCCCCGAGGAAGGTCAGCTTCAGACCCGCCTCCTTGAAATCAACCTCCGCTCAGCTCCACAGGTGGCTGACGTGATCTTGGGCAAAGAAATGTACTCTCACTATGATCGCAACTACATTGCCAAGTTGTGCGAACAGGCGGGTCTTTTCCAACGGGTACGTTTGTTCCCTATCTTCGCTCTTCACTTTCTGGTGTTGTTACCTAATACATCTGATTTTAATGAAGGCATTGGAGCACTATACCGACATTAACGACATCAAGCGCGTGTTCATGAATTCTCACGCTATCAATCCTGAGGTTCTCTCTCTCGCTCTCTCTCTGTGGCTCCAGTTGCGAGGCCTAACATTCTTTTCTTGAAACAGTTTTTGGTGAATTACGTTGCGCGCATTCCTGTGGAGGAACGTCTTGACTTGCTGAGAGAGCTGCTCCGCCAAAGCGTGAGGCAAAACCTCAATATTGTTGCTCAAATTGCTACTAAGTACAGCAACGAGTTGCAACCCGCACGCGTGATCAGTATGTTCGAGGAGTTTAACAGCGTGGAAGGAGTTTACCTGTATCTCGGCGGCATCATCAGCTACGAGGAAGATCCTGAGGTTCACTTCAAGTACATCGAAGCTGCCACCAAGTTGAACCAAGTTGCGGATGTGGAGAGGGTTTGCCGAGAGAGCAACTTTTATGACCCCGAGAAAGTGCGCGACTTCCTTAAGGTACGACTTTCTTCTTCTTTGTTCTTCTTTCTTTTTTCCTTTCTCACGCAAGAGTAACCACACAGGACGCCCACCTGACTGATCAACTGCCTTTGATCATCGTGTGCGATCGCTACGACTTTGTGGAGGACCTCACCCGCTACCTCTATCACAACACCATGCTGCAGTTCATTGAGGCCTACGTCACCCAAATCAACCCTGTCAACACGCCCTCTGTGATCGGCGCTCTCATTGATGTGGACTGCAATGAGGACTTTATACAAAAGCTCCTCGCCACAGTGCGCAACCTCTGCCCAGTAGGAGAGCTGGTGGAGAAAGTGGAGGAGAGGAACCGCCTTAAGATCATTCAGCAGTGGTTGGAAGATCGTGTGGCGGAGGGCAACCAGGAGCCTACCACTCACAACGCGCTTGCCAAGGTCTACGTGGACAACAATCAGGATCCGGAGCGGTTCCTCATGCACAACGCATTCTATGACTCGCGCGTGGTGGGCAAGTACTGCGAGAACAGGGACCCTCATTTGGCGTTTGTGGCCTACAAGAGAGGTCTTTGCGATGATGAGCTTATCGATGTTACCAACAAGAATCAGCTGGTACAGTCTCTATTTCCGTTGAGTTTGTTATCTCACCACTAATAACTCGCGCCAACAAAAACAAATATAATAGTTCAAGAATCAGGCTCGTTACTTAGTGGAGAGGCAAAGCCCAGAGCTTTGGAGTAAGGTCCTCCGCGAGGACAACGAGTACTGCAAACAAGTCCTGGATCAGGTCATTCAGACTGCTCTTCCCGAGTCCAAGAAGCCAGAGGAGGTTTCGGTCACTGTGAAGGCTCTTATGGATGCTGATAGGCCTACCGAGTTGATTGACCTTTTGGAGAGGATTGTGTTGGAGAGAAGCGAGTTTAGCGACAACAGGAACCTTCAGAACTTGCTCATTTTGACGGCTATCAAGGCGGATCCTCCTCGCGTCATGGATTATATCCAGCGCCTCGACAACTTTGATGCTATTGACATTGCTAAGATTGCTGGTATGTTTGCTTCTGTTTGAAAAAGAGAAAAGAGAGAGACGAGCCATTTTTAACTGATTTAATAATTTCAGAATCTGAGGAGCATAAGATGTTTGAAGAGGCCTTTGCTATCTACAAGAAGTTCAACGAGAATGAGGAGGCCATTAGAATATTGCTCAAAAAATTAGGAGACGTTGGCAGAGCCTCCGAGTTTGCTGACAACTGCCCTGAGGCCACCCGGCCAAAGGTCTGGAGCCTCCTTGCCGACTTCCAGTTGACCAGTGGAGACGTCAAAGATGCCATTGGTGCGCTTCTGTTTTTCTCTTGTCTCTCTTCTCTTTGTTGAACTCTGATTCTGACCTTCTTTCTCCCTCTCTTTGAACAAAAGGATCGTACTTGAAGGCGGGAGACGCTACCAATAACGTTCAAGTCATCCGAAGCGCTGAGAGTGCGGGACTCTGGGAGGACCTTGTTAAGTACCTGCAGATGGCCCGGAACAAGGTCAAGGAGGCCCGCGTGGAGTCTGAGCTTGTCTACTCCTTGGCTAAGCTTGACAGGCTTGCTGAGTTGGAGGAGTTTATCACCAGTCCCAACATTGCTCAAGTACGTTCAGTTCTTGTCTGTTTGCTTGTTTGTGTTTGCGAAACATGACATTAATAATCATCAAATAAGATCCAAGAAGTCGGTAACCGTTGCTTCGATGAGGAGCTCTATGAGGCCGCCAAGTTGTTGTTCACAAACATCAGCAACTTTGCTCGCCTGGCCACTACTTTGGTCAAGCTGAAGCAGTATTCCTCCGCTGTTGAGGCTGCCCGCAAGGCCAACAACACGCGCACCTGGAAGGAGGTCAACTTATACCTTGTTGAGGCCAAGGAGTTCCGCCTGGCTCAAATCTGTGCTCTTCACATCATGATCAATCCTGATGACTTGGACGAGCTCATCAGACAATATGAGACCAGAGGTATGCTTAGTTCGATCCTTGTTTTCTTCTTTGTTCTTTTTCGTCACCTTTTATTCTGACATGCATCTTTTTTTTTTCCATTGTTTTCACCCAAAAGGATTCTATGATGAGATTGTGAGCGCTTTGGAATCTGGTCTTGGGCTGGAGCGAGCTCACGTGGGAATGTTTACCGAGTTGGCCATTCTCTACTCCAAGTACAAGCCCGAGAAGTTGGAGGAGCACCTCAACATCTTTGGCAGCCGCCTTAACACTCCCAAGGTCATTCGCATTTGTCAGGCTAATCACCAATGGAAGCAGCTCACGTTCCTCTACAAGAAGTACGTTACCTTTCTTTCTCGTCTTTCTCTCTCTTGTTTATCTCGGTTTTGTTCATTTCTAACTTTCTTTCTTCATTAGCTACGAGGAGTATGACAGCGCTGTAGCCACAATGATCGCCCATCCAGTGGAGGCATGGGACCACGCCGACCTCCGTGACCTCCTTCCCAGAGTCACCAACCCAGACATCTACTACCGCGTCATCCGCTTCTACCTCTCTGAGCACCCTCTCCTGACCAATGACCTCCTCAAGGCCATCGCCAACAAGGTCGATCACGCCCGCGTCGTCCGTGTCGCCCGCGACGCTAATGTCCTCGCCGTTGTTCAACCCTACCTCGAGTCGGTGCAAGGGGAGAACAACGCCGCTGTCAACGAGGCCCTTCACGACCTATACTTTGAGGCAGAGGATCACGAGGCCCTTCGTCATTCGATCGACCAACACAATGCCTTTGATGCAGTGAAGCTGGCCAAGAGGTTGGAGAAGCACACGTTGTTGGAGTTCAAGAGGATCGCGGCGTTCTTGTACAAGAAGAACGGACAGTTTGCCAGGTCCGTGGAGCTCAGCAAGGAGGACGATCTCGTCCAAGATGCCATGGCAACCGCTGCTGAGTCGCAAGATCCTCAGGTACACCCTACATGCTTTTCTCTCTTTTCTTTCATTTGTTCTTTGATTTAATATATATTTTTTCCGGTGATTGTTGATGTTCATAAGGTTGTGGAAGGACTCCTTAGCTACTTTTTGGAGAAAGGCAGGAAAGAATGCTTTTCTGCCTGTCTTTACACCTGTTATGAGTTTGTGAGGCCCGACGTGGCGTTAGAGCTGGCATGGAGACACGGAGTTACCGACTTTGTCATGCCCTACATGATCCAAGTCATGCGCGAGTTCAGCACCAAGTTGGACGCTTTGACTGCCAAGCCCAAGGAAGATGATGGCCGTACGTTTGCCCCTCTCTCATTCTCCTCTCTCTCTCTCTCTCTCTGCTTCGCTCTAACTTCGAAAAAATAAAAATAGAACCAGCAGTTTATGCGACGGCTTCCGGTATGCCGGTGCCAATCCTGACAGGCATGCCCCCTCCAATCCACACCGGCATGCCCATGGGTCACCCTCTCTCTGGCATACCAACAGGCATGCAAATGATGCCGCCAGCTGGCCCTGGCTCTGGCCCCATTGGCCTCGGCCGCCCCCTCGGCGTGGTTCACACCGGCAGCGGTATTGTGGGAGGAGGACTCGGAGGAGGAGCATCCCTTGGAGGTGCCCCACGCCCCGGAGGCCCTTCTTTGACCCCCCCTGGCTCTGGCGGCTTTGCTTTTGGACGTCACTAAAACCCCAAAGCGCCATAGAAGACGCATAACGAAACCAAACTTGAACGAAACAGATCCCTGTCCCATGCTTCATTATTATTAACAATTTTTTTCTTTCTCATTACGTTCTTTCTTGTTCTTCTTGCTCTTCCTCTTCTTTCTCTCTCTCTCTCTCTCTCTCTCTCTCTCTCTCTCCTTTTGTGTGAGCTCCTCCCCTCCCCTCAAAGAGACAAAACCGAAAGAAGAAACGGCGAGAAGGGCACACGAGTCAAGAGAGGTCTCTTCAGGAGAGATTAATAACAAAAAAAGGAAGAAGCTGCTTCCGGTTGACCAACTCTTTCACCGAGGAGGAGCAAAACGTGAAATGAGGTTCATAAAGAGTTCCATTTCAGCTGCGGTCAACTCATGAAAGTCGCATTTAAACATTGGCCTTCTTCGCCTCTTTTCCTCTTTTTTCCCCACAACACAACACAACACAAACAACACAAGTAACGCGAGCTCAACAAACAAACAAGCTTGAAAATGCGTTTCTTCTTCACTTTCTTGCTGGCGCTGTTGGCCTTGTGGCTTCTGGCTTCCTCCACCGAGGCCGTCAGTCTAAGAGGGTTTGGTTGCACCGGCTGCAACTGCGAGTTCGTGGAGACTACCGTCGACGAGGGGGAATGCCAAGACTTTGACAGCTCTCCTTCGGCCTCGGGTCGGTTCTACTGCGAGGACGGCAACATAAGGCTGGAGGTCTATCAGGGCACGGCTAACTGCTTCAGCGAAAGCTCACAAACCATCACCGTGGACGAAGGGGAATGTATCAACCTGAACAGCTACATGTCCGGCCAGGCGTGGTGCGGAAGTGCTGGCTCTGCTGCTGCGCTGCGACCTGCATGGCTTCTGTGAGTGTTCAAAATAAACGTTACGTTTGTTCAACCAATGAACGAGAGAAGAGGGAAGAGAGAAGAGAGAAGAGAGGGAAGAGAGAAGAGAGCAACCAATGAACGAGAGAAGAGGGAAGAGAGAAGAGAAGAGAAGAGAGAGAAGAGAGAAGAGGGAAGAGAGAAGAGGGAAGAGAGAAGAGAGAAGAGAGAAGGAAGAAAATAAACAATAATAATATGCAGATATTATCAGCAGTTCAGGTGGGCCAACAATGAATTATAAAGTGCTTACCTTATATTAGTAATAAAAGCTCTACCAATGGGCCTTCGGAATGTGTAATCGCTTACCATCATTAGATCAGCAATAAAAGCTCCGCCAATGGGCCTTCGGAATGTGCAATAGCTTCATGACGAGCCATTACACAAACTTTCTTCTGGTCTACCCCCGTTCGCTCCTCTTCTTCCTCCACACAAGCAAAACAGAACACAAACACAGAACTCAAAATGAAAACTGCCCTGCGTTTCTTCTTCGTGCTCTTCTTCCTGTTCGCCTGTGCTGCTTCCTCCGCCTCTGCTGCTGCTATGGTGCCGCGACAAGACTGTATAGCCCTCACCTCCGAGTGTGGCACCGAGCTGGACGCCTGTGTCCAAGCGGCCGTCGGCCAAGGCATCGACGCTCAGTGCCAGTGTTACAGCCAGATCCTCCGCTGTCTCGGAAGCTGCCCCTACGGAAGCTTTCAGTTTGGCTGTGAGAGCGTTTGTGTCAACTCTCCCTCCGCTTGTTCCGGTGCAGATGGCTCCTCCGCTTCGAGAGTGACCCCTTTCTTTTCTTTCTAAAATAATATCTCCTCTTTTTAAACGCTCCGTTGTTGTTGTCATTGTAGTCGTAGTCGTTGTTGTTGGTGCTGCTAAAGTTGTTCGGCACAAAGAGGGCATTCACAAAGAAAGCCATAAGAATGGTTCAGGTAGTCTCTCCTCAACTCCGCTTCCACATGTTTCACGGCTGGAATGTAACTTATGCAAAGCTCTTCTCCTTTTCTTACATCTCTTTTCGCAAGGAATTGCAGGCGGTGAGTTAAGCTTGCTCCTTGCTCCTCTTTCGCCTCCTTCGTTTCTTGTTGAAACTTGATGTTCGGTTGACAACTGTGATTGAAGAGACTGCTCTGAAGAAAGAGAGCCACAGAAGAGCCGCCTCGAATGTCGATGTCTTTTTTGTCGTGATGGCAAAGTCCGAATGCGTTGCACTGTAACACGGAGTGAAGAAAGAGAAACGATGCAAAGAGCCAACTTTTTGTTTCTTCGGCTTCGTTTTGCTGTTGTTTGATGGAAAGCAAGAAAGAGGAAAGAGGAGGAAGCAGAAGATTGGTAAAGTCGGTGAAGAGAGGAAATAAGTGGTGGCGTTGAATGAATTGTTCAAGTCGTGTGTTTTCCTCTCTCTCTGTTTCCTCTTCTTCAACGTTGAGAAATGAATCTCGTTCGAAGCAGCTGCAAACGCCGCTTAGACCTTCCACCAGTTGATGAAGTAAAGTTCTTCTCCCAAATGGAGGAGGAGGAGAACAAGAACAAGAAGAAAAAGCAGAAGAAGGTGAAGAAGAAGAACAAGAAGAACAAGAAGAAGAAGCAGAAGCAGAAGAAGAAAGGCTGGTGTGTTCACAGGCAAGAAAGCAACGAAGCCACAAAAGAAGGTTCTTACAAACAGCTCCCTCTCCTTGCGTGATCACATGTGTCAAACAAAACGATGAAACGAATTCAGAGGAGAATGGAAAACAAGAAGACAGATGAGAACGATGAAGAGCACACGAAGATAAGAAGAGAAGAGAAGAGAAGTTAACAACCATGCATGCGAAGATGACGCTGAAGACGAGGATACTCTTCCAACAGCATCGCCATTTCATTCTCTGGCCAGTGATGATACTTTCGGTGAGCACTTGCTTTGCAGTCTTCCCCGCAATACTCTTTCCTTTGACAAACTATACACCGTGCTTCTTCTTCTCCTTCGTCTCTTCCTCCTTCTCTTTCTTCTGCTTTCGATGGTACATTGGTGGTCTTGGAAAGATAGGCGAGGCAGCAGTCGCAGCAGCTTTCGGACAGGAGCGAGGCCGAAACGAGAGGCTCTTCCTGGAAGACCAGCTCGCCTTTGCGAAAGTTGCGTCCAGCAAACAGCCCTCTGCCTGCTCCTGGCACCGCTCTAACCATCACCTCTGCAGCAATCGTCTCTTCTTCTCTCTCCTATCATTATTATTTTTTTTGGTGTTGAAATGAGTAAAAAAAAAAAGAAGAATTGAAAAAAAAAAAGAATATACCGAAAGGCGTTCTCTGTGTTTGTGAGCGAGTGAAAGCATGGTTCGTAAATGCTTCACCGTTCGTCGCCACAACAAAAGCGGCTCATCGTTTCTTTCCACGTTCATCTTTTCTTCTTCCATCCTATTTTTGTCGACTTTCCACCAATGAAAATTCAAAGATTCTATCCTGATCATGATCTTATCCAATAGAAAATCATAAAATGATCTTTTCAAAAAGATAGAAGAAAGAGATGAAACAAACGATCCGCTCGCCGCTCACCTCTTTGGTGTGTAACGGCGTGCATCAGAAGCGCAACCACGTCCTCGCTTTGTTGCGCAACAATCGTAGTTCTCACCACGACGAAGAGCAGCTCAACACATTCCCTTCCCGAAATGTGATTTACTTTCCGGTTCGTTACGGGATTTTGTGCTCTTCTCATCTTTTATTTTATTTTTATATTTATTTTATTTTTTTAAAATCAAAAAAATATAAAGGGAGATGTACAGAGCACGGAAGAAGACATGAAAAGGTACATTTTTTTTAAATTTTTTGAGTGGGGCACATAACGAGGAGTAGAGTGATGATAATGATGACAAAAGGGAAGGGCAGGAGGAATACCTTGCGTTCTCGTTGGAGCGCACGGCGGAGCTGCTTGCTCGGCGGTGGCATGATGCCAACGTTTGGATTATACGGTTTCTCACTCCTCTCTCTCTCTCTCTCTCTCTCTCTCGCTCTCCTCTCTCTCTCTCTTCTCTGGTCTCTTCTTTTCTTCTCTGCTCTGGTTCTGTCGCTCTCTCTTTCTCTCTCTTTTCTCACTCTTCTCTCTTCTCTCTTTCTCTCTTTCTCTTTCTCTTTCTCTCTTCTCTCTCTTCTCTCTTCTCGCTTCTCTTGCTTCTCAACGTCTTTTTTCTTCTTTCATGAATACGAACAACATTTTATTAAAAAAAAGGCCAGCAAGGATGTCGCAGTTAAGCAGCGAGTATGACCATTTGTTATTTCCAGGACGTGGTATTCCCCATCTTAACGCTCTCCTTGAAGATGCCTTTGCTCAAAGTATCTTTCTTTCTTTTATTTCTTCTTGTTCTTGTTCTTGTTCTTGTTCTTGTTCTTCTCTTGTTCTTCTTCTTCTTCTTCTTGTTCTTGTTCTTGTTCTTGTTCTTCTTCTTCTTCTTCTTCTTCTTCTTCTTCTTCTTCTTGTTCTTCTTCTTCTTCTTCTTCTTCTTCTTCTTGTTCTTGTTCTTCTTCTTCTTCTTTTCTTCTTCTGTTCTTATATTAACCCTTTTCTTCTTGCTTATTGGTTTGTAGCTGATACTCGTTTTAGAGAGTTACCTCTCACGCTTGTGGCATTCAGCAAAGGTTCTTGCTTCTATCTTTTCTTTCCTTCATTTCTTGCTTGTTCTTATGCTTTTTATCTCTGCTCAAATACAAAGGTGGACTCGTTTTAAACCACATTTTAGCTGAGTTCTCCTCTACTTGTTTATTCTCCAATCACTCTTGCCATTCTTCTTCTGCCTCCTCCTCTTCTCGTACTTCCACGCCTCTTCTCTCTCTATGTTCTCCTTCTTCTCTTTTGTTGGATTGGGAATCCGAAGAAGCCGGCAATGCATTACCTACTTGGTTGGAACCATCACAACGCATAGCACGAACGAAAACGCAATACAGAGACTCGTTGTTGTTCACTCATCGAGATACCGTTGTGGAGTTTATGGAGAGAGTAGAGGAAATGCATTGGTTGGATTGTCATCGCTTTCCAACGAATGATGTAGTCATTGACTTTCTGGCAACGTACTTGAAAGAAAGGTGGAGCCAAAGAGCAACCAGAACAGCATTGAAAGAAGTGAAGAAGGGAGAAGAAGGAACAGAAGGAGAAGAAAGAAAGGAAGGAAGAGAAGAACACGAGAGCAAAGCGAAGTTGAGATGGAGCGTGCATAGTACGCCGAGACAATTGAACGACCCGCGTCGAACGTTCATAAGAAGCGAGTACGACCACTTCATCTCTCGTTTGTGCTCCGCTTCCCTTTCGCATTGCGGGAGCAAAGAGGCAAACGACGCCGATGAAGAGGAAGCACCGAGATTCGCGCCCAAATGGGACAAGAAGAAAGCCAGCGAAGAGTGGACGGCCGAGTGGCTGCCCCCGTGGCTTCGCCTGCACAACCACTTTGAGAACGAGCGGCGGTCCATGCTCAACCATTTCCGTGTGTTGGAAACGTTTTAGCTGTTACAACGCCACGAAAGCGATTTTTTAATTAAAGGCTCGAAATTTGGTAGAAAAACGGTGGGAAATAGGGAGTTTAAAACTCCGGACCAATCAACAATCAATCGAATTCCTTTTTGGAAATTATTTTCTTCGAATTTCGATAAACTTTCTAAGGTGCCTTAAAATTTACGCATTTTTGGATATAAACTCAAAAAAATCGTTTGAAAAAATCGACACATAAAGAGCAAAGTTTCCGCCGCCATTACCGTTTCTCATCCTTCTTTCGCTTTTTCTTTTCTTTTCTGGTCTATTCTTTATTTTTGGGTTTTTGTTTTTAAAGAAAGGGAAAAACTCGAAGCGCCTTCGCAACTACACACCCGCCACACAAAACGTAACGGTACTTCATCTCTCTTTCTTGTCGTTTCTTGTCGTTTCTTTCTTGTCGTTTCTTTCTTTCTTTCTTGTCGTTTCTTTCTTTCTTGTCGTTTCTTGTCGTTTCTTTCTTTCTTTCTTTCTTTCTTTCTTTCTTTCTTTCTTTCTTTCTTTCTTTCTTTCTTCTCTCTTTCTTTCTTTCTTCTCTCTCTCTCTCTCTCTCTCTCTCTCTCTTTCTCACATTTTTTGTTATTGTTTTTACTTACAAATCGAAACCTGTTTTTTTTTCCTTCACAATAACAGCTAGACAGATGCAACACACCAAAGTCCCCGTTCGTCTCACTGAAGTGGAGGTCAAGTCCAGAGAATTGCCCGTGGACCTTCCCACCGGTTTCTCTGAGGCGGACAAAGAACGTCTGGAGGACGTGGGCTTCCTCACCGCCATGACCCTGGTGCTGATGGGCAACTACGCCCAAACGGGCCACTTTGGCGGGCCGCTCTCCTACACGCCCGCCAACGTGGTGACCCACCTGGCGGGCGGCAAGAACGGTGGGCTGAGCTACGACGTCCGTCACCCCAAGCACCCCTTTGGCGACAAGTTCATGTTGACGGGGGGCCACTGCATTCCCACCTGCTATGCCCTGTGGATGGTGTTGTATGAGGCCATGGCTAGGCAGTATGCCAGCACCGCGGATGAGAAGTACAAGTACGTGTGCCATAGAGTTTTTTCTTGCTCTCTTCTTTCTTCTTTGTCTTCTTCTTTTCTTGTTCTTCTTCTTCTTCTTCTTCTTCTTCTTCTTCTTCTTCTTCTTCTTTTTCTTCTGCTGCTGCTGCTTCATTCTTCATTCTCCATTCTCCATTCTTCTTCTACTGTATTCTTGCTTCTTGTCTCTTTCTCCTTCTCTCTGCTTCTTTCTCAACAAAAAACGTTAAATAAACACAGAGTGGACCCAGATACAGCAATACTGAGCATTGATGCTTTGGGTTTTCGAAGGAGTAAAGCTGCCTGCGATGAGCTGTTGAAGAAAGCAGGGCTCGAGGAACACGAGCTCTTCAAACAAGCCAAGCTGCGAGGCATTCGCGCTCTCATGGGTCACTCTGAAACCACTGATGCTACCAACGATGTACGTCCCCTGGTTTTCTCCTGTTCTATTCTCTCTTGCTTCTTGTTTCTTTGACACCACAAAACGGCAACTGGTAAAGGTGAACGGTGGGCCATCTGGTATCGGTGTGGCCAACAGCGCTGGCAAAGCCGTCTTTTGGGATGCCATCGGCGCTCCCTCCTCCCTCAAGGTCATCGCCTTTGAGGGCGAGTTTGCTTTTACTGAGGGACACGCCCAGGAGCTGAAAACAATGGCCCTGGCTCAACAGGTCGGCAAACGCTTGCGCCTCTTCTTCTCCTACAACAACGCTGGCATCGATGATGCTCTTATTGGAGGAGTCATCCCGGAGAAGTATGGCAAGCAGTACGACATGGCCAACCAGTTTTATTCCTATGGATGGAACGTGTTCGAGTTGGAGGATGGCGCCTCGTATGAGGCACTGGTGGCCGTATTCAAGGCAATGGAGGAGTGGCCGGAGGAGGATAGACGCCCGATGGTTGTCATAGCAAAGACTATCAAAGGTTTGCTTTTTGAGGTTTGCTTTCTTTCAGAAAGAAGCCTAACCCCCTTTTTTGAAACAATACCATAGGATGGTGGCCAGGAGCGTTGGATGACAAGATAGGAAGATCCTCTCAGATAGTGGGATACAAGAGTCATCCTTATGGCTTTGCTCTCAACTCAGGTACATAACTCCTTTCTTTTTTTTTTCTTTTTTTCTTTTTCATTCAACGTTTATTTTAACTTTCCTATATCTCCTATATTTGAACAACAGAATACTTTGTAACTTTGGCAGAGTCCTTTGAGACAAAGTATGGCGTTAAGTTTGAAGGCATTCACGATGGTCCTCCTAAGGGTGAGAAAGCACGTCTTATTCAATTCAAGCAAAACATTGATATCGGTTTGTTCTCTTCTCTCGTTCTTATGCTTCATGTCTTCTTATTTTGCTCTACTGTCTCTTTCTTATCTCCTGTTTATTCATTTTTGTGCCTTTCTTCGATTGTGTTTAGCTTTGAGCGTTTTGGACAAGAACGGGTTGGGAGAATGGATCGCGAATCGTTTGCTTGAGATAGCGGATGAGTTCAACGCCGAAAGAACCGGTCCCAAGAACAAGTCTCCTTTCAGCTCTCATCTCGGCATTCCATCTGCTCTGGAACAACGCTCTCCTTTCAAAGATGAGCGTCTTCGCGTGGATAATCTTCCAACTGAGCGTATGTTTCTCATCGTTCTTTTCTTTCCTCTTTTTCTTTCTTTTCTTATACTTATTTCTTCTTTTGTATTTTTGTTTTGTTCCAATTTTATTTTTTGTACAATAGCTGTGAAAGTGGTGATAAAGCACCCAACAACGGGAGAAGAGATAAACAGCACTATCAGTCTTTTCGTCAAAGCTGGAGAGAAGAAAGGCACCAGAAGAGCCATCTCGGAGATTGGCAAATGGGTTAACTACGTCACGGACAACAGGCTTCTCACTGTTGCTGCTGATTTGTCCAACTCTATTAACGTCGAAGGTTTGCTTTTTTCTTTTTTTTCTTCTCTGCGGTCTTCTCTTTCTTCTTTTACTTTCTTGTTTTATATTTCGGAAAACTCATAGTCCTTTAAAAAAAATATAAAACATAGCATGTAACTTTACTGGACACTATGATCCTGTAAATAATCCCAGGGGAACTCGCTTGAAAGCAGGCATTCAGGTTCTTTTCGTTGCCGTTTTATTTTCTTCTCTTTTTTTTTTAACCTGGAAAACACATGAATTAGGAATGTGTGAATGCGGCGACCATGTGTGGAATTGTGAGTCAAACCGTTTCTGCTGATCCAGATGAGCATCTCGGTTTGTGGGGCATCAGCGGCACCTACGGAGCCTTCACACCTGTTCGTTCTCTCTCTCTCTCTCTCTCTCTCTCTCTCTCTCTTCTGCTCTCCTTGACTTTTCTTGGCTTTTCTCTTCCTCCTTTTTCACTTCATTGCTCATTCATATTCTTCTTGCTCTCTTTCCCTTCAAATAGTTGATGTATCTTCCATTGCGTATCTTCAGTCAGCAAAACCAAGATAGCCCATTTGCTCTGGGCGTCGTCACTATCATCGCCGGCCACTCTGGACCCGAAACCGCAGCTGATGCTCGCAGCCACTTTGGCGTTTTTGCTCCACAGGTCTGGACCTTGTTCCCTGAAGGCCAAGTCATCAGTATGTCCTTTCACTTTTCATTATTTTTTGTTTTTGTTTGCGTGTTGCTAACCTGTTCATTCTCTCTCTCTCTCTCTCTCTCTCTCTCTAACTTGTACAAAAATAGACTTGTACTTTTGGGACTACAATGACGTGGCAGCAGGTTACTTCGCCGCACTCGAGACTGCCGCTAACCGCAAGGAATGTGGAATCATCGTGGTGCACGTGGCTCGTCCCGACATGGTTGTGGCAGACCGCTCCCAATTCGCTGACACCGACCTCAAAGCCGCCGCTAAGGGCTGTTACCTCATTAGAGATTACGACCCCTCTCGACCTCCCATGGGTACCGTCTTGGTGCAAGGCGCCTCCTCAACGACGAACTTGCTGGCGGCTATGCCGGAATTGGAGGAAGAGGGTATCAACGTTCGTATCGTCGCGGTGATCAGCGAGGAGCTCTTTAGGCAACAGTCCGAGGAGTATCAGGAGAGGGTCATGCCGTTGTCGGCCAAGTATGATTGCATGGTGGTCACCACCATGACCAAGAGGATCATGCCGTTGTCCAACTTGGGACCTCTTACCAAAGTGCGTTTCAACATTTCTTTCTGCTTACTTGTTATTTCTCTTTCTCTCTCTCTCTCTCTCTCTCTCTCTCTCTCTCTCTCTCTCTTCTATCTGTTCTTGTTGCTCACTTTTTGTGTTAACACGAAACAAATTATAGGAATATTCATTGAGCAGCGACTTTGATGACCGGTGGAGAACAGGCGGATTGGAGGAGGACGTCATCGCGGAGGCGCACCTGGACTCGGCCTCCATCCGTGACGGCATCCGTCGCTTCGCGCTGGACCGCAAGTCCCGTTTGGAGCGTCAACGCCAGGCCTTCCAGCTGCTCGAATGAGAAAGTGAATGGAACCAAAAACAAAACTTCTCCTCCCCTCTCTCTTGTTTAAATGCGGAATTCTTTCTCAGACATTTTTTAAAAGAAAATAAAATGGATGCTGAAAAACAAAGATTCTTTAGTTAGGATTGAGTTGGCGTGCTTTCGTGGATGTTAAAAAACAAAGTCGCCATATTAGCGGGAGGTTACACGGAATATCGCCATTTAAAACGGGGAATAAACAAACAACAACTATCTTTATCTCCGTGATTTTTTTTTTCTCTGTTCGGTCAGCGTGCCTTCATTGATCCTTGGCGCAATCTGCCATTCGGGAATGAAAAATCTATTGGCAGTTTATTGCCCCGATTTCCTTTTATATCCACAAATTTCCTTTTCGGTACCGAGATTTCGATCATTTTGTCACCCTATCGACAATAATTCTTCATAAGCCAAAAATTGCTCCCTGGATGAAAACAACGGCAAGTTAGTCGCTCTTGCACCCAACGGCTAAATAATGCATATGGTTAATAGGAGGGCAAAGTGGGGGGGAAGAATAATATTAAGTTGGAAGCGAGTGGACTTTTTTCTTTTTCCCTCCCCCGGCTTCTTCCCTTCCTGTCTCTCTCTCTCTGTCTGTCTTTTGTGGGGTTCCCCCTCCCTGCCATTTTGTGTGTGTGTGTGTGTGTGTTTTTTTTTTGGTTTGGAGCTACCGGGCCTCTCTTTCTTGCTTCAACAGCACCCTCTCTGAGCGAGGGCGTGTTGGTATTTTTTTTGTAGGCCATTTTTTATTTTATTTTCTTGGGGTGGGTGGGGAACCGGAAGGAAACCATTTTTTTTTATTTCGCTTTTTTGTGTTGTGCAACCGGGTCCTCCATCCTCTCTCTCTTTCCACTCGACACCCTGCCGCTTAATCCCTCCACTACTAGATCGACACCCAAAAACAAAAAAAAAATCCCTCAGCCTTCCTTCCTTCCTTCCTTTCTTCTCAACAAAGTTTCCATCCAAAGAAATTTCTTCCACCCGAAAAGAGGGAAAGGGAAAGGAAAAGATGGAACACCCGCCAGCAGGTGGGCCTGGGAGTGGAGGGAATCAGGGCTTCCCTGCGGGGTTCGGCCTCGAGCCGTTGATGGGGATGGGGTGGGGAGGTGGCGAAGCCGCGCTCGCATGGGGCTGGCCGCACGCCACGACCACGGCGCAGTCGCTGGACGACCTCCATCTGATGGAGGAGACTCGCTCTGCTGCCTTTTCTATCCCACATTTTCTATCCTCCGCCTCTTCTTCTTCTTCTGTATTCCCTCAGCCGTCTTCTTCTTTGCCCTTTCATTCTTCTGCACGACAACCGCAACAAGAAGTTCCCAGAGGAAGACAACGATCTGCCTCCATCACTGTGGCCACTCCCACAACTGTAACTACGACAACGACTACGACAGCGCCGACCAAACAAACACGTCCTCGACGGCGCTCCTCCTCTTCCTCCGCACGAACAACCAGGAAGAGAAGACAAAACACAAACACGAGAAGAAGAGCAGCCAAAGAAGAAGAGGAAGAGGAAGAAGGCGAGACTCGGTCCTTTCCAGGTATGGTTTGGCACTACGTGGAGCCGAGTGAGGCGGAACAACGCCTCTTGTACAAAGTGAAAGAGCCGATTCATTTCATGGGCAGCTCCACTTCTGATTCTGCTGCTTCCTCATCGTCTTGTGCTCGCTCTTTTTCTTCGTCATTATCAGCTTCAGCATCTTCTGTGCTGCCTTTTGATGTTGAAAAGCAACTTGCGGAAGCACTTCAAGAAGTAGCTGCTTCCTTTGATGAGCATCAACAATTTCAACGACTGCACCAACAACAAGAAGGAGGAACGCTTTCTTGGGAGAACGTAGAGCCGGCACAACAACAACATCACAACTTGCTTCAGAGAGTACAAGAACTGACTGCAGAACTGAAAGTGCTCAAACAACAACGTAATCAACGACGCCAACAACTTTTGGGAACAACAACTTCTGCTCCCTCTACGCCAAACGTAAGCGAATCAAGAAAACGAACGAAGAAACAAATAGCACAAGAAAAAGAAGAAGAAATAAGAAGAAGAACGGTACGAAGAAGAGCGTCATCAGCCTCGGCTGTCTCTTCGATGATAATAACAGCAGAAGGTCATGTCAACTTTTTGAGCAGAGTGCAGACATGGCTGACCGCCTTTCGAGAGGTTCACTTTCCATGGGCGCCATTGCAGCCTGTCGCCTTGGAGACGGAGAACGTGCGGTGGGTCCTGCAGGAACAACAGAAACTGAACGATGCTGGCATTTGTTCTTATGGTCGCTACGTGGAAGACGGAGTGTTGGCGTTATGCGTCTATGTGGCGTTGGCGCTGGGGGCTCGTTCTTGTGGAGATATTCAAACTTCGCAATACTTTTATCAGTATGTTATTTCTTTGCTTTGTCGTCTTCCTTTCGTGTATTAATTATTCCTTACCAACACCAAACTAATACAGAATGGCCAGAGAATATATGGGAGAAGTGTTCGACCAACAAAATACAGCCATTGCGGAGGCCGCCCTCGGTCTCATCGTCTACGCCCACGCGGTGGACGACCCCGAGGTGCTCCCGTACTATGCCACTATTGCCCTGAACCAATGCCGAGACCTTCCTTACTGCTGTCGTGCCTACATGCACTGCCTCCACGTCCTTCGGTTGATAACCCCGCCAAATGTTTTGGAAAAGCGACGGTTGAAGAACTACATGTTGCAAGCTCGGCATCGGCCTTACATGCCGCTCGTTCCTTCTTCCTCTCCTGCTGCTTCTTCTTCTCCTTCCTCCTCTCCTTTTTCTCCTGTTGCTCCGGCCTCTCCCTCTTTTTCTTCGTCATTTTCCTCTATACCTCAACCTTCTTCCTCTTCTTCCTCTTCTTCCTCTTCTTCTTCATTTCCTTCTTCTCCTTCATCATCATCATCTTCTTCTTCCTCTTCTTCTCCCAGAAACACCAGCAGCAAAACATCAGTTTTATCATTAGATTCTTGGACAGTCAGTATGACAGATGAGTTGGTGCTTTTGTTGTTAGGCATCTTCCTTCGAACGGCCAAAGTAGTGAGCAAATACTTTCCGCAGGAGCATAGAACAGCAGATATCAACGAGCTAGTAATTATTGCCAATGTTAGCGAGATCAGCAACACCCCCGATGAAGTGGAAAACGAGGAAGGTTATGGATTTGAAGAGAACTTCCCCGACGACATCTCTTCTCCTTCTTCACCTTCCACTTCATCGTTATTTTTGGAAAGCTCTTCATTTTCTCACCCTTCTTCGTCTTTCCCTCCTCCTTCATCTTCTTTTCCATCTTCTTCATCGCCATCAGCTTCAGCTTCACTGATGCATCCATCAACAGTACAAATCCACAAGATTCTCGTCAATCTCTTCCTGGTGGAGGAGAAACTACGTCGTTTGGTCGCTCTGAACCTGGATGACTCTCGTCCCTCTTCTCCTTTTTCTTCGTCATCATCCCCCTCATCCATGATGATGTCTTCATGCGCCGATCTCGCTCGATTGACCACCTCTTCCATCCCTTCTTCACCCCCAACCGCCTCCATCACGCAATACCGATTTTTCGCCTCGTCGAGAGAGGCTTTGGTCAGAAGCGATGCTCTCCCGCCCACGATTCATCTGGCCTTGTTGCTGATGGCCTTGTCGGCGCGTGGATATTGTTACTGGTTATTGGGCTTGAAGCAGAAAGCTTTAGGTTAGTTTTTTTCCTTCCATTTTTTTCTTCTTTGTATGCAAGTTGTTTCTGCAAGTTCTTTAATATCGGCATGTTCTATTGACGAAACAACACATTACACAAAACGCACACATTTTACAGAATGTTGTTTTCAGTTTGTGGAGCTGACGGAAGGGTTGGTGACCTTCGCGCACACCCCGGCATGGGCATTGGACATGGGCTTGCTCTGGGTGGGGCTCATCCTGGCGCGGACCCACAACGTCCAGACGCTCTCCCACCTGATCAACAACCTGACCACCCTCTGTGCCATCTACCCGATGGTGCGACGGCTGCGCAACGATCTCTCCCGTCTGCTCGAGGAAGTGCAGAGAGAGCAACAACAGCAACCGCATACACAGCATTCTCGGCGTTCTTGACATTTTTGCTAGCATTTTTGTAGACGTTAAAAAAAAAGATGTTGCACATTCCTGAAATTTTTAACATATTTTATATTTTTTGCATTCCAATTTGCTATATTTAGTATAATGATGATGTCACCAACATTCTTTGGATTCTTTTAATTTTTAATTTATTTAAAATTTATTAATTAATTTATCGATTTTTTCGTTAATGAATGAAAATAATTTTCTGTTCCATAACAAAAAGTTGAAAACATAGAGGGAAAAAAAGCCAAAGGGAGGAAGATGGAACCGGCTTCTCCAACGCCTGGAACACAAGTGGGAGGCAAGGAGGAGTTGGAGGAGAGCATCGAGAACTTGGTGCGCCTGAAAAAAGGGCTGGAGGAGGAGATCGAGAGGTTGCAGAAGCTCAAGAGCGGCGCCTTGCGAGCTTCCACCGCCAGCAACGGACCACGATCAAGAAAAGGTTACCAACCCAACCTAACCTAACCTTCTACTTTGTTTTTTTTTTTTTTTTTTCAGTGGAACCAATCTGTTCAAACTTTGATCGTTTGTTTTTATTTTATTTTATTTTATTTTATTTTATTTTATTTTATTTTATTTTATTTTATTAAAATATGAACAAAAAAACAAACAGAAGCAAAAGAAAAACAAAAAGAAGAGGAGGAGGAGGAAGAGGAAGCCGAAGAGCTGGAAGTCGATGGGGCCACCCTGCTCAAAGAGCAATGGGTCAAGCTGGACGTGGGCGGCCACCGCTTCGTCACTCGTCGCGAGACGCTGTGCAACGCGCCGGGCATGCTCTCCTCGATGTTCTCCGGCACTTACAAACTGAACAAACGGAATGGATACTACTTCATTGATAGGGATGGCACCCATTTCAGGTCTGCTCTCATCCTTTCTTCTTCTGTCTTTTCTTTTCTTTTCTTTTCTTTTTTTTTTCTTTTCTTTTCTTTTCTTTTCTTTTCTTTTCTTTTCTTTTCTTTTCTTTTCTTTTCTTTTCTTTTGTTGTGTTCTGTTCTTCTTCGCTTGTGTGTCTCAAGTCTTAAAAAAAAACAGATACATCCTTAATTACCTTCGTAACGGCATTCTGGCATTACCATTAGACAACAAACTCGTTTGCACAGGTTCGTGCTCTCGTTTTGCTTCTCTCTTTCTCTGTGTTCATGTTTTTTTTTTGTTCGTTTCCTTCTCGTCTCTCGTTATGCTTCTCGCTCCCTGTTGTCTACCTTCTTATCTCTTTTTTCTCTCCTCTCTTTGCTTCTCTCGATCGTTCTCTCTTCTCGCTCTATTTTTCTCTTCTCTCCTAGGTCTTCTATCATCACTCCTTTTTCTCACCTTTTCCTGTTTTCTGTAGAACTTCTGATTGAGGCCAAGTACTACCAACTGAACGACGTAATCGAAATCATCGAGAAAGAAAAACTCCACTACGAAGAGCTCTACCGCAAACAATTCCTTCCCATGTTGTCCCTCGAGGACGTCATTACTCCCGAGCAGAAAGCCACTGTTGAGTTGGAAGACCTCAACTCCAAACTTTTGTTCGAGCTCGACAAGAAACACTCTTCCGTTATTCTCACCAACAACAATCGAACCGCCAGCATAAAGGAGAAAGGTTTGACCACCTGGGCAAATGTTTTCGTGGATCTTGGATACGTTCTTTCTCTCGAAGATGGAGAGGATGAAGACGGAAAGGGAGAGGAGGACAGAAGAAAGAAAGCGACGAGAAGCATCAACAGCAATCACAGGAGCATTTATACGAAGAGAAAGTATTATTGGGAACTTTATATTGACGAGCTGGATCACAACAACATGAGAGTGGGTATAACGACGGAGAGAAACATATTGAACGTCTGTCCGAACAGCAACTCGATTCTTTATGATTGTTGTGGATACTTTACCGGAGAAAATATTCCCGTTGGTATGATACATATTCTTTCTATTTCTATTTCTTTTGCTTTTTCTTTTCTTTTTTTCATTTTCTATTTCTTTTGTTTAACAAAAAAAAACTGAAACAATACAAACAGGAAATGGCCAAAAAGCTTTCAACTTTCGCACCAACTCTGTACTTGGCTTCATGATCAACATAGTCGACAAAGAGATCTCTTTCTTCCTCAACAGAAAACTCTTTGACACCAAAAAGATTGGCTTCTCTTTGGACGAACTTTGGTTCGTGGTGAGCTTCTACGATAAGAGCAAAGTGACTTTGAGGCCGCACACCTCTGATCCTCCTTCTGTTCACCAACACCAAACCCAGAAGTAAACAAAAAAATTATTTTTGTTATTATAGTCTCTCTGCCTTCTTCTTGTTCTTGTTCTTCTTCTGCTTCTGCTTCTTCTTGTTCTTGTTCTTCTTCTTCTTCTTCTTCTTCTTCTTCTTCTTCTTCTTCTTCTTCATCATGCACACGCCAAATGAAAAGTTTAAGCAAGAATGGTTCATTTGTTTGGTGGCACTTGAATGTAGAGCACCGGCTCTGCTGTGAATGCTGCTGTCCTTGGTGAAGTCGTCGGTCGCCTGCCGCTACCAGGAACAGCACCAACAGCAAACAAAATGCGTCCTGCAAAGTGATGCTGCTCATACGGCAGTCGGCCTCTGTTAAGGTTGCACCACTGAACTGCCTTCGTAGGAAGGTCGCCTAAGCATTCCTCTTCCGTCTCTTCCATGACCACCGAATCCCATGCTAGGTTACGCGCTTCTGCAGCAGTTAACTTCTCGCCAAAAGAACGTCTCACGTCCTCCAGCATAAGTCTTTCCCTCTGCTTACGCTCGCTCTCGTTCGTTTTTTTCTCTTCTTCTTCTTCGCCATCTCCATCATCCAAGGGCAAAAGAACGTCTCTAAGCTCACAGACATCATAGTTGTCAGCCACATATCTCTGACAGTCATCCCAATTGCCTTTGGGCATCTTCCTCACGACGTCCACTCTCTGCGGAAACGTCTCGAACCCAAAGAACAGAGTTGGAAAATCGGATTCTGCGAAAGATTCCATGCACAGTGGTTGAAAGCATCCTAGCGAGGTCCTCAACGCCGCTCTTGAATGGGTTGCTGTTTCGTGGAGCAGGGCGTCAAAGCCTTTGAGCAAAGAGTTGAGGGAAGGTGTTTGGGCCACAGCCTCGCAGGAATAGCTGTATTGGCAGTGAAAGGCCAGAGTGACGCCTTCGTCTGCAAGACAGCAAGCATCAACAGCAATGGCCTCTAACTTCTGTTGCAGCAGCGAAAACAGATCCAGCGAAACAGTTGTGGTGCGTTGTTGTGGCGAATCCTCTATCCTTCTCTTTTTCTTCTTTGGGGACACGGGTTGTTCTTGTTCTTGTTCTTGTTGTGTTTCCGATTGGGGAGGAAGATGCAAAGGATGACGATATAGCTTTTCTGACTGGGGAGGGAAAAGCAACGGATGACGATATAGCTTGTAGACAAGTGAAATGCGGTAGCCTTGGGTAACAGGAAGTACCCGGCTGAGACATCCGCTCAAATGGTAGGCTGCCCATTTGATCTCGCTTGATGTTACTTCCTCTTCTTCCTCTTCTTCTTCTTTCTCTTTTTCTTGATGGTCTTGGTCGCCAACCCTTGAGGAAAGGTCAAAAACCGCTTTCCACGGTTGCTGGGAATGTCGGACCTCCAACTTTCCACCCTGAAACGTTTTGGGAAGGCAGACTTCCAACAATCCAAACAACAGATCCGTTTCGTTCTCTCTGCCATGACCCAAATGTGGATGGAGGTTTCCTTCTTGCTCGTCTTCCTCTTTCTTCTGCTCTTCCTCCTCTTCTTCTTCATCTTCTTCTTTGTTGGAGGAAGGGAAGATGATGCTCAGTTGGTAGAGCTCTGCTCTGACTTTGTGGCTGTTGGGCGACATCATGAGTTTCACTTTCTCCAGAATGGAGTCGTGTTCCTCCAGGCGAAAGTTGATGGAGAAGTCCGAAGGAGAGAGCTGCAGCAATGTTTGGCCTTTTTTTTTCCGCTGCGTTGTTGGCGCCGAGGCGCTGCTGCAACAATCCAGAAGCCCTTGCAAGGAGCGGCTCATTCCGGTATTGGAAGAAGGGTCTGTTGGGAACGTGACAAACCCGCAAGAGCTGCCCGTTCCTTTGAAGAACAAAGTGAGCGGACGACAGGCTCGTGTTGTGCCGCCGCAACAAAAGAGGGAGTCTTTACGCTGCAAAGCAGCAGCGATGCCTCTCAGTGCAGCAATGTTGACCCTCCATCGTAGCGTCACGGAGGAGGCATCCACCAGCGACAGCAAGCCCGAGCTGGTTTGCCGCAAGCACAGCTTGTCCCGGAAAGACAGAAAACGAATGACATGCAGCTGGACCTCGGGAGGGAGCTCATCCATCCTTTCTCTTTTTCTTTTCGTTGAGTGAAAATGGGCATGATTGGGTGGTTAACGTCTGGCTGGATTGTTTTCGCGGAGAATAAAATCATTTCCTGGATAAGGCTATCCTCAAATTGAAAATAACTCCCTGCAAGGAGGACTTCATAGCTGGCAAGTAAAAGATAAAAAACTAGAGAGGATGTAGTTGGTTTTTGCCCCCAAAAAAAGGTGTATATAGAAGAATGTGGATTAAAGAGTTAAAAAAAATATTCATTGTTTTTGAAGTTTTGAAGTGAAACAAACATAACACAAGTTTAAAAGTCCTCATACTGCTCATATCTGCGCTTTCTTGTATTTTCTAAATATCTTCTTTTTGCTTCTTTTCTTTTATTTTCTCTCTCAATCGCGTTTTCTTTTCTTTCTCGCATTTGAGCACGATAATATTGGCGCTCATCAACTGCTAACGGGTGGGCAGAAAGTAGATGCTCATTGGTAAGAAGGATGAGAAGATCAATGTTAGCATCAAACTTGTTGTGGTCATAGGGATAGGGCTTGCGTAGAAAGGCCCAAAGCTTGTACATTCGTCCAAAAAAGCATTCTATAGGCACCCGAAGCTTTGCTAGCTCTCTGTTTTGAAAACGTTCTGCTGCTGTCCTCACCTGAGATTGTTTTTTGATAGTTATTCTTCGAAAACCAGGAGTATCTTGAGCTGGGCCAACATAACCTTTGTCAAACAATGCACTCCAGCTTGTTTCCGTATTACCATCAACACGGTGGATCATGGCAGTCTCTTGGGCACTTTTGGTAAGGTATGGGATGTAGGCCGAGTAGTGCTCTTTGAGAATGGAGTAGTCATGTCGGGCTCCAGGTGCTCCAGGAAAGGAGAACAGAGCAAAGTGAGGAGGAGAGGCCATCACCGCAACTTCCTTCTTCAACGCATAGATTCTGTTCTTTCCATCAAAGTAGTGTTTGCCTTCCTCAAACCGAGAGTTGTTTGGACGAAAGACTTCCACACTGGTAGAGTCAACGAGGAGGGCAATGTGAGCGTATTGGGAGAGCGTTTCATCCTCGTCCATCAAAGGGATTGGTCGGCGACGATTGCCTTGCCACCATCTGTCCTCAAGCACCTCCAAAAGGATGGGCCGGATCCTGTTTATCGCAGCTTCCACGGTGGTTTGTTTTGTCTCTTCGCTTTGTTCGTTCGCTGCGGAAAACGGGCGTAACAGTGCACAACCGCGAAGTAGTTACGTTTGCCACCGGAAATATTACATTTCGGATTATCTTATTTGGCTCCATAGAAAAAGTAAATCACATTTGCCGTCATCATCCCGTTCGGAGGATTAAGGAAACCTGGATATGATTTTATTCTCCACGAAAACAATCCAGCCACACGTTACCCACCCAATCATGCCCATTTTCACTCGTTGTAACGCAATGTAACGCAACATTCTCACAATTCTTGGCATACTTCAAATGATTTGAATTACAAATTCCACTAATACCTTAAATAATCCGCATGCCTTTGATACCTTGCATTGCTTACATACTTAAAATGTTTAGCATTTATTTCAATGCTTTGGATGTTCTGCATGTTTAACATTCCTAAAATATCTTAAATAGCTTGGAAAAAACGAAAAGATGAAACGCAGACACTCATCTCTCCTCGCACAACAAGACTGGCGGCTCTGCTTTGGTGCTCCACGCCGTCCTCCTCTTCTTTCTCCTCTTCTTCCTCGCACTCCATTTGCACGTTCTTCTTGTTTTTCTGCGACATGTCGCTGCTCGTCTTCAACCACATCAAAATCAAAATCTTCAAAGGAGGAAGGAAATCCGTTGTGGCTGAAAGTTGGGAGCAGCTTCGAGCCTCACCCTCGCTTCCCCCGAAAAGAGTTTCACCTTGTGGACGCGGAAAAAGGCCTGTTGGGCCTGTTTGATGGGATCGGCGGCATGCTGACCTTCGACTCGAACATTAGGGGCTATTCCCCCTCTGACTTTCCGCAAGCGCTGCTGGGAAGCGTTCGCTCTCGTCTCAAGGATTGGGATCGTATGTACTTTCATTTCTGTGCTATTTCTTTCATTTCGATCTTTTTTTCTTTTCTGCATTCTCATCCCTTGCTCTCGTTCTCTCGTGTGCTCTTTCTCTCTTGTTCCCTCTTCGCAATTCTCTGTTCTCTGCGCCTCTTCTCTCGTTCTCATTCTTTCCCTCTTCTCTGTTCTCTGCTCTTTGCTCTCTGTTCTCTTCGCTCATTTCTTTCACTCGTTCGCTTCTCTTCTGTTATATTTCTCTCTCTTTCTCTCTCTTTCTCAGCCAACGCAATTGATGCCTTCCAAAAGGCGGCCAACGAACGACAAGAAACAGAGGAACCGATCGCCAAGAAGAACAGGGAAGAGCAGGAGAGGAGCAGAGAATCCGCTTTGCGCGCCATGGAAGCAGAAATATTGCAGAAGAAGCAGGCCAAGGATGCAAGCGAAGAAGATCTCAAGCTGAGCGCTGCTTGGCAGCAGTGCGTGCAACAATTCAAAGACATGGAAGACAAACGCAAAGAACAACGACTGATGGCAGCCCAACAAAGTGATTCTTCATCTAGTAGTGACATGAATCTATCCAAGCAAGTGTTGTTGAGTGCGAAGAGAGCGACACAGGGCCAAAACGTTAAGGGAGTTAGCACGGCCGTTCTTTGTATGATTTCTTCTTCTGCTCAAATGGAGGATTCTTCCGAAGCAACAAACGAAGAGGAGAAACGAAATAAGAACAAAGAAAGAGGAGTCAACGCTCGGATTTGGGAAATGATGAACAGGTCTGGCGCTTCTCTTCCTTCTTCGATAGAGAATGAAAAGAAAAAAGAAGAAGCAAAAGAGAAAGAAGAGTCCCAACAAGGACCAAGTTTGCAGCTCTGGGGGGCATGGCTTGGAAATAGCGTGTTGAGTATCATTCGGAACAACCGGATTTACTTCAAATCTGAACCAAAGTAAGCTTTCTCTCTTTTCTTTTCATTCTCTGTTTTCCTCCGTTTCGCTTCTTTCTCGCTCTCTTTCGTTGTTTCAGTTCTCGTTCTCTTTCCCTTACCTTTATAACAGGTATGTAGAATTTGACCAACCGCACTGTTTCTCCGCTGAGGGAGAAGAGGAGGAGGACACCATCAAAGAGGTCGGAACCGTCTCCATGCGACTCAAGGAGAAGGATGTGATCCTCATCGCCAGTGATGGCGTCTACGATAACCTCTACGAACGCGAAGTCTTGGAATTGATCCGCCAACACTTGACCCGAGACGCTGAAAAGAGCGACAACGAAGAAGAGAGGACAAACGCGGCGGCGAACGCGATCGTGCAACGAGCCAAAGAGTGTTCCAATGACTATCAGAGAAAGTCTCCCTATGCCCAGCGGGCCGAGGATGAGCTCGGCGGCATCTATCCTGGTGGAAAACCGGACGACATCACCGCTATTGTTGCTGTTGTGGTTCGTCGCTGAGTGAGCATCATTTTTTTTATGAAATTCGATTGGGCGATGATGAGAAAAAGAATGATTTCGATTGGATAAATTTAACACGGGCAATTTTTGTCGACAGTTCTTTTGGGCAAACTGACTGCTGTTTAGCTTTTCTTGTTCGATATAGGGGGAAAAAAAAACTGGGAAGATTTGTAGGTGTCACAACGAAAACCCAAAGATGAGCCGTCTTTCGTTCGTCCTTGCGCTCTGCGCCCTTGTTGCCGTGGCGTCCGCCCAAGACACCAAAATCAACTTCAACTTTGCTGGTTTGTTCATCAAGTTTTTTTGTTTCCCGATCGTTTGGTTAGTTTCCAAAGGGAAACCAACCGCCAGCACATCCTCTCGGCTTAATTGGTTCTTTTACAGGTTTGATTCCTGCTGGCAGCGGTGGATCTTGCAAGGACGCTGCCCTCCTTGAATATGCTGAAACTCTGTTCACTTTGATTGCCAACCAAGACACCGAAGGATTCATGGGTACCGTCTATTTTTATTTGCAAACATACTTTTAAAACAAAACCAAGCTACCACAGTGTACGCAACTAACTACAAACCACACTCATTTTTTTATCAAACACGTTTAACCAACGCGATCAGCTCTCTGGAGAAGCGACGCCACCTTCACTTATCCCCTCAACACCTTCCCCGAAACCAATGGTGTGGCCGACACCAACGAGGAAATTCGCTTCGCCTGGATCACCGCCTTCTCCGACAACTATGACTTTGGGGAGTGGGAGTGCACCCACAAGGTGATCGCCGACCATACCGTCTTCTCTCGGTGCGACCAACCGGCCACCCCTCTGTCTGGCGACAATGCCGGCACCGAATGGGCCAGCTACGGCTGGTACGTGACCGTATTTGACAACGAGGGTCTTGTGGTGAGCCAGGACTCGCTCTTCAACACCGGAAGCCAGGCCCTCTCTCAGGGTTGCACCATCACCTGTCCCGAATAAACTCTCTGCCAAAACTTAATGAGAGCTCTGGAATGTGTGGAATTCAAATTATATGTAGACCTCGTCCGAGGACCACGATTTGAGCAGAAATGGTTCAACATAAATGACGTCAGTGGTGATGTCAGCACGTTAAAATCTTTCATTTCTTAAAAGTTTAAACTTTGTTTTTCGAATTTCAAAGAGCGGAAAAAATAAAACAAATAAGAGCGGAAAGAAAAGAGTAAAAGGGATCACACCCGAACGCGCAGTTGAGCCCGCATCATCATCTTGGTAGGTTTTTTTTTGTCTGTTTTCTTTGTTTTTTGTGTGGGTGTTTGTGCGCTTCTCTTTTTTTTAATGTGGTTAAAAAACAAAACGGCGAACGGAAGAGAGGGTGTGTGTTTTAAATTATTTTAATTTTTTGGAACAAAAATGTGTTTTTTGATGAAACCCTGATTTTGCGTAGTGGGATCGTCGGTGTGACAACCCCTGTTCTTTTTCTTTACCGATGTATTATTTTTTTTAACCTTTTTTTTTTCCGAGTGTATTTGTGCTTTACGGCCTCACCGCCTTATTTTTCATTCCCCCAAAAAAATCAATCACTCAAACTAATCCGCACACTCGCTCACACTACAGAAACACACTCAATCACCATGAACCGTCTTCCCGCCACAACCACCATGCTCAGGAGCTCCCTCCCTGCTCTTCGCCCCATGCTGAGGCCCTCCTATTCCCTCACTCTCCGCTCCGCCGCCCTCTACCACACCCGCTCTCCTTTCGCCTCCCTCTCCTCCTCCAACTCTTCCTCTTCCTCTCTCTTCTCTTCCTTCCACGATCAAAAGAGGAGCTACGGGGGCGGAGCCGCCCCTCTCACTGAGGCTGACGTCTCGGAGCGAGTGCTCAACGTGGTGCGCAACTTTCACAAGGTCAAGGGAGAGGTCAACCCCAAGAGCCACTTTGTGAACGACCTCGGCCTGGACTCTCTGGACACTGTGGAGCTGGTGCTGGCCATCGAGGACGAGTTCGCCATCGAGATCCCCGAGGCGGAGGCTGACAAGATGCAAACCTGCCAAGACGCCGTCAACTACCTCCTCACTAACCCTCACGCCAAGTAAATCTTCATCAAAACAACAAAGAGAAAGGGAAAAAAAAAGGTCCTTTTTTTATTTTTATTTACTCTGAAGACTTTTTTGTTCTCTCTCTCTCTCTCTCTCTCTCTCTGACTCAACTTAAGGAGATGGCAGAAAAAGAAGAGGAGAAGTAGAAGATAAAAATTCTAAACAAGATCATCATCATCATCGCCAAACTCTGTTGTTAGTTCCACCGGTTCATTTGTGGTTGGAGCCACAGGAGATGTTTCCGGTGAGGAGTTTAACGGCTCCCGCAGAGGAGAGGAGTGAAGCGGAAGTTGAGGCTGAATGATGCCAGAGTAGAGGATGGGCCGCAGCGCTCCTTCTTTCTCTCTTGTTTTTGGCAGATGACTCCATTTGCCTTTCATTTTGTTTGGGATATCAAAAGTGAGAAGAAAAGAGAGAAGTGAAGAGAGAACGAGAGAGAAGAGGGAAGCAGAGAAAGAGAAAAGAGAGGAGAGGGCTACGAACCAGAAAGGGGATGAAAATGAAGAGAATAGCCAACACAACCAAAGATGATGCCTATGACCGCTCCTGCCAAAACATCAGAGAAGTGATGACTGCATTGTTTATCGTCCATTAGGCAAACGTAAGACTAGAATGAAAGAAAGAAAGAAAGAAGGAACAAGAATAAGAACGAACTGATAGTCTCTAGTACGGCTTATGCCTATGAAACAAGCAGCAAGGAGAGGGAGGAAGCCGAGCATCAACTTCCAGACAGCCCCGTCCGTCTTACGAAACACTCCCAACTTGCCGCAAAGGTACAACGATAGGAACACCATTGATGCGAATGATAACGAGGAGTGTCCTGTTTTTTTCATTCAGAAAAAAAAAGTGAATAAGAACAAATGAACCAAAGACAAAAAAGAGAGAGAGCAAATACCAGAAGGAAAGCTTTTTCTTCCATCCTGAAAAGAACTTTCTGAGTCTCCTTCGAGAGCAAGCCTAACAAAAAACGATGTAAGAACAGTAGAAAGATAGAAACTACAAAGGAAAGAAATAAAGTAAACCAATTCGGCCGCAATCGACCGGCACAAAGCTTCAGAAAGTCGGTCAAAAAGAGAGTGAGGGTGAGCGCGGTAAACAAGCCCAAGCATGCATGGTGAAGGTCATGCCTGCTCCGTCGAACCAACAATTGATACACTGCAAATATAGTTAAAGGCACCAAGAAACTCCACAGCATCAACAACCATGTGGGAACCTGTTTTCGGAAGAACAGAGAAGAAGAGGGATCAGCAGATGAAAGAAAGCAAGAAAGACGAAGAAGCAGAACAAGAACACGAATACGAAGGAAAAGAACAAGAAGAAGAACAAGAACAAGAAGTGACAGAGCGAACAGGCAGAGCAGCAAGTTGACAGCTAGAAGTAGAAGAAGAAGAAGAAGAAGAAGAAGAAGAAGAAGAAGAAGAACAAGAATAAGAATAAGAAGAAGAAGAAGAAGAAGAAGAAGAAGAAGAAGAAGAAGAAGAAGAAGAAGAAGAAGAAGAAGAAGAAGAAGAAGAAGAAGAACAACAACAACAAGAAGAAGAAGAAGAAGAAGAAGAAGAAGAAGAAGAAGAAGAAGAAGAAGAAGAAGAAGAAGAAGAACAAGAACAAGAACAAGAAGAAGAAGAAGAAGAAGAAGAAGAAGAAGAAGAAGAAGAAGAAGAAGAACAAGAAGAACAAGAAGAAGAACAACAAGAAGAAGAAGAACAAGAACAAGAAGAAGAAGAAGCAAAGAACAGAAGAGAGCGGTGAAGACAAAAAAAACAGCAAAAAACGAAAGCTTACAATGGACTTGTGAAGCGGGTAGGACAAAGAGGGGTCGTCTTTGGGCTCGAAGCGCTTGTAGGGCTCGATCACAAAGTTAGTCAAGATGCTCTCCACCAGCGCCACAAACACCAAGGCTCCCCAATCGTAGAGGTAGCTCCGGTCCCACCAGCAATAATCGGGGGCCGTGCGCCCCAACAGCGGAAATCGGTTTTGGTGTCGTCGGTACCAGGGCGAATAGTCGGTCACTTCCCCTCCTCCCCCTCTCGACGATCTTCTCGAGCGAGCGGAGGGGGTTAATTCTTCACCCAGAGATGAAGTGTTCCACATTTCTGCAGCAGATTCGTCGACAATCCAATCGACTGGACCAGCGGTGCCTCTTTGCTGTCCTTAGGGAGGGTTCGAAAGAGGAGGAAGAAGAAGAAGGAGGGGTGAATAAAGCAAGAAAAGATAGAGAAATATAAAAAAAGTTGGGGGAGGGGGGAGAAACCTCACGACGAGCGGTGGGAGAACGTCGCTTGCTGTTGGTGCGGAACACCTTTAGCTCCCTTTCTTTTTCGTCGGCCATTTTTTGAGGCGGAATACGACAAAAAACATTGTCTGAGGCCGAATACCGTCCAAAGGATTGCTTGGGATAGCGACGCGAAAGGTGTTGGACAATAGGACTGGATTGTATGCCCTTGGCGTGTCCTGACGTGTAAAAATCTCTTATCTTCTCTCTTATCCACCTTCATCTCTCTCCTGTCTATTATAATTTTCCTTCATATTTCTGCCTAATTTCTACCAATTTTACAAACAAAAAATAACAAAAAAAAATAAAAAACAAGAAAATATTCATATGGAATTTTTCTCCTTGAGCTTTGCGTGGCAGTTTTCGCACAAGACGTCCTCCTTCTCATGGGCCTCCGACACGCTGTTGGAGAACGTCATGACGCAAGGCAAACGGCAGTGAGGCAGGCCAAACACGTGGCCCCACCTCGTGCACGCACTCCTTCCGCACGAAATCGGGGTCATCGCTCAGCCGATAGGTGGTGACGAACGCCGCCCGGCCTCGCCTTGCCACCCCGAACACAAAGTTGAGGTCCGAAGAGTAGGCATCGTAAGGGGTCAGCAACAAGCCCAACGCTTTGCTCTTTGGCTCTTCCTCCTCTGTTTCTTCTTCTGCGGGGGAATGCCTTTTCGTTGTTGTGAATTGATGGAGGACGTCCAGGAGACGATTTCCGTCCAACTGCCTGCGGAGGTGGTCGTGGCAAAGCGGCACATAGGAAGAAGAGTCCACGGCGGAAAAGGCGACGGAGGACAGGAAGGGCGAGAACGAGGCGAGGAGAGGCCCCTCCAGCCCCTCGTAGAGATGTTTGGAGAGCGCAGAGTCCACGAAGATGGTCAAGTGCCAACGTGCGTGCGGTGGGTTGTACTGGTTGCACCAAAGAGGGCTGCGCCACCTGTGCCAGCATTCCTGAAGAGCGCAGGAGAGTAACGTGCGCGCGCGGCTATTCAGCAAAAACGGACAAGACAACAGCATGAAAAGGCAAGACATCCCTGCCCACCCCGTTGTAAGCAATGCAAAGCGGAACAAGAGAAGCGAGGCCAACAAGAGCAAGAAAGAGAGGCAGCACGAAGATGGGAAGAAGCACAAGAACTTTTAACAGGATAACTATACATGACGTCGGTCCGACGGACTTTGCAAGCCGAGTAGCTTTGGCTGCGATTGAAGGCATACTGCCGGACGGAGTCCTCCTTCCATAGCGTGACGACAAGAACAACAAAACAAATGGAAAGGATAAAGGAAGAAAAGAAGGTTTCGTTTTTTAAGTAAAAGAAGAATATATCACTTGTATGCTGCCTCATTCAATACAAACTAAAAACACAATAAATCCATAAATTAAAAAGAGAAGTGCAGAAATGAAAAGGAAAACGAGAAAGAAAGGAGTGAAAGAGAGAGAGAATAAAGAAAGTCGATCTACGAGACGAATTCATCCATTTCGGTGGCATCTTCATCTTCCTCCCCACAAGAAGAAGGCATGACCAGTGAAGCCGTCGTCACTTCTATCGGCCGTTCCTGATCTTGCGCGAGCTCTCCTTCCCTTTCCCGTTTTCTGTCTTCCTTTTCTTTTTCTTTCTTTGTTGTTGTTTTTTGTATTTGTGATGTAGAAGGAGTTTTGACTTTGCTGTCCGTTTTGCTTTTGCGTAATGCCTCTTTGCTCTTTCTTCTCTCCTCCTTCTTTTGTTTCTTCTCCTCCATTTTGCGACGCTGCTCCGCCCGTTTCTCCTTCTCCTTCTCGTCGATGTCCCAAAACTTGCGTCTGTGTTTTCGTCTCTCTTCTTCGTTCGCAAGCGATCTGAATTTGTGTGAACTATTATGCTGTTTAGTTAAAAAATGAAAATAGAAAGTAGAAGCAGACGCAAAGAAGCATAAGAAGAAAAGAAGCAGAAGAAGCAACAGGAAGAGGAAGAACAATAAGAACAAGAGGAACAAGACGAAAGGAAGAAGAGAATAAACCTTGGCCAATGAGTGTCGCAGAACAAACTGATAACATTTAAGCAAGGTTCTCCTTTTGAATGTGGGTTTTTTCTCTTGTTGTAAAGTCCTTTCAACTGTAAAAAAAAAGGTGGATAAGTTAATGATGGAAAAAAAAAAGGACGAACGAAGAAACCTTTTCGTTGGTTGTTTGAGCGGAGCAAGCTAGCAAACAATGGAAACCACCCAAGAAGCCAACCAAACCAAGAGCTAAAAAAGTGTACAATATCATTGCCATACTAATGAAAAAAGAGTCAGAAAAAAACAAGCACAAGGAGAAGAAGCCTTTAAAAGAAATGAACAAAACTAAACCTAAAGTAACTGTGTTCCAAGACGTGCAAGAACCGGTCGGTGGCATCATCATGGTCATCGATGGCTTCCAAAGTGGCGAGCGTGATGTGAGTGATGCTCAGGCCCAAGGCGTAGAGCGAGCTCAGGTTAACACCCCACACGAACGCCAAAAAGGTTTGATAGTTGCGTCTTCCAATGCAATTTCCTACCCATGGACCTGTGCATTTTTTTCCCAATGTTAGCTTGTTAAAAACAACAAAGAGAAGAAATTGGTGAAAGCAAAAAAGAGAGAGAAGTTAAAAGGAAGAAGGATCGTATGTACAGTGATGATCGAATCGTTCAACACAATTGTTACAAACGGCGCAGTGAATGCAACGTGGTGGCCTATAAATATTGCACGTCTCTGCAAAGAAAAAGAGAGAATGAGACTCGATTTTCTTCTTGTTGGAGAGAGAGAGAGAGAGAGAGAGAGAGAGAGAATGCTTACGGCAGTATTTGACGCGTATCTTTTCTCCTGCGAGGTAGACGCGTGCTGTATCAGCCGGTTTCTTCGCGTCATACTCCCATGGGTTCTCTATTGTCCGTTCTCTTCGTTAGAGACACACCCCAAAAAGATGGAAAGAAAGGACAAACGAAGAAGAGAAAGAAGAGAAAGAAGAAAGAAGAGAAAGAAGAAAGAAGAAAGGAGAGGAGAGGAGAGGAAAGACAACCAGGGTCATATTCGATGGGAAGGCCGCGAGGGACGATGCCAGGGTCCCGAAAGGCCGTTATCAGCATGAAAGATAGGTTGATGAAGCCCAAGAAGAGGAAGAGAACAAAGAGAGGCACCGAAATATACAGTTCTATATGAGTCAACAGCCATGGCCAACTATAATGTGTTGGAGTTAGAACGACAAGAAGCAGAAGAAGGTGAAGCACAAGAACAAAGAAGAACAAGAAGAAATAAAAAAGAAGAAAAAGAAGCAGAAACAAAGAAGGGGAGGAAGGAGAAGAGGAACGAACCTAAGACCACAGTAGAGAACCATGGGAATCAAGAGAAGAGCAAGGGCCAGGTAGAAGTAACGGCGGTCCGGTCCGCTGAGGCCCCGCCCGCCACAGAAAAACTTGTTGTTGGCTGGCCACACCTCATAGACTCGTTTGGCTCCTTGTGGGTTCATCTCTTTCGTTTTGGCCATATTTTTTTTTGTTGCTTTGTTGCTCTTTTTATGTATATAAAACAAATCCTAATCAAACTTAAAAATAAATAAAATTGAAAAAGGGGGAAACCAAATGAAAGTGGGTTTGGTGGGTGTGTTTTTTTCTTCTCCCTCCCTCCTTTTCAACCGCCGTCAACCACAACCACACCAAACGGAGTTCTTCGACGCTTTGGCTGGTTGGTGGGTTGGGTTTGGTGGGGCGGCTTGTCGTTGCAGGCCTCTCTTTCTTTCTTCGTCTTTTTTTCGAGTTTTAATTTGATTTTTTTGAATTTATTAAATTTTCGATAATTTTTCTGTGATTTTTTAACTATCGACGAAAACTACGCTTAATTAGGAAATTGTGTGAGTGGAAATTTCGGCTAAATAGTCATGTCGACGAAATTTATTTAGTGCTCTATTTGTTGAAAATTTGTGGACAAAGGGACTGAGAAAATTCGCGTGGAAAAGTTGATTTCGTTGAAATTCCGGAAAGAAACTATGCGGAAAATCCATTGACAACAGTCAGAAAGTCAGAATGCGGGAAAATGGAAAGTTAAGAAATCCACCGCTTCGCTCATCTCTTTAATTCATTTTTTGTTTTTCTTTTTTTTGGATGGATGACACAACGAAAGAGCGGAACATTCCTCCCATCCATAAATACCAAACACCAACACAGATTTTCACCTTTTTGTAAACAAAAAGAGACAGAAAACAGCTTAGTACCCACGCTATAACGGTCTTGTCGACAGATTGGGGACACATGTCTGAGAACGAAAACAACGACAACAACCAATCGAGCGGGGGAGCTCCCACCGTGACAACCAATCGGGAACAGCCGCAGGGCTCCTTCTTCAACGTGCCGTTGGTTCATCTCTCCTTCAGCTTCTTCGTCCCGTTGCCTCCGGAAGAAGGTCGAACCACAACACCAGATGAACAAACCCCATCCCCCACCTCCACAAGTAGCAACGTCGAAGCAGCACCCGCTTCTTCCCACACAAATGAAGAGTCAGGCAACGCCAACACACGACCCAGGAGAGGGATCACGGTGACGTTCACCGACATTCCAGCAGCCCTGGTCTCCCCTCGGAACAACCCCAACGGAAGGGCGGAGCATTATGCCGTGCCTCTCTTCTTCCCGGTTCCCGTTGGACAGCCGCAACAAATGCCGGCGCAAGGCCAAGGGTTCGCCTCCTTCCAGGACTTTCTCAACCACACCTTTATGCTGCACCAACTACGAGCCAGCACTGGACCTCCTCCTGCCTCTAAGGAGGCCGTGGCCGCCCTCCCCAAGCTCCACCTTTCCCTCAAGGACCTCCAGAGACAGAGCGATTGTCCCGTCTGCCAGGAGAGCTTCCAGGAGGAGGAGCAAGTAATCGCCCTGCCTTGCCGACACCACTACCATGAAGAATGCTTGCAGCCATGGCTGAAGCAGCACAACACATGCCCCGTATGTCGGTACGAGCTCGCCACCGATGACCCTGACTTTGAAGAGGGCCGGAAGGAACGCATGGCCGCTCGTCAACGCGAAGAAGAGGCCGCCAAACAGCAGAGCGAACAAAAAGCTAGACAAGACGAGGGGAAAAAGAGTTGCTGTGGATTTTCGGTGAGAAAAGGCGAGGAATGCGTGCTGTTGGACGAGAAGAGAGGAGGAGAGCTGTTGCGGCTGGAGGCGTGTCATCACCGGTTCCATCGGGAGTGCATCACTGCCTACATTCGCGCTCGAGCCGGCGGCGATGAAGACCTTTCGATGGTTCCCATTCGTTGCCCCACATGCCAATGGTTCACCACGCTTGCAAAAGAGAAGCCCGAAGAAGACGACTTGACTTGTCCGATGGACGAAGTCAAGGAAGGAACAGAGGGAGACACGGAGAGTCCTCATTTGAAACGTGCGAGAACGAACCAACAAGAAGAAACGGAGGAACAAATGGACATCGAGCACCATCCACAAGAACTGGAACGGATACACTTGTAAATAAACTGTTGTTTATACATTTAGTTGTGTAGAAGAAGGGCGTAACCAGCGTCGTTTATCTTTGTGTAGGAGCTAGTTGCTCGCAGAGCAAAGCCGAGGGTGATAATGGTGCCGAGGAAGAACGGCCAGGCGAGGATGGCCACCCACCACCCCGCCGGCGTCCACACCGTCTTGGTCTGCGTCACGCCGTAGGGACTCTCAGTGTGCTGTCCGAGGAGACTGTCCCAAGGGCCTGGGACGTAGTTCGCCGCGTCCTGGACGTTGTCCTTCCAAGCTCTCGGCAAAGCCACCCCAAAGTAGACGATCACCGCGGTGAGCAACAACAACCCCAACAACCCAGCAAAGAGCAAGAACACTTTGACGACCGTCAAAGAGGTGGAGGAGGGACCGTCTTCTCGCACGCAGCAACAACGGATGGAAAAGAAGAGCGTCAGCGCCAAGGCAACAAGGGTGGCCAGGAGAATGCCGACAAAGGTCGGAGCGTAGACCGCTGTGAAGTGGTTGTCTTCCTCACCCCAGAAAGCATGGACGTCCCCGTCCTGGCAGACCTTGTAGCCCTCGCAGTCGCCAGAGGAGGAGCAGACGGAGTGAGCCCATAAGAAAACTTGAGCCATGGTGCATTGCTGCTCGCCAAAGTAACCCTCAAAGTGGGAGGTGGTGAGATACCAGGGAGAGATCAAGGAGAGGAAGAGCAGGAAAAGGGTGGTCCAACCCAAGCAGCTCCCAGAGACGTTGTTCGCTGTTGCTGACATTTCTTCTTCTTCTTTTTTGTTTGTTGTTGTAATAAGGTTGAAAGTAAATGAAACAAGGTATTTAAAGGCAAGCAGAGATGGAAAAGTCGAGGTCCAGGAAAAACGCTAGGAACTATCCTACGAAGAAAAAGTGTAGATGGGCGGTATAAATGGCAATGCCTACATTGTGTGATAAAGGGTCATTTTAACCATTATAGGTAAAAAGAAGCGAAACTAATTACGTTTAGGTGGATTGCTTTGGTTGCGGCGTGTAAACAACAGCGCGTGGTGCTGATAATGAAGTTGACGAAGCATTCGTTGTTGCTCCAATTCCTCCACCAGACCTTCGAAGGGATGAAGACGAAGAAGCAGCAGCAGATGGTGTATAAGAAGCTGAAGATGAAGCTGCAGAAGGAGGAGCAGCAGGAAGGGGGCGCGTTGAAGAAGACGAAGAAGATGATGGAGGAGGAGCAGGGGTACGATAAGTGGTAGAGTGCGTAGCTTGTTGTTGATGAGGAGGAAGAGGAGGTGCCGCTGAAGTAGAGTAATTGGAAAGATTGGCTTTGAGTGATGAGAAGAGAGACATCTTTTTGGTGCTGCCCGATTTTGTTGGGGAGACTTGAGAAAGCAGAGATGAGAAAGAGGGGTAAGAGGACGTAGAGGAAGGCGAAGGCGAAGGAGAGATGGAGGGAGCATAAGAAGCTGATCGGGCAACATTGCTGGAATGATTGTTCCTATTTGTACTCTCTTGACCATAAGAAGCAGAAAAGGATGGGGCAGACGGGATTTGCTTCGGTGCAGAACGAGGATAGGGGATAACAGCTGAATCTTTCTTGGGAGAAACTGGTGGAGAGGATGAAGGGCTCGCTGGAGGTGAACGAGGGCTTGTTGGTGTTTGAACGACGGCAACAGAACTGTTAATATTGTTGTTATTTGGTGGTAGTGGTGGTAATGGTGATGTGGATGTCGTTGGAGTCACAGCAGATAATGAAGATATTTTCGATCGTGGTGATGCTATTGGGGAGATAGTGGAAACGGCAACTGACGAAGGAGAAGCATCAGAATGAGGTGAAGAAACACCGGGAGAAGAATCAACATCTGGTACATCTGTAAAACGAGGAGAAGAAGGAGAAGAAGAAGAGGAGGAAGGCAATTGGGATGTTTGTACTGCTGGCACGTATGGAGCCGAAGAGGCACGTTGTCTTATGGGGTAAGTTGGAGCTGTTGTTGTTGAAGTCGAAGTCTCTGTTGTATCATCATTGCTTCCATTTTTTGAAGACGCTGCAGCAGAAGACGATGCGGAGGAAGAAGCAGAAAGGGATGGAGCTATTGACATTGAGGAAGAAGAAAAAGAAGCAGCGGAAGAAGAAGAAGAAGAACAAGAAGAAGAAGAAGAAGAACAAGAAGAAGAAGAAGAGGAAGAAGAAGAGGAAGAAGAAGGTAGCGAGGGTGCTATAATGGTAGAACCAAACATGGTGATGCCTTTGGGAGAGATATCGATTAACGACTTGCGGAGGAAAGAGCGTTCTCGTTGCGCTCGTTTTTGCTCTTTGGCTTCCTTTCTGGAGAAGAACTCTATTGGTTGCATCTCATCTTCTACAAAAAAAATAGAAAGAAAGAAAGAAAATAAACATGTCAACACAAAAATGAGACAAAGAGAAAGAACAAGAAAATGTTGAAGAACAAGTAGACGGGTGTCGTTACCATCATCAGAAGCTGATTCAGGCCAGTAAGGTAAAGGCCATTCATCCATATTTGGAAGTACCATTTTTTCTATAACGATGGCCGATTTAAGCTTATTGACGATGATGTTGGAAAGGTCGAGCTTCTTCATGAGATTGTTTGCTAGGTTCATCATCCCTGGCATTATTGTGTCCTCTCCTATCTTTGTTTCTGTTTTTAAAATGTTAGTGTTTTGAGTTTGGGGAGAAAGAAGAGAAGAGAAAAGAAGAACGAACCAGCAGATACTTCAAATTGTGGTTCTTGATGAAAGCCAATCCAAAATCTTTCGCACGGTGGAGGAGAGATATGTAGTCGCATCTATAAAAACAAGTTTAGTGAAAAAGAAAAAGCAACAAATGAGTGCCCTTTTTTAAAAAAACTTACTCTTCCAGAAAGACTGTTGACTTTCATGGTAGCATAAGCCGGTACTTCAACAGAAGCGCCTGGAAGCTGCATGCTAGTATTGACTTTGATCTTCATCTCAAAGCCAGCGTTGTACGTTACGTCCATGTCAACCTTGACTTCGCCGTGGCCTGAGATGGAGTGCAGAGTGCAGTTGCTAATATGTGGCACGTTTGATCCTATATACATGCTTTCTAATATCATCGAATCCTGTTTGTGTTGCAGCTGGTGAGAAAGAAAGCAAGCAAGCAAGAAACAACAAGCAAGGAAGAAAAACAAACTATGAAACTTGGAAAGTCAGTCATTTTGGTGATGCGATGACAAAGGCCTTTTCGAATGAACTTCAAAAAGTGTTTGTTGTCCATTATGTTCCACCAGAAACGTGCCAATATAGCGTTACACCAAGCGTTACCATCTACATTGTTTCATTTAAGTTAGCAGCAGAACAAGAAGAACAAGTTGGGACAGAAAAACGCAAAGTATTCACTACCATTGTTACTCAGTAAAGCTCGAGATAGAGAAGAAAAGTAGTCATGGACGCGCTTGTCATCTTCTCTGTACGTTGCAAACTGTGAAAAGGTTAATATTAAAACAAAGACAAGAAAAACAGATGCTGGGAGAAGAAAAGGCAGGATAAAGAAGCAAGTATACGTTATCACTAAGGTCAGCAGCACGGCGCAAAGCATAGTACCACTCCTCTAGTTCCTTGCCGTTCACAAAGTAGAGAAAGAAAAAGTGCTTCTCTTTCCACAACGCTCTGTCTTCATGGCTGATCTTCAAACAGGTATTCCTAGAAGCAAAGTTGGAGTCGGTAGCCTCCACGTGGCAACCATCCAAGCATACCACTTCTCCTGGTTCTGAAGAGTGTATAGTGCTCTTTTTTGTGGTTCGTAAGTTACATATAAGGTTAAAGGGATGGAAGAGAAACGAAGAAGAGAACACGGAGAACAGAGAATGAGAGAAGCGAAGAAGAGAGGAGAGAGAAGAGAGAAGAGAGAAGAGCGAAGAGAGAAGAGAGAAGAGAGAGAAGAGAGAAGAGAGAAGAGAGAAGAGAGAAGAGAGAAGAGAGAGAGAGAAGAGAGAGAGAGAAGAGAGAAGAGCGAAAGAGCAAGAGAGAAGAGAGAAGAGAGAAGAGAGAAGAGAGAGAGAGAAGAGAGAAGAGAGAAGAGAGAAGAGAGAAGAGAGAAGAGAGAAGAGAGAAGAGAGAAGAGAGAAGAGAAGAAGAGAGAAGAGAGAAGAGAGAAGAGAGAAGAGAGAAGAGAGAAGAGAGAAGAGAGAATGAGAGAATGAGAGAATGAGAGAATGAGAGAACGAGAAGAACGAGAGAACGAGAGAACGAGAGAACGAGAACGAGAACGAGAGAACGAGAGAGAAGAGAGAGAAGAGAGAGAAGAGAGAGAAGAGAGAGAAGAGAGAGAAGAGAGAGAAGAGAGAGAAGAGAGAGAGAGAGAGAAGAGAAAGAAAAAATACAGTTTTGTCAGCAAACTTGAAGAGCATGTTGCCTTTGAGGACGATGAAAGACCAGTCAACAGCGTATCTGCCACTGAGAAGCTGCTGCCCCACAAACTCTTGGAAGCGAGCATAGCCCTCCATGTTGTCCCTCTATGCCACGAGCGAGAGGAGAAGAGAAGAGAGAGAGGAGAGAGGAAGAGAGGAAGAGGGAAGGAGAGAACAAGAGAAAGGGAGATTAAAATCAACTTTTTTGACCGTTGTGGAATAAATGCCACCCAAAAAAAAACCTACCAAAGACGAAGCAGAAGACGACGACGACGGCGGCGAGGAAGAAGAACCAGCAACTGCATCGTCACTGCTCCTCAACCGTCGACGCAGCGCATTGTTGTTGGTCTGCTGTTCGGTCGTGAGGGAGGCCCTGCTCCGCAGCTCGGAGGTCTTCTCTTCCACCTTGAGGTAGACCACATAGATGAGGGCCGCCACCCCGAGGAAGATGGTCAGCCCGCCCACACAAAAACCAAACAAGAACAGCAAGAGGGAGCCCAACATTATTTCTTTCTTTCTTTCTTTGATTTGATTTTTTTTCTTTAAACTTTTTTCTTTTTATTTTTCTTTTCTTTTTTTTTTTTTGTGAAATAAAAAAATTGTCATTCTACCTAATAGATACCATCTCTTCACATAATATGTGTACAGTAGTGATGGTATTAGGCTACAATTTAGGCTAAAATAATGGTCGTGCGTTCGACACCAGCACAGCAAATAATTTTTTTGTTCCTTCTTTAAAAAAATTTAATATATAATTTTTTTTTTACAAGATGGTGATACGGTCATCGCTGCTCTCATCATCGCTGTCAAGGGGGCTGCTGGAAGGGGAGGTGGTGTTGGTGGGCGGGCTGGGCGTTGCCTCCAAAGAGGAACAGCTCATGGAAGGGCTGTCGTCACTGCCGCTTCCGCTTCCGCTGTCATCGCTGCCCGAAGAAGAGGAACAAGAGGAGCAGGACGATGAAGAAGAGGAGCAAGAAGAAAGAGAGGAATCATCAGAGGGGGAAGAGGAGCCGCTGCCGCTGTCATCGCTTCCGCTGCCTGAGGAGGAAGAGGAGGATGAGGCAGAAGCGCTGCTGTTTCCTCCGCTGCTGCTGGCAGAACTGCTGCCACCGCTCCCTCCGCTGCTTCCGCCGCTGCTGTTACTACTGCTGCCGCCATTGCTTTCATTGCCTCCGCTTGCTCCATTTCCATTCCCGTTGCCGTTTCCATTGTCAATGCTGCTTTCTCCAATATCTCGGTTTCCACTACCTGCACTGCTTCGGTGGCGTTCATCGCAATCATTCTTTCCGGTCTTGTTGTTGCTATGTACAGATGAAGTTGCAGTCTCACCGTTCTTCTTGTTGTTGTTGTTTCTTCCATCGCCATCAACAGAAGATTGAGGGAAGATGTGGGCACGACCCTCTCGTTCGTCTTCAAAGTATTCCCTCAGCGGAAGTCCTCTTTGTCTTGTGGTTGGTACCTTCTCTTCAATTCCAGAGGATTGAAGACGAGACAATTGTTGCTGACGTTGTTGCTCTTCTTCGTTCTTTGTATTGTGGGAATTTTTGTTGTTCTCGTTTTGGTTCAGGTCAAGTTCCATTTTGTCGTGTTTGTCGTGTTTTTCGTGTTGGTCCTCTGCTTCTATTTCATTCTTGTTGCTGTTTTGCTCGTTTGATGCAGGAGTAGCATGAGAAAGAGGAGAAGCAGGCCTGCTCTTCTTTCTAGACCGCCGTTCTAGGCCTTCGGCTGGCTGTGCTTCTTGCTCCTGTTCGTCGCTTCGTCGCTTGCGTTTGCTACTGCTGCGAGAGTCGGAGTTGCCGCTCTTTCTCTTTCTCTTTCGGCTGCTGCTGCGTCCTTCCTTTGGTCTCTTCTTATGTTTCTTTCTCTTCAAATTTTCTTCTTCTGCCCCATCCTCTATTTCTTCTGTTTCTTTGTCTCCATCTTTCTTCCTAGTACTCTTTTTTCTCTTTTTCCTTGACTTACTTCCATCATCTGCCTCCTCTTCCTTGTCTTCTTCCTTTGTCTTCTTTCGCTTCTTTTTCTTCTTTTCCTCCTCTTTTCTCTTCCTGTTCTTCTTCCGCTTCTTCTTTTCCTCAGCTCTCTTTTCTTTTTCCTTTTCTTTCTCCTCGTCCTCCACTCCGCTTACGCTCTTGCTTCGGCTTTTGCTTCGGCTTCTGCCTCTGCTGTTACTCTTGCTTTGCCGTCGTTCTGCTCTTCTTGCTCGTTTGTCCTTCCTAATGGTCTTCACATTTTCCACGTACAGAATGGCCACTTCAGGAATGCCTGCCTCGCTGAACGTGATCTTATGTTTGGTGTTGGCAGTGAAGACTTCGCCTTCCTTGGTGACGAGGTCCATCACCGTTGTAGAGACTTGGGTGCTCTTCCGGGCTATGTTCTCCCAGACAGGATTCAGCAGTCCCACTTCAGTTTCTTTGGGTATGATCCTCTTCCAACTCGTGCCTATTAATTCTCTCTGTTGTTGGTATTTGTAATACAGATGGTTAGGTATTTTACATACACAAGACATGATGTGAAAGACATTTGCATTTACCTCTGTAAACCCAAAGAGAGAAAGGAAAGGAGGACTGGCGGCTATAAAGATGGCATCATTAGGGAAAGGAGCTCCTATCTTAAGAACAGCAAAGGCCTGTTCAGGACTGCTTCCAAGACCATCACGTTTCGAAGGAGAAGTGGATTTTCTTTCCGAAGAATTCCTTTTGGAGGATGATGAAGAGGAAGAAGAAGATGTCGATGTAGAAGATGATGAAGAGTACCGATGACGGTGTCTTTTTTTGTGCTTCTCTTTGCGATGAGAGCGAGACCTATCGTCAGAAGTGGATTCTCTTTCTCTATTAGTGACGTGGCGATGCTTCCGTTCTTCTTCGTTGACTTTTCTGCTTCTGCTATTACTGCTGCTGTGTGTTCGACTGCTTCTGTGGTGATGGTGGTGGCGGTGATGATGCCTTCTTCGTCTGTCTTTGCTATGACTGCGGCTGCTGGTGCCACCGCTGCTGCTTCCGCCACTACTGTTGCCGCTGCTGCTCCTTCTGCTTTTCCTCCGTTCTTCTCTTCCTCCTCTGTTCTTCCCGTCCTCTTCTGATGCCTCTTTTGCTGTTTCACTTTCTCTTTCTTTTACTTGCTCCTGTTCGCTAATTCCATCAATAAAAACGTTTGTTGTAGCGGTTGGCAGAGGGGAAGAGGAAATAGAGATTGGTACAGATGTGGCAGCAGCGTGCGAACCCACTACGTTAACGCCACTCACACCCGGATATTGGTGCGCGCGTGCATGTACTGTTGGATCAAAGGATCGTCGCCTCTCCTTCACCCACGCCTCATCCTTCTGCCACCTTTCTTGTTGCCACCGCTGATGTTCCTTGCGTGTCTCCTCGGCAGCAGCCACAAGAGAGGCAGGAGTGCGAGGTTCTGTCGCGCCAACGCCACCAGTCAGGTCAACCTTGCTGACGGTCCTGATCATTTCGTCCTTCAGTCCTCGTGCCTCCGTTTGCAAATGGTCATTGGCCTCTCTCAGCTCTTGTAGCTCATGAAGAAGAGCTTCCATTAAGTTGGACTCTTCTGATGGTGGACTGGTACTATTATTGTTGTTGTTGTTGCCGTTATTGTTTGCTTGTTGATATTGGGAAAAAGAATAGTAGGTGTGCGGAGGAAGACTGTGGCGACGAGGAATGGAAGATTGTTGGCGTGGTTGGTGTGGTTGTGATGGTGGTTGAGGAGAAGCAGTTTGTTGAAGGTTGGAAAGGTCGTACCTCCTGCGGGTAGGAGACCCATGACGCTCCTGCGAAGTGTTAGTTGTTGTTGGCACAGGATATTGCTGCTCCGTAGAAAGTTGGTGTTTAGTAGGATGAAGGTGAGGATGAGATTGTGGATACGTAGAATAGGGTGGTGGCATATCCTCTTTAATGTCGGTAATAGCCGATGAAAAGTGAGGAGAGGAAGGCAGAGAGGCGGACGCAGAAGCGCCCAGTACAGGAGAAGGATAGGGCGAGGGCTCGTATCGAGGATAGGTTTGGTCATAAAAGCCGCCACCGCTGCCAATGTCTACCCGACCCGTACCGTTGTTGCTATTGTTGTTGCTACTGCCATTTGGTTGTTCTCCGCTGTCGTTTCTTTGTACAGGAACAGAAACGTTGGTGGCAGTGTTGGTGTTAGTGTTGGTAGGATCATAAGAGGAGGAAGACGAAGAAGGTAGGTTATGATAAGGATGATGAGTATGATGATGGTGATGAAGATGGTGGTGATAGTGATCAGAGGCGGAAGAGGATGGCGGCAGAGGAACACCAGAGGATTGACGGGGATGGGGAGACAGTGAACGAGAAGGAGCAACATCAGGCTGGTGATGATAATGCAGATGATGATGATGATGGTGCCGAGATGGAGAGGAGGGGGGAGGAGGAGAACGTGACCGCCGCTGCTGCGGAGCGGTATTGCTATTGCTGCTGCCGCCCTCAGCCAATGGATTCAACAGGTTAATCAAATCGGGAGTGGTACGATGTGTGGGAGGAGCCGCTTTGTGACTTTGCAATGACGCTGATGGCGACGTCGGCCTCTGCGATCGACGCTTTCGTTGGTTTTGTCGCGCTGATTGTTGGCTCGAATGCGAGCCATGATGTTGTGATTGTGGTTGTGTTGGTTGACGTTGTGTTTGCTGATGTTGCGGTTGCGCTTGTGCTTTTTGCTGTTGTTGGTAAAGTCCTCCAGCACCACCAGTAGCAGTGGTGCGTTCAAAGGCAGGGTCGCTCCAATGGAACCTCGTTCTGTCCTCCAGAATATAGCCGTTTCCCTGTTGGGCGTGACGATGGTGCGGTTGGACGTGGCCTTGAGTGGTGTCGGGATGAGCGGTGCTAGTGGGCACCACGTTGCTCTCCGCTTTGTAGGAGCTACTGTAGTGAGAGGGACTCCAAATGGGAGAGGGAGGAGGAGGTGGTGGAGGATGCTGTTGTGACTGTTGATTTTGCTGACTCGACTGATAATAATAAGCAGGAGGAAGTTCTTCCGTATATGTTGGTGGAGGGGGAGGATAGGAGGAGCATGACAAAGAGGAAGGATAAGAAGAAGCGGAAGCAGAGGAAGCGGATGTAGAAGAAGTGGAAGTCAGCTTCGAGACGAGCAAGTCCAGGAGATGGGCGTCGTAGTCGTCCCGTCGGCTCTTCGTGGTTGGGTCTGGCAGAAACGCCGGGATACCTGTGTCCATGTTTGGCAAACAAGAGTGAAAGGGAGGAACAAGAAATGGAAAAAGGTGAGCAAGCGGAAGACGAAAACAAAAGATGAGAGGTAAGGAAAAACGGTTCCGTGACAGATGGCTTCTGCATTTGTTCGTTCCTTTCACTTCGGAAAAAAAAATGCAGTCACCGGAGAAAAAAGAGAGGAATAAAAAATTTTCCGGATGAACCAACAAAGACAGGTACCTTTAAGCCCTCCCTGTATCAGCTCCACGCCGTCCTGTCCCAACAGCGATCCTTGATGCTGTGGCGGCTGCTGGTATTGATGGTGTTGGTGCAGCTGCTGAGGCGGGGGCTGCTGAGGTGGGAACTTGTGAGGAGGAAGTGGCTGCTGCTCGTAGCCCGAGGATGCCGCCGCCGCCGCTGCCTCCACGACTGCCTCTGCCTCTGCCTTTCCGAACCGAAACTGCTGGGGTTGTGGGTCGCAAGTCTTTTGTAAATGTGGTGGTGGTTGTTGCTGTGAATTGTTGGCGCTGTTATTGGCCAGCGCCAGGGCCGCTTCCGCCACCGAAGATGTGGGAGCTCCCTCCCGAGTCAGCATCAAATGATGGTCCTGGTTGGCGTTGGTCCTGCTGCCTCCTTGCGAATGCCCCTCGGTGTCCTCGTTGCTCTTGTGGCTCTTGTTGTTATGACCTCTGCTGGATGTCTTTCCGTCTCTGCTGCTGCTCCTTCGCGTGCTATGGCCTCTGTCGCCACCACCACCACCTCTTGAACGCCTTTGGCTGTGCGAGTCGTCGCGTTGCGGAGAATTATTGTTACTATTGCTGCTGCTGTTGCTCCTGCTCTTGCGATGGTGCTGTTGTCTTCTCGGTCGATGTGAAGGATTGGAGGAGGCGGAAGAAGAGTGAGAAGATGTACTTCCGGATGTTGTGCCAGAAAGAGGAGGGGGAGGCGGAGGATATCTGGAAAGTTCCACTAACACCTCAGCGCTTTCGTACCTCCTCCTGCCTCCGGAAGAAGCAGAGGCGGAAGGGGAGGGGAAGGAGGAGGTGGCGGCGGGGGAGCGCGACCGGTTGCTGACGCCAGCATTCCGAGCGTTGTTGGCCTCCCCGTCATTCTCCATGCAGCCGCCGCCGCTAGTGTCCTGACACGAGGTATCAGGGGGTGCTGCCGCCTGGCTGGGGTCCTCCAACGTTGCGGCCTTGGCAAGTTGTTGATGGTTGCGCTGTCGTGAGGGCTTCGTCTTTCCCGTGAATGCCGCACAAAAACGCTCTGTGCGTAACGTGACTCGTAACTCTTTATTTTCTCTTGTTGTTCTTTCCTTGACTGTTCTTCTTCTTCTTCTTCTCTCTTTTGTTTTTTTGCTTTTACTTGCTCTATCGACCAAAAAAAATTACTTGGAGCAAACAAATGGGTTTTCAAGCGAGGAGAGAGAGAAAAACGTGTTTGAAAAAATGAAGCCTAGGTAGCTCGTTTCCTGTGCTCTTGTGTCCTGCTGTCTTGAAGCGCTCCCTACCACCACGCTTCACTCGGGATACACACACCACAATAACCTCTTTTTAGGGGGCAGGAGCACGCAAAATAAAAAAAACAAACGGAGCATTGGCTTATCGGCACGTACAATTGTTTTTTTTCCAAAGCATCAGAATGAAGGATATCTCGTCAGATGGTGGCGGGGATTTGAGAAAACTGGAAAATGGATAACCTTTCTTTTTTTGGCTTGGGTGACATCACGGTGTGACGAGGAACTACGCACATCTTACGATCGAAATTTCATAAACATCGAAATAAGGACACAAAACAATCTTGGTCATCACCTACTTAAGGCAATTCTTTCCTTCTGCATCCTACCTTAATCTTAATTAATAAACGGGAGATTTCAGTGCAGTTTCTCTAACGTTCAACCAACCTTTGACCAAATTGCCCTGTCGGATTTTTTGGTGCAGAAAAAGCGTTTCTTTTTGATCTACTATTCTCCGCCTGCACCATTCGTGGTCTGCATGAGTTCGATGCGGAGGGAAGCACCGGGTCGCTATGGTGATAAACTTGTGTTACCATCGCAACAGGAATGAGGGAAAAAACCGAAAGAAAACTGGCGTGAAAGCCCTAAAAACTTTTTTTTAAGTGGGCAACAGAGATGAGAAGTCAAATAGATCCCTTTTTTTTTGAAGAACAGCCGCGATAGGATCCTTTTTTTTTTCATGTCGACATAAATTCCTCCCTTGACGACAGTTGACACTCTCCCGTCCTCCTCCTCCAGCTCCTTTGTCCTCGCTCGGTCTCCTTTCCTTTTCTGTCGACATCCCGACACAAAAAAAAAAGTAGCAGAACCGAAGAAAAACGGTAAACGCGCGCACCGACCAGGGCAAAAGCAGTGCACTTGCTGCCAGAGGAAGCTTGAATGGGCCGCAAGGCAGGGCGCAAAGGAAAACGAAAAGGAGGAGGAGGTGGTAGAGGTGGCAGTAGTAGCAGTGGTAAACCTAAACTCGCTCCATCATCACGCCAACACGATTCATCACAAGGAAATGACTTGACAGAACAACCGCCACTACACAATGACTTTGTAAAAGAGGAGGAAGAGGAGGAGGAGGAAGATGATACCATTCGCATATGTATGAGAAAGCCTCGTTCTCGATGGGCCTTGCTGCCCACCAAAGACGGGGAGGGCCTCCGCATATCCAACATGAGGCCCATGCCTAGCCCTTCCTCCCCTCTCTCCGAGGAGCTCTCCAAGGAGGATGAGGCGGATGGCTTTCCGCCGGGTCCACACGCGGAGGACATTGCCAACTTTGTGAAGCTGCTCTTTGACTTTGTCACCAAGCAAGCCAAGGAGAGGCACCTGTGGAGGGCTGAGGGTGACACCCTTTGGGAGTTCTTTAAGCTGTTTGTGGAGCAGTTCATGAGGGAGAACAAGGAGTTAAGAGATGAACTGGCAGCAAAGCTAGGAGCCACGTATGTTGTTCTTCTTCTCGCTAGTTTTTCTTGTTCTTTTTCCTGTCCTTCTTTCTCTGTTTCTTTTTTCTTTGATTCTTTGTTTCTCGTCTCCGCTATTTCTTCTTGTTCTTGTTCTTGTTCTTGTTCTTCTTTTCCTCCTCCTCCTCCTCCTTCTCCTCCTCCTTCTCTCCTCCTCCTCCTCCTCCTCCCTCCTCCCCTCCTCCTCCTCCTCCCTCCTCCTCCTCCTCCTCCTCCTCCTCCTCCTCCTCCTCCTCCCTCCTCCTCCTCCTCCTCCTCCCTCCTCCTCCTCCTCCTCCTCCCTCCTCCTCCTCCTCCTCCTCCTCTCCCCACTTTATTTGGTTATTGTCTTTGTTCCTATTGCCTTTTACGTAATAACCTCATTCACTTCGCCAAACAGGAGATTACTGTTTCCTACGATGCGTCTCTTTGTTCCATTGTCAATGTTGGAAGAATATAACGTTATGGAGGCTACTGATCCACGTTTTATTTGGTTTTGCCTTCACCCTCTCTATGGAGCTGGTTTGAAGGATTTTGGACTCTGTTTGGATCGGTTTGACACGAACTCTGAAGTCATCTGTAATTATCCCTTTCTCTGCTCTCTGCTCTTTTTCGTTCTCTCTCTCTCTCTCTCTCTCTCTTTCTCTCCTTTCTCTCTTCCTTCTATCTGCTCCGGTTGTTTCTTCTTTCTTTCCCTTCTTTTCTCTGTTTATTCTGTACTCTGGCTTTTCTTATTAAATGCAAACATCACCAAAGGCTTTTTCATATGGAGCGAAGTGGATCAACGAATCTTCTCGTTGCCGAATCTTAGCTTGAAGCCATATCCTCTTTGTTGGAACGCAAACGCTGACAATTCGAAAGGCTGCCAATCGTCCGTTATTCTCTATTCTCTTTCTTTGCTCTCTTCTCTTTTCTTGGTTATTCATCTCTCTCTCTCTCTCTCTCTCTCTCTCTCTCTCTCTCTCTCTCTCTCGTAAAGTTTTGGAGTCAAGTTATGCGGCCAATGCGGAGTGGCGAGGTATTGCTCCAGAGAATGCCAGAAGGACCATTGGAAGAAACACAAGCACGCGTGTGCTGGCTGGAAGGAACGCCTCAAACAATGCGATCTTTGGTACTATTAAAACCAGAGAGCGGAGAGAGCTGTAGAATAAAAATATCTATTATTTTATCTTTGTTTTTGGTGTTTCATGTGAACATATAAATAGTTAAAGAAAGAAAATAATCATGATAACGAAAAAGCTGCTTCTTTTTGTTTAAAAACCTTTTTTTTTGTCCTCTCTCTCTTTTGTTGTGCTAGCATCAAAAGAAGGCCGAACAAAGCCATGCATTTAGCAGCCACAGTCTCCCTGTTTCTTCTGACCAGAGGGACTCTGGGAGAGGTCCACGGTGTCCAGGAGGTTATCCACCGGCTCCATTCTGGCAACGACCAGGCTGGCCACCTTCTCAAAGGCTGCCTCCACGTTCTTGCCATCCTTTGCGCTCGTCTCCATCCAGGAAAGCCCTCCGCCTTTTGGTTCAACAAAAGAGAGAAAGGCAAAGTCAAAAAAGAAAGAAAAAGAAATAGGCGAGAAGAAGAATACAAAGGAAAGAATTGGAATAAGGACCTTCCTGCTGGCACCACTTTTCGAGCTCCTTTCGAGAGACCACTCGCTTCTCCTCCATGTCCACTTTGTTGGCGAGGATGAGCATTGGGAACTCTGTGTTGCCTTCTTGGCCCACTTGGATCAAAAACGCCTCTCGCCATTGGTTCAATTCCTTGTTTTTTTTTTTTTTGTTGTTTTCATTAGGGGGTTGTTTGTGGTTTGTTTTACTAAAGAAAGGAGAACAAAGGGAAAGAGAGGAGAGAAGAGAAAGAGAAGAAAGATAGAAGAGAAGAGAAAGAGAAGGAAGAAAGATAGAAGAGAAGAGAAGAGAAGAGAAAGAGGGGAAGAGAGAAATGTGTACCTCAAAGGACTTTCGGTTGGTCACATCAAAAACGAAGATGACTCCATCGGAGCCTCTGTAGAACGCGGTACCCAGTCCTTGAAAGCGCTCTTGTCCAGCTTTTTTTTTTTTTGAAAGGGCAATCAGGATAAGCAAGAAGAAGAAGAAAAGAAAGAAAAACAAACCTGTATCCCAAATCTGGCAAGTAGCAATCTGTTCTCCAACTTTTTCAACGCAAATAATTTTGTTAACAAAATTTTTTTGAGGCTCTTCAAAACACGAAAGAGGGAGAAGAGGAAAAAAAAAAGAGAAAGGTACCCTCAACATCTTTGCTCAAAAAATTGGCTCCAATGGTAGATTTTGTGTTCACGGTAAACTTGTTTTCGACGTAGCGAATGAGCAACGAGGTTTTGCCGACGCCAGAGTCTCCCAACACCACAATCTTGAGCAATAATTTTCTCTTGGACATCTTCTTCTTGGTGGTTTTTTTTAAGTAAAAGAGTTTTTTGCCAACAATAAAAAAACAGATTTCCAATGACTTCTAACCCTTCCTTCTTCTTTGCCCTCCTCGTGCTCACTCTTCTCTCTCTCTTGTCAATGTTCTCTTTCCTTTTCTTTTTGTTTGTTGGGAAGAAATGAATTTTATGTCGACACCTGAAATTTCATAATTTTTCCTTTGGGGGTGACTCCTCGTAAATTAATTTAATTTAAATTCGGGACGACATGAATGTTCTTGCATAATTAAATACACGCCAATCACTCCTCTTGGTCCAGGTCGCTGCTTTCGGCCTGCTCTACGTCTTCTTCCTCCTCTTCCTCTTCCTCTTCCTCTTCTTTTCGTTGTTGTTCTGGCTGGTTTCCTTGTTCTTGCTGCGAACCTTTGACAAATGGAGGTTAGTCAATAAAACCACGAAAAAAAAAAAAACGAGGGAGAAATAGTACCACTGGCCCGTTGTTCTGTCCGATGATTTCGGGTCTCGTTCTTCTCTTCTTCCTCTCTTTCCTTTCCTTTGTTTCCTTCTTCTTCTTTAAGGTAAGCTTCTCTTCCTCCAGAGGAGGTTTTGGATGGCGCTTGTTGGGTTGTCTCCACATAAATGTAGACCTGGTCCATGTCCCGCATGAGTTGGTTCACTCGGTACTTGGGGACCAGGTCGTTCTGTAGCGAGTCCTTCAGCCACCGCACCTCCAGCTTCCATCCGTACAGGTCCATGATCTCCTTTTCCAACACTCCCTTCAGCTCCTCCACCGTCATGCATGGGTCATTCACCACCGTAATGAAACGGAACAACCCAACGCACTCCACTTGTACTCGGAAGGGTGGCTGCCTTTTGCGTTCTTGTGTTGCTTCTTCCGTCTCTTCCTCCTCCTCCTCCTCCTCCTCCTCTTCTCCTGCATCTCCTCTCGTCCGCTCTTCCTTCTCTGTTTGCTTCTTTCTTCTTTTGCTCGGCTCTACATCCATCCAGCTTGCTTTCTGCGACCTGTGTGGGGTTGGCTCTCTGTATTTTTGTCGACCGTGTTTTTTTTCTGGGTTTTCTGGCATTTTTTTGGGTTGGTTTGCCATCCGGAAAATCGGGAAATTGTGACATCACCAATGATCACCATATTCGTGTCGTCATGGAAAACTTCCAGGACAACCAAAATCTCGCGTTACTTGAAAAAATAGAAAACAAGGAGAAGAAGAAGAGGCGAAACAAATGATGAATGCAGGCGCACATCCGGACGTGTTGTTGGAAGGCTACTTGACAACACAAGATCCAGACACGGACGAATGGGTGCAAGGCTGGTTCCACCTTAAGGACGACACCATGTTCTTCTTTCCGTCTCCGACTGTAACTCCCCTCGGCTTTCTGTTTGCGTTTTCTCTGCTCTCTTGCTATTCTTTCTCACTTTTCCTTTCCTTTCATCCTCCACAAAATAACAGGCACAAGAACCAACGATGTTGGTTAGCTTTGATCACCGCTCCGAAGTGCGGCACATGACGAAGGAGCAGGTCCCTGCTGCTCCCAACCGGCTCCATTACTTCTTCTCTTTGAAAGAGAAGGAAGGCGCCGTCGTTGTATTCTCTGCGCCGACCGAGGAAGAGAGGGAGCACTGGGTTGACTCCTTGGGCGACTGCATTGCCAACCTCATCATTCCTATTCTGAGGAAGAAGTGTACGTTCCTTCGAATGCAGTTTTTTTTTCTCGTATCTTGCTGACTTGTCTTGATTTTCGGTCTTTGTCCTTCTCCTCCTCCTTCTTCTCCGTTTCCTTCTCCTGCTCCTTCTTCCCTTGCTCCTCATCTTGGCCTCATTCATCTTCTTCCCCATTCATTTGTCTGTTCTGTTCGGTAAACTTATTCTCTTTGTTGTTCCTATTCTCTCTCTATAGCTCCTTACACATGGATACCATACGAAGTTGGTCTATGGGCCGAAATGGTTTGTTACTCCTATCAATCAACCTCGAAACAACGAAACGAATATCCACTTTGACCTCAAACATGTTTACACTTTTTTGTCTGGTTCAGGTTGGATTTGGGGAATATAAAAAGGCGCTGGTGGATGGTGGCGTGACTGGAAAAGTTTTATTGAGCCTGAGCAAGATGGACCTCAAAGGCTATGGCATCATGAAGCTTGGACATCGGCTGCGGTTCCTCAAGTGCATAGAGCAGCTGAAATACGACGCAGAGCACCATACTGACGGCAGCTATGAGGACAGTCTTTCTAGTGTTGAATCTTGGAAATCAAGTACCTCTCTCTCTCTCTCTCTCTCTCTCTCTCTCTCTCTGGCTCTCTCTTTATCTCCAGTTTCTCTTTTCTCGTCAAACAACTTTGTTTTTAATATATTTTTTAAACCTAAAGTTGGAGATTTGGATGCAGAGTTGGTGGTGAAATGTTTTTGTGGTAAAGGCAACGACCAAGTCATCAAGCTCATTCGGATCTCGGAGAAAGAGAGTCTCTTGGAACTGAAGAAAAAGCTGCGAGAGGAGTTCAAGTTCAAGTTTAGTCTGCGGTATCGTGACAAGGATGGTGACAAGGTCTCCCTCAAGAAACAAAGCGACTACGACGATGCCTTGCGTCTCGTCACGCAAAACACTCTCAAGCTTTACCTCACCAAGCTCAAATGATGGCAGAGCATTGTACATTTTTTTTGTTTTTTATCCATTTATTTTCTCGAAATTTCATAAAAATCATCCCAAAAAATTCCTGGAACCAAAATTAGAAATTTAATTTTTACAAGAAAAAAATTTGCGAGGAAAAATTTGATGAAACAAAAAAAAAAGGAAGTTGCCGACAAGAAAACAAAAACGTAGCGAAGGATTGCAATGATCATGCTGAGCCGATTGGATAGTGGGGTGGTGGAGTCTATTCGCTCCTCGTTTAACATCTCTTCGCAAGCACAAGCTGTAGAAGAACTTGTTTTGAATGGTACCGTTCTTCTTTTTTTTTTTCAGATTTATAGAATACCAACTCTATCTTTTGCTTGTTTTTCGTTTTGTTGTTTTTTCTACTTTGCAGCGGTCGATGCTGGTGCGCTAAACATAGTTGTGAGCGTGGATGCATCCAACAGCACGTTTGAAGTTCGTGATGACGGCAGGGGTATGACCAAAAAGGACCTGGAAATAGCAGGCGAACGTTATGGTTTGTTATCGTGGTGGTTGTTTGTATTTTGAATCAACACCTCTAACCCTGGGTTGATAGCAACTTCCAAGTGCCACACGTTGGATGACCTCAACAGCATCTCCACGTTCGGGTTTAGAGGGTTTGGTATTCCAGCCCGTGTTGTTTGCGTAAAACTGACTAGTTGGGATTATGTTACGCTTTGGTCGAAACAGGGAAGCCTTGAGCAGTTTGGCCAAGTTGGCGATACTGGAAATAGTGACGCGGTCAACGGATAGCATGTTTACTCTAACCAAGATTATGCAGGTATAAAAAAAAAGCATGAGTTCTCTTTGAATCGCAGTTTTGTTTTAACAGTTTTTGTACTTTACTCCATTCTTCTTTTGTGTTCTTTGTTCTTTCTTTCTTTCTTTAAAGGCAGGGCAAGTGGTCAAAATGGGAAGAGCAGACTATTACAGAAACATAGGCACAACAGTGACCGTAAGGGACCTTTTCTTTACAATGCCGGTTCGTAAGAAACGTCTTGCCAAGTCATCAGAGTTGGAAAAGATCAAGCAAAGCATGGAGAGGATAGCGCTCATCCACCCGAACGTCTCTTTCGCTTTGTATGACGCATCTAAAGGTACTAAAATATTCCAGACAAGAAAGGTTTGTTTCTCGTCTCTGTTTGTCTTCGAGTGTGTGTGTCTCTTTTCTGTATATCTTCGTTTGCCATTTTCTTACTTGGCAGGGTTGACAAATACAGTTACATTCTCTTCATTCGAGCTTTACCCAGTTGTTCGGATCGAACAAAGCTGCCTCGATGCAAGAATTCGATTTTACCTACGATCAGTTTCACTTAAGTGGTCTATTCTCTCTTGTTGGAAAAGGACACAATTCCAAAAGCTTCCAGTTTTGTTGTACGTTACTTTTCTCCTATGTATATTTGTTTCATTCTCTAAACTTTGGAACCAGACTTGAACCGACGGTACATCACCAAAACCCCGCTTCACAGCCACATAAATCGAAAATGGAAGTTTTTGGCATCCAAACATTCCTTCCGCACCGATGACGAGGAAGAAAACAGCGAAGTTGCTGCGTCGGCAGAAGATGGGAAGTCAACCCAGCCCTTTGTTGCAAGCAAGATTCGTGGCGGGGCTGCGTCTTCTCCTAAACGTATCTATGACAAATATCCAATGTTTGTGGTGAACATCGACTGCCCTCCAACGATCTACGATATTACCTTTGAACCTGCCAAAACCCTTGTTGAATTTAAGGTTTTTGCTTAACCTTTCTTGCTCTCCTCCTTTTTTCGTTAATCATTTTTCAGCTTACGAATTATCGTTGTTGATTTAGAACTGGGACAAAGTATTTCACGCTGTAAATAAGTTGTTGGCAGAAATTGTGGAAAAGCAGCTGAAAGGCAGAGGCCTCGCCATCGAATCCAGCCAGGAAGACGATGAAACATCTTCTTGTCTCACAACTGACAGTTCTCAATCACGAGAGGACGAGTCCTATGAAAGTCAAGAGATGGAATCCCACGAACTTCCACAAGTCAAGGGTAAAGAACAGGAAGCTGATCACCATGTGGTGGAAGAAACGAGCCGTGCTTACAGTCTGGAAGAAGAGGAAGAGGACTTTGAAGGCGAGTACATCACGTGTGATGTAGACTTGGAGCAGTTCGTCTTTTCTCCGGTAATTGTCAGTACATCCGCAACCCCCACGCCCGTGGAGCGTGCAGCCTCTTCTTCTTGTTCTTTTTCTTCTTCTTCTTCCTCCTCTTCTTCCTCTTCTTCGTTTGCTTCTTCTGCTTCCTCTTACTCGATTGCAGACGCCATGCTTCAACCCACCACTATTCGTGGTGCGCCTATTACAAGCCACCCTCCAACACGGAGTTCAGCTCCAAAGCCTGCGTATCCTTCGTCTTCTTCTGAAAAGGAGTTGCTGCAGCGATCTAGAAGCGTATTCGCTCATCTCCCCCCTCCTCCTACTCTCTCTTCCCACTCACGAGCGCTACCTCCGTTTCCTGTCACCAGTTTGGATGCATCTTCCACTCGCAAACGAAAACTTGGCAACTTTCAAACCAAAACTACTACTCCATTTTCAAATTCTTCTGGCAAACCTCTTGGCTATGCAAAGCCTCTTTCACCTCATCATCACTCTCATGTGCAACACCAATCTCCAGGTCTATCTACTTCGAGTAGTGACGAGGAGGCACCCTTTATTTTGTCACGCAGCACTCCACCCCCCTCTTCTTCTGCCTTCGCTAACGTCCCTTCTCATCAATCTTCAAATGAAGAGCACTTGATAAAAAGCAGCAATTCACCCTGTAACGTATCCCATGCTGCTGAGCCGGTTGATGATCCCCCGACGAAACGAAGAAGGTTGCAACGTACGAATTCGGGACCTCCGTTCTATGTACCTGCCACTCGTGCAGTTCACAAGAATCCTCCGTGTAGCACACGTGTTTGTGTGGAGGCTTTATTTGACAACAATTTTACCCACCTTCAAGCTGTGGAAACGGATATCGTGAGCGATGAAAAATCAGTCCAAGTGAAAGAAGAAGAGGCAGAGAAAGAGGAAAGTTCGCCAGAGATAGCTTCTGTGCATACAATGCAACTAGTTGAACATAACAAGGAACCTCAACGTCCGAAAATCGACCCTTTCTTGTTAGAGCTCCTCCAGGTATATTTCTTCTTCCCTCGACTTAAAACTTTTCTTTTTGGACGTTAAACCATGTCGCTCATCTCTTTAAACAGGGAAAACGAACTTATGGAAGTGCTGGAGAAGAACGAATAATGGACATAGGAGCAAACAACGATCTTGGCAGAGCGTTGAGAGGAGCTTCTGCTACCATCACCAAGGACCTTGTTCACCGAATGCGTGTCATCAATCAGGTGGACAATAAGTTTATTCTAACTGAAGAAAGCGGATTTTTGTACGTTCTTTTATTCCTCTCATTCTTCTTCTGCTTCTCCTTGTTTTCTTCTTCTTCCTCATCTTCTCACACTTAAATTTGAATGTAGGTATATATTGGATCAACATGCAGTGGATGAACGAATAGGATTGGAGAAGCTATTCAAGGATGTATTTGGTGTGAATGGAGACGAACGAAACATCCAAAGCCAGGCCATCGCTGCTGGAGAGATGGACTTCAAAGCAACATCAAGGGAGTGTAGATTGTTTGAATTGTACAGAGCTCAGATCGAAAGTTGGGGTTATCGCTTCTCCGTTCGGATGTACCATAGGTTCCTTCTTCCTTTCATCTTCTTCTTGTTCTTCTTCTTCTTTTTTTGTATCCTAGTTTACTGATGCAAATGTTATACAGTGAAGGAGAAGGCAGCATAATGGTCCAGGCGGTGCCTTCCGTGTTGAACGTTGCTCTGAACAAGCCTGAAGACCTCAAAGAGTTTGTGGTTCAGTTGGACGAGACCCGCGGGTCCCGCATCACCAAACCCAAAGCCATCATTCGACTGCTTCAGAGCAAGTCGTGTCGAAGTACTGCTTCTCTCTCCCTTTTCCCTTTCTGCTATTCTCTGATCTAACCATTATTTCTTGTTTGCAAAACAACATATAAGATGCGATAATGTTTGGGGATGCATTGACAAAGCGCGAATGCGAGATGATGTTAGGGATGGTGGCCACCTGCGATCTCCCCTTTCAGTGCGCGCACGGAAGGCCCAGCATGATCCCTCTGCTGGACACCACCGAAGCAACAGCCCTCCTTCGCGTTGGCGAACCATTCGCCAGTCTTTCTGGGGGTCATGGTCGCCGTCAGCCCTGGGCCTTTCCGCGGGAGAAAATGCTGCGCGTTGTTTCCGCCATGAAGAAGAAAAACGAACTGCGCTGAAAAATATTGTTAATATTTGCAAACCTTCTTGATAAACCCCGATTATTATCCATGTCGACAATAATGGATCTAATGTCGACAAAAATAAACCACCAGATAACGGAAAAGAAAGAAAGACGAGACAGAGAAAAGCAACGGTTTCTCATCGCCGCGTTGTTGTCTCTCGGCGGGCGCAAAGGCAAACAAAAAATAAAAATGGAACCTCTTTCCTCCTCTGCTACGTTTGCTCTGCCCTATGACCCGGAACGAAAAAAGTTGCTGATCAAACGCGCCAAAAAGTTCAGGAAGAAAGTGAAGGAGGCGGTGGCTTGGATCCGCAACGTGACCGGCCATCAGCTGCCCTCCGACTGGCGCGGCCTCTTTGACGCCCTCGTCGACGGGCGAGTGCTCTGTGACATCGTGGAGGCCATTTGGCCAAACACCGTGCCATGGGTGCTGCGCTCGCGCCCCTACTCCTACCGCCACCATGAGAACATTGAGTCCTTCCTCAACCAGTGCCGAGAGATCGGCTTTCAGGAGAAGGACCTGTTTGCCCCCGAGGACCTGCTGGAGCGTCGCAACATCGTGCGCCCCATTCGAACCATTCATGTCTTGGCCTATGGCGCCAAGAAGTCTGGCCGCTCCAGCTTTTCTATCTCCTCCTCAACCAGCAACAGAAGACGGAGCAGAAGAGGTTCGTTCTTAGGATTGGATCGTTGGAGGCTTCCTTCCACGCCTCTCCTTCGAAGAGGAGGCAAAGAGAAGGAGAAGGAGAGCACCTCAACTCCAAACTACTCAGAAGAGGAGTCCTCTGACCACGAGGATGAGTTGTTGAACCTGTCATTCTCCTCTCCTTCTTCCTCTGCTGCTTTGACCCCGCAAACGCAAAGAAGGAGGGAGGAGATCAGGTCGTTGGCCTCGGAGCTGGAATCCATCGAGAGTCTTCAAAGAGGCAACTCTTTTGTGATGGAGGGGACCAGGAAGGACTATGATGACTTTTTGACCCGAGACGATGACCAGCAGTACGACCAAGGCATTTCTTTTCTGACCCCTTCTTCGCCTTATCGCGGCGCCAACGACAGCAGCAACAGTAAGAAGAATGGTGACAAAGACAAAGAAAAGGAAGATCCGTACAAATGGAAAGAGAAAGAAGCCGAGGAGGAGGAAGGAGGAGGAGAAGAAGAAGAAGACGAAGGAGATGCGTTGTACCGCAATCGTGGCGATGACTTTGTGTTTGAGGACAACTGGAGGGATGACAACGAATATTCTGGCTACAACAACAACTCAAAGTGGACAAAGCGAAACAACAACAATGAACAAAGCAAAGCAAATGCACAACCACGAATCGTAGTTGAATCTTCTCAAGAGGACGAGGAAGGACGAGCAGGGAATGGCATCTTGTCAGCCCTCTCCTTCTTTGTTGTCTTCACGCTTTGCTTTGCCGTGTGGCTGTGGACCTGGTGCCTGAACGAGCAGAGCAACTCCAGGAGCCTTCTGTGGAACTTCTTTGGAGTGAACGTGAACGCCGCGGACGGATTGCTTTCTTTTGTTGGGCTTTCTGGATGAAGTGCACCAAAACCAAGCAAGAAGAGGGGGTTTGATGTGGCAGCAAGCAAGAAGCGAGAAAGAAAGAATAACATATCCTTTTTTTGTCGACCTGATTTTTTCCCGCCTTTTTTTGGATTTTCCGCAATCCTCATCTTTTTGTGTGGCGTTGGATGGAACGTCACATCCTCATCACCATTGTCCGGAGGGGCCAGCAAAAAGAAAAAAAAAAAGAAGCCCAAAGAAGAAAGAAAACAAACACGTCGCAAAGAGAGGGCCAGGAAGAGTAGCAGAAAGAAGCGACTCGAAAAGAGTAGCGGGTCACCCCTGTTTGTTTTTTTTTAAGTCAAGGGAGAGAGAACCAGCACAAGGATGGAGGAAAAACAAAAAGGAACGAAACGAGACAGAGCTCAAACGGTAGTACGTAGTGGTTTGTTTTTTAACCTTCCCGCCCCGACTAAACTCTCGTGTGTCATCGAAACCAAACATGACCAGCCTGTCCAAGAGGACGATGAGCTCATCCACAACAAGAAGCGAGCTACCGACGAACAGAGGCAACAAGGGGAAGGAAATCGCGTAGCAGAGGGGGTGGACGGCGACCATCAAGAAGCAGCCGACAGTTCTGGAAGAGACAGCGGCAGTGAAGAACGTAGCGACGCACCTGAGGGCAGCGCCTTCGATGCGGATGATTACGGAGGGCCAGGGTTTGAGGTTATTCGGGAGCTACAAGCCAAGATGCAAGACATCCACAACCGAAGAGGTCAACTTATCGAAGGTACGATGGTTGTTTCTGGTAAAGGGTGAAAACACTTTCTCATTGCCTTTGGAAATCAAAGAAACTACGATAAAGCTACAAACGATGTACCAGGCTTGTCTTGAAAAGCTTAACGACTTTCTTGCAAACACGTCTACGGAGAACACGCTACTATTAGAGAGTAAGTAATCCCGGCGTTCCAAAAATTACGTTTCGGTATTTGGCTTATTTCTTTCTCAGAAATGCAAGCAGCATATATGGAGAACTATCGTTTGGAAGAAACTGTCGGAACTATCCGTTTGCAAACACAACAACTACATGAGAGCATCTTTGGAAGCGTGACTGACCATCAGCGCCAAGCTACAAGAAAAGGCTACTCAAGCGACGAAGCTTCTCCACCACAGCCGCCACTTGAGACCAGCCGAAAAAAGGAAGGCAAATGGAGCTCGCGTGCTCCAACCTTGCCTGAAGCAAGGGTGCATGAGGGGCAGAAGCTGCAAAGCTAAAAATGATGCTTGATTTGTCATTAGTTGGTGAGAGAGCCGACCACCCTCGCTGACTTTGTAACACGAAAACGTTTCCGTTCATCTACACATAAACATTGATTCCCATCTGGTCAGAAGAAGAAGAAGAAGTAGAAAAAGAACAAGAACAAGAAGAAGCAGGAGAAGGAGAAGAACAAGAACAAGAACAAGAACAAGACAAGAACAAGAACAAGAACAAGAACAAGAACAAGAACAAGAACAAGAACAAGAAGAAGAACAAGAACAAGAACAAGAACAAGGAGAACAAGAACAGCAGATGTAGAGCAAATAAAGAAGAGTGAGCAGCAAGGAGAAAAAGGGAGAAGAACGAAGAACAAGAAGAAGAGGGAGGAGAGAATCAGATCTTACTCCAGTGGCAATTTCGGAGAGATTATGGCTAGCGCGCTCAAATCCGGTTGGGACTTGGGAGGCCTGAATTAACGTCAGGGCATCGCAAGATGCCTTTCATTTAGTAAAATCTTTCCATGGCCACGCAAACAAAACTTGGCTGCGTTGGAAAAAAAAAAGCAAAACATGATAAGGTTGGGTCTTCTTCTTATTCTTTGTGCTCCATCCCTTCTTGCACAGCGACCTTTCAAAGATGAAACGTTCCACCCAGATGGCCCTGTGGAACTGGTGACGGACGGGGTGGTCGCTCGCTTTCCTTTCGCTCACCCTTCGGTGAGGGTCTATCCCACCGACCCACGAACAGGGCAAGTCAGCGAGGAACATTATGGTGGCATGGCCCCTCTCTTTCATCGAGAGATGGGCGACTGTCGGTGTTGCAAACAGTCACTAGTTCCAGGCGACTATCTCAGCTGCAACCATGACTCTGGCTCCACCACCGACTACGTGGAGTTGAAGCAGCTCCAATGGGACAGGGAATTGGTGGAAGAGTCTGAAACGGGTGAATTGCAGCAAGTCACATTTAGAACGAACCAGCTTGGTTCGCCTGGGTCAATCACCACGCTTCTCTGGGAGGCTATAAGAACTCCAGAAAATCGGTCGATGAGGTTCGTTCTGGTCTTTCTTGTCCCTTCCCCTATTCCTCCAATTGTCCTACCTCCCCTTCACTTTGTTCTTTCATTCCTTCATGCCTTTTGCCTCCATTATTCTCGCTTGTGATGACAGCAACGGTCAGACAGAAAGAGTTTTAGCTTTGAGACCCAACACGATAAAGTTCTCGCTAAAGATCAGCAACTACACCTCACAAATGCATGGGCCGTATCCAGAAAATCTTTGGGCACATGCCATCACTCTTGCTGTGTTCCTGTCTGAAGAGACAACTTGTTGCAGCGTCTTCTTTGGCGCCTTCAATCTGGGTTTGGAAAGGCCTTCGCAGTGGCAACAGGTATATTACTTGCAGGCAAAAAACAACGCCAACTTTCAATTACATTTGACTCAGGTGAGCACTCCGTGAATGTTTGTTCGTGCTGTTGCTTTCATTCCATATCTTTATGAATTTTTTTTTCAGTTCCATTCTCATCCCTAAACTCAATAACAGTGCTTGTTCTCCTTGGCTGATCCTCCGAGTTTGTCAAGAGAAACCGCTGAGAATGAAACAAGGCTTCGAGCTGATGGATTTTATGATGGCTAGCCAGTACCAGGAGAACGGGGTTGTCAAAGGCCAAATCGTGGAGTTGTTCTTCCCCGGAGGGACGGACACCTTCTATGACCCTGAGTTGGGAATGCTGCTTCAAATAGAGGACCCAGCAGCAGATGGAGAAGATGGAGAAGATGAGAACGTCAAGGTGTGGATACCGATTGTGACCACGCTGCTTGGTGCGTTGTTGTTGTCCGGTCTGATCGCAGGGGCGCTCACCTTCCGGTGGGTGCGGCACCACAGAGCGGAAGCGGGCGGGGCGGCACCCGCTGGTCACGTTAACTTTTAAATAATACGGGACGACATGAATGTCGGCAGGAAATACATTCGTTCTCCCAAGACGACGTGACACATATGATCACGACGACGTGAACATAACGGCCACCTTCAAAAAAAAAAGAAAGGGAAGAAGAAAGGTTTGGCGGGTAACCCCACCACCACCACCACCATTCAACGCCCAACAAAAAAAGAAAAAAAAAACATGTTGGCGGTGGAACGGGTGGAACAGTTGCGGCAAGTGCTGAGCTCCTTGGAGAGCATGAGCGAGGACCAAGCCCAAGTCCACGACAAGCTCTCCCTGCTCTCCTCCGTTCTGCTCGCCAAGGAGAAGGAGAGCGAGCCCGAACGGATCGAAGAAGAAGCAACAGCAACAGCAACAGCCACGGGAGAAGAGCAGGTTGGCCGAAAAAACACAGTGGGGGCGCAGTTGCAGAGGTTGAGCCTACATTGGCAAGAAATAGAGGCGGAACAGCAACATGTAAACCAAACGTTGGAGCTGCTCGCCTCCCTTCTCTCCGGCTTGGAACAGCTGGTTGCGGCAACAACAACAACAACGACCTCAAATACGTTGATCAGCGAACAGCCGAAAGCAGCGGGGAAACGATCAAACCAGGAGGCGGAAGAAGAGCTCAAAAGAAAGCTGGTGGATAGCTTTGAGGAGCTCAGAGCCATGGCGGAGGAGCAGCTGGCGCTGGAACGGAGCTTGGAGGCGGCGATGACCACTTTGACGGCGTTGGAGAGAGCTCACTGTAGTTCGGGGGCTGCCAACCACTCTCTAGACAAGGAGAGAGAAGCTGCTGCTGGAGTTGAGGTCGAAGCCCTCCACCTCCTCCTCCCAAAATTTGAGGAGGAACGCAAGGCTGCCGAAGCCAAGCAGCAAATGTTGCAACTAGGTTCGCTCTTCTACGTCTCTAGCGCTCATGAATGCTCGCGTTCTCTCTTGTTTTGCTTTCTCCGCATCTCTTCTCTGCTTCTCTTTCAGTTCTCTTCCTGTTCTTTCCTTCTCTTTGTTTCTAAATCTATGCACAGAAATAGATGACTTGAGGAAAGAACTCCAGAACGAGGCAAAACGGTCACAAAAGTTACCTGTTCTGAAGCGCCAGAGACGTCAGCTGATGGCGCAATTGCAACAAAAGACGGAGGAAGAGGAACGCCACAAACGCCAAAGAAAGGAAGTAAGAAGAGAGTTGAAAGTCTGGCGGGAAAAGTGCGACGAGCTGAGCAAAATGCTGGAGATAGAGCGAAGAGCGAGAGAGAAGGAGAGGGAATTGGAGCGGCAGAGAGAACATCAACGGGAGATGGAACGCAAAGAAGAACAAGAGCGAGAGGAGTTTAGGCGGAAAGAAAGAGAGTGGGAACGGATCAAAGAGGACGAAAGACAACAAGAAAGTCAGCGATTGCGACAACAGGTCCTTGAAGCAACACAAACTGAAGAGATGAACAAGGAAGCCGAACAAAAAGGAGAGACAGAAGCAGAGAAGGGACAAGAAGACGAAACAAACAAGCTGATGGTGGCATTGGAAGAAAAGTGTCAAGAAGTACAAGTTCTTCGCAAAGAGCTGGAAGAGATGGAGAACAGAAGGATGAGAGAAAACGGAAGGTTGAAGGAAGAGAAGATACGCCAGATGAAACTATCCATGAGACAAGACGCTGTCAGAAAGAAAGAAATGCAGCAGTTAAAAGATCAAGTGGTTGCTCTGGAGAAACGTTTGGAGCAATCTACTACCAACAGTCAAGTGGCTGACGCAGAGAAAGGAACCGATAAAAAAGTGGAAACGTACGAGAAAGATAAAGAGATAGAGAAAGAGAAAGAGAAAGAGAAAGAGAAAGAGTTAAATCTGCTGCAAGAACTAGTGCAACAACTAAAACAGGAACTTAAAAGTGCAACAGAGAAAGCAACCCAAACGGAACTCGAATGGAAGACAAAAGAAAGAGAGTGGCAAAAGTTGTTAAAAGAAAGCAGAGAAAAGGCTCAAATGGAACAAAAAGGGAAAGAAGAAAAAGAGGATGACAGAGTTCCTAGGAGCACTCCTATCATTCAAGTAAGTGGAGATACTGCAAAGACCATGAAGGATAGAAAGAATAGCGTGCGACTGGCTGCTGATCTCTTGATGATAGGCAAGAAGACTTACCACCATTCCGCTTCCTACGAGGTCGATTCTGCTCCTGTAGCTTCTTCTGCTTCTTCTTCTCCTTCTTGTTCTTCTTCTTCTTCTTCTTCTTCATTATCTCCTTCTTCTTCTTCTTCTTCTTCTTCTTCTTCTTCTTCTTCTTCTTCTTCTTCTTCTTCTTCCAAGGTACCCGATGTTCCTGTCATGCCAAAGCTTGCGTTGCCATCCATCACTGCAAACGAAGAAAAACAGATGATGACTTGTTGGTTTTACTGCCTTAGTGAGGAATTGGTTTGTACTTCTTGTTCCTCTTCTTCTTGTGCTTCTTTCCCTTCTTCACTTCTAACTTACCCTGTTCTTTTGCACCAAAGATACTTCGGTTGCTTTTCTACTTAGACCCAGCTGATTTAGTTCGAACAAGCCTTGTGGACAGCCGCCTTTTTCGGTTGAGTAGAGATGCCAGCCTTTGGCTGCCATTTTGTCGGTCTATGGGGTGGCCCGATGTTCTGGACCAATCAGAATCTCATTGTACGTTCTTTGTTTCTCTTTCCTCTTCTATCTTCTGGTGTCAAACATTTTGTCTTTGCTTTTTGTCTTTTCTTACTCCTCTTTCTTTTATTTTTTGTTAAAGCGAGGGACTGGGCAAAGCTTTACTTGGAACGGACTCTACGTTGGAAGAACGTATCCTGTGTAATAGTGGGAGATGCGGGCTCCGGCAAGAAAAGCCTTATCACAGCATTCAGCAGCATGATGAGTGGCACCGGTTGGAAGCGCGGGGAAGAGCTAAGCGCTTGCATGGTCTCCGTCAATTCTTACTTTGGTCAGCCCGTTTTATTCAGCCTCAGCGTCTTTCAGTATCCCTCTCCGCCAACTCGTTTCCAGCAACAAACCAAACGTGAAGAAAGCGAAGAAAAAGAAGAAAAAGGAAAAGAGAAAGAGAAAGAAATTGATGATGACGATGATAAACAAACGACAGTGATTGAGAAAGAGGAAGAAGATGAACGCATCCAACAAATGCTTTGTGAACTGCAAGAAAAGAGGAAAGTGGACGTGTTTGTGATTTGTCAATCCTTGGAGGATGCGCCTAGAATCTCGGTTCAACCATTGGATGGCAGTCACTTTGCAGAGAATCGATGGAAGACCATTCTAGAGAGGAGCTTCCCCAACAAACAACGCATCTTGGCCTATACCAAGCTGGACCTCTTGCGGGCCTCTCGCGTGCAAGGCTATCCAGGTATTGCTGCTTGTAGCGCTCTCAGCAACAGGTTAGTTTAACTTCTTTATGTTTCTTTCTTTTACATTTAATGCAACTAACAAAAAAAATACAGAGGAGTTATTCGGTTGTTCGATTTGGTGCAGCTTTCTATAAGAAGAGATACCAGCCTCCACCAAGCATTAGGCCTTTCTCTCTCCAAAACCAACCCAACAACGCCACGAGGGACCTCCTCTTCACCATCCACGCCACAACGTTCGCTCGTGTCCGCCTCCAGAAAGACTGACCGCCCCTCTTTGCCTTACACTGCTTCCTCAGACTCGACTTGGCTTCGTTTCTTCACAGCAGCAAGCAGCACCAGAACCAGGAGAAGGCTCATCAGCCAAACGCACACTCCACAACGACCTGTTGTTGCTGCCCCATCTCCTTCTTCCAACAACATTCTTTATGCTTCTCCATCTTCTTCAGCTTCATCGTCTGCTTCTTCGACTTCGGCTTTGCCAGCATCTGCTCCAACAACACCGCGCCAACGCCTCGCCTCTTCTACAACGACATCTCCGACGTTGGCGTCGAATGGAGGCCAAGCACAACAGCCGCGACAGCGACGACGAAGACGACCTTCTTCTCAACAATTTTACCTGTCTAACAACAACGCTGCTGAATCTTCCATTCGGTGCATCCTACAGTAACACATTTGTTTAAGAGCAAGGTAAACAACCTACCTTTATTTCCTCTCTTTTTTGTTGAGGGTGCTGATGTTGTCTACTCATTCTTTTAGGAGGAAGGGCACTAAGGAATGACTTTGTTGATGCACAACCCATCAAAGAAGGCCACCGCCCTCTCCATGGTGTCAATATCCTTCACGAAGCCATGCCTGCGTAACTTGGAGAGGTCCGAGGCTTCGTATGTCCCGCATAAAGTCCCAAGTGAAAAGGCCCTCAATCTTGTACTTCTTCAATCCACGCTCTTCCACTATTACTGTGTCACATTCCTCTTTTTTTTGTTTTTTGTGTATAACAATCATGAGCATCATTAAGCCAGGTACCATAAGGAGCAAAAACGAACCCGGTTTGTAGGAGAGAAGCTCCTTCACGTCAATTCTTCCCCTGAGCTTCTCGGCAGGTATTCCTTGCATTTCCGGTGAGGGGCATTCTTCAAAGGGAAATGAGTTTTGACGCACCCTCCCTCCCCAATGCGCATAAACGCCCAGAGCTTCCTGATTATAGGGGGCATTTCCTGCGCAAATTGTTCTTCGGTCTGCGGCAAATCTTGTCCTCCTATGATCACATTCCAAGCATTCCGAACATTCCATTCTCACATAATTCCGTGAACTCTTTTCAGAGCAACAAAAATAGGAGAAGAGAAGAAAAGAAGGAAAAGAGGGAAGAGAAGAAAGAAAAATAGGGAGAGAGAGAAGCACAAAAAAAGAAGGGAGTGCCTCAAACTTTCTCACACTTTCCCTTCCCGAAAAAAAAAAATATTTCCAAACACGCGAGCTACCCACCCCCGAGTGTTCGTTCAACCCCTCCCCACACACGCCCACACAAAAAAAAAACACAGACACAATGGAATCGAACGGAGATCCCTCTCAGGCAGTGATTGCTGAAAACGGAGTAACAACCCCAACAACCACCACGCAGGCTGATCAAGATGGCGAAGTGAGCGCTGTGGCCAAGCTTCGAAACGAGTGCCGCATGTACGAGGCGGAGTATCCCTCAGTGGACGAGCTGGTGATGGTCCTCGTTGTCTCTCTGGACAAGCAAGTGGGAGCCACGGTGGTGCTCCTGGAGTACGGCAACAAGGAGGGCATCATCCTCCTGAAGGAGCTCTCTGCCAGGCGCATCCGCTCCATCAAGAACCACATTCGTGTGGGCAAGCAGGAGGTCATGCAGGTGCTCACCGTGGACAAGGACAAGGGCTACATTGACCTCACCAAGAAGAACCTTTTGGAAAACGAGGTGGAGGAGGCCGTCAGACGATTTAACAAGTCCAAGACTGTCCACAGCATCATGGCTCAACTGGCTGAGACCCATCACAAGGACTTGTTGGAGCTCAACAAGTGTATCGCTTGGCCTTTGTATCGATTGCACGAGCATGCCTTTGATGCTTTCAAGAAATCCCTCACGTGTGTCTTCTCTTCCTTGTTTTCTCCTTTCTTTCCTCACTTCTCTCCTCTCTCTCTCTCTCTCTCTCTCTCTCCTCCTCCTCCTCCTCCGTCGCTCCTCCCCTCTCTTTCTCTCTGTCTCTATGTCTCCAACTAACCCTCTCACTGCTAACAGAGATCCAACGGTCTTTGATGAACTCAACTTGGAGGAAGAGCTCAAACAATCCCTTCTCAAGACGATAGAGCACCGCATGGGCTCACAGCCCGTCAAGATCCAGGCCGAGGTCAGCGTGACATGCTATGGCTACGCTGGCATCGACGCCATCATCCCAGCCCTCAAGTCCGGGCAGCAGTGCGGCACGGAGGCCAGCCCCATCAAGGTGCATTTGGTGTGCTCCCCTGACTACAGCTTGGTGACGGCGGACACCGACCACGAGCGGGGTATTGGCACCTTGAACAAGGCGATTGAGGCCATTCAGGCGGAGATCCGAAAGCATGGTGGAGATTGTGTGGTGAAAAAGGAGGCTCGTGTAGTCGATCTTGTCAAGTAGAGAAAGAGAGTGAACTTGCTTTTTTTTTTTGCTGCTTTTTTTTCTTCTTCTTCCTTTGGTTTCCTTGTTTCGTTGTGGATATTCGTTTTAAAAGTTTGCTTTATTTAATTTATTCGCTTTTCTTGCTTTCTTCCTCCTTGCCGTCACTTGCTCTCTCTATCTACAGTTTAACTGATGTGCTGTTATACGTTTTAAGCACGCCCTCTCCTGGAAGGAGGAGGTGAGGAAGGAGGGGTTCCTTCCACCGAACTATCTTCATCACTGCCTTCCTCTTCTTCCTCCTCTTCATCCATCAGCTTGATTCCAATCTTTGTGTCCACCACTTCCATCTTTCCTCCTCTGCTACCATGGAGTACTCCTTTTTTTCCAACGACAGAAGGGCTGCTATGAAGCCCAACAGCAGCATCAACCATACTGGATGTAATGGTACTATCTGGAATAGCGGCAGCCCCACCGCCAGCAAGAAGCTCTTGCGAAGAAGAGGGATGTATAGACGATTCGTGGTGATGGTGGTGGCGGTGATGGTGAGAATAGCTGCTGTGAGGTTGGCTGCTGCCGCTGCTGTTGTGGATGGAGGAAGGAGGCGTGCCGGGTACTGCCGCTCCCCCTGCGACTGATGGTGGATAGGAACTTACGGACTCAGAGGATGAGGGAGGTGTTGATTGCGTGCCTGATGTGGAGTAAGACTAGAAAAATAGCAATGGTACGAATGAGCAAGAGTAAGAAGGAAATTAAGAAATATCATGCGTACAGGTGGTGGTCGTTGGGAACCAGCTGAAGGAGCGAGGAACGAAGTTGGACAAACAGAGAACAAATTGAAGTCAGCGAAAACAAGGCGAAGAGGAGAGAGCAAGAGAGAGAGAGAGAGAGAGAGAGAGAGAGAGAGAGAGAGAGAGAGAGAGAGAGAGAGAGAGAGAGAGAGAGAGTACATTGTGATTGGGATGATTCAGAGGCGGAGGAGGATTGAGAACCAGAAGTAACCGGCTCCAACAGAGTGGCTAAAACAAAGTCCACCTCAAAGCAATTGAACACGTTCACTGTGAACAGTATTGGCCTTCCACCCTTTTCAAACCACAATGCTATTTGCTGACCGGCAACCTCACAAAAGCTCAACAAAGCCTAAAGAAAAGAAGAGTGATTCAGGTATCCGTACCAAGCAGACAAATAGTGTAGGCATTGCGAAGTACCTTCAGTTCCTTAAGGCAAAATGTAATCTCGCCAATGTCTCCAGTGACCATGTACTCCTCGAATTCTCTGCTATCTACAGTGAGTTCCGTGTGCAATGGTTTGTTTACACCGCCTTCGCGTTTATTTTCATTGAAGGAGTTAGCAAAGCAATATTGATAAAGCCAAGAACCATGGGCGGAACGTACTTCGTTTCTCTTGGCCGACATAGCTCTTCACGACGAGGTGCTTTTCGTAGACGATGAAAGAGATCTCGTCAAGGTTGCTGTGGAAGTTGCCTACCACGTCGAGCAGCAGGCGAGGCCTCGACACGATTTTGTTGGGACAGTTCTCTTTGGAATACACAGCTTGAATGGTTTCGCTCTCCTCGAAAGCCAGCTTGAATGTTTTCTTTATGCCTATGCAACATTTTAATCAGCAAAGGAAGATAAGAAAGAACATAAACAGAAAGAAAAAAGAAAGAAAGAAAGAAAGAAAGAAAGAAAATGAACAAGAAAAGAAAGAAACAACAAGAAAGAAAAGATAAGAAAGAAAGTGGTTTGGGTGTCGAAAAAAAAAATGAATAGAGCCAAGTAGCATTACCCAATTTGCAAAGCAGGTGCACTATCAACTTCGACTCGGCTTCATCAAGGCGCATGGTACACTTTTCAACCGTTGAAGTAGACCTAAACACAGCGAGACATGGCTTCACACAAAAAAATATCGGGTTACCCCAAACAACAAATCTAATACAGCGAAATCAAAAAAAAAGGTGCTTACCTTGAGTTGAATTTTGCAGCGAGTGAGCATGTCAGCACTCAGCGAGAACGACTCGAAGAAGTTCATGGTGAAAGTGACAGCAACAAAGGCAGAACGAGCTTGATTCAACGTTCGAAATACCAACTGAGCTCCAAAAAAACCTCGTTGGGTCAGTCATCTTATGTTTTTTGAGTTTGCGGGGGGTGGTACCTTTTGATCGCTGGCCTCCAGAAAGAGGTCGTCACCCACTTTGGCGAGACATTGTATCACTTTGGAAAAAATCCTCACGCTTCGTTTGGGAATAACGCACTCCATGCAGGTAATCCGGCTCTTTCTTTCCGCTACGTATTCTTCTCTCTTTTGTGTTCTTTTTTTCGAAATATTTTCCTGGTACAAATTCGATTTCAAAGAAATTTTCCAGAGAACTTTTTTCCAGGAAATCTTTTGTGCTCTCTTTCCCACAAAAGAAAAAAACCATTCGAAGCAAGAGGAGATGGGATGGGAGTGGAGGATATTTTATGAGGGGGATGTCACCAAAGACTTTGCCGCGCTGCTGGAAGGCAAAGGGCGGCCACGCTCGTCCTTCTTCTCCAAAGATCTTCCAGGAGCCGTCGAACAACGTACAGACGTTTACTTTGCCTCTCAATCGGACGACCTCGGCATCAAATCCCGCGGTGGCTCCTCCTCGTTCTTTTCCTTCTCCTCCTCCAGCCTTGAAGTCAAACGTTGCAAACAACGAAGAACCACCGATGGGATAGAGAGGTGGGAAAAATCTCATCTGCGGTGCGGCAGCCACAAGGCGAGCAAGAAACAAATGGAGGAGATAGGGGAGGGTGTTGGGGTCGTCGTGGTCGGCAAACTGCCTCTGAAAAAGAGTCGTTGGACTTTCTACGTTCCCGTTAAACTACGTGTTGAAAAGAAAGGGAAGAAAGGAGGCGAAGAAGGAGAAGGAAGAAAGGTGATGGTAAGCGGAGAGTGTACATTGGTGGAGGTAGAGCAACTGGAAGGAGCAGTCTACACCAGCGTGGCGCTGGAGGAATTCCAGTTTCCCGATGCCATCGTGGCGGCTGTGGAAGAATTGGGCCTGCCTTCCTTCTCTCCTGCGAAGGCTCTTTTGCCACCTCATCAAAAGCAAACGCTTGTTAACACCTCTGAGGACGAAGCACCGGCTGGTGATGAAGAAGCAAAAGGTAGTAAAGATGATGGAGGTGATGGTGATGGCGCGGCTGTAAGCGTATGGATGACAAAGTATGGACAAGGCTATCCTGCTTTTGTCAACGGCCTTTATCATCCTCTTCGGCACAACTCCTCCTCCTCCTGAATGGCTAAAGTTTAAATGCTAAAGCGGTGCGTGTGGGGAGGAGGAGGAGGATTTGGTGATGGTTATTATTGCTGTTGTAAAGTTATTATCATTATAAGTATTTTTTTCTTGTGTGTGCAAAAGAAGACACAAACAGGAAGAAAAGGGTTATAAAAAGAACAACACTATCACAACAGCAAGGAGTGCAACTTGGCGAGAGCATCCGGGTTGAACACGACGGGAGTCCTACCCTCCGCAGCAGCAGCAGGTCTCCGCAGCTCCTCCAACAACGCTTTCATTTCTTTCCCGCTGTCGCCGTTGCCTTCTCCATCCTCTCCTCGTTCTCTCTCCTTTTGTTGAAGAGGAAAGTGTAGTCTGCCAACCAAGGTAAGAGGCTGCTTGCTCATGCTCTGCACACTCTTAGTGGCATCCACCGATGGAAACTCGGTAAAGTCAGCCGCAATGGCACCCAACGGATGAACCTTGGCTATCAATGCTCTCGTCTTTTGGCGCACGGTCTCATAGTGGTTGCAAACCCGCGTTTGCTCCGTCTGCTGAATGATCCATTGGTCCACTGCGCTCGCTACTGCGTTTCTGTCTTTCTTCTTCCTGTGCAAAACTGGATGTCTCTTCTTTCTCAACGAAAAGGAAGAGGCAGATGATTCTTCTCCTTCTCGTTGTATGGAGGATTGTTGCAGCCTTGCCAGATGAGCATCATTAAGGTCGACAACCTTGGTGGTGGCTTTGGTGCGCAACAGATTCTCCACGGCTTGGCTTATTTCGTGGTTGCAGCGTTTTACTTCTCGCAGCACTTTGTTTGTTATTTTATGACTATCGCCTGTTTTTTTAAGGGTTTGAGTATTTGAAAGAAAGAGAGAGAGAGAGAGAGAGAGAGAGAGAGCGAGAGATTAACCTGTTCTGAGTTTTTCAGGGAGGTGGGAGGAAGGAAGGATGTATTGCAACTTCTTTTGTGCATCGATAGCTCGCAGGCGGCTGTTCTGTCGACGCAAGACATGAAGAGCACCTTTCAGGGCACGGATCTCTTCGCTTACCAGCTCCAAGGCTGGCATCTCCGCCTTCTTTTCCTCTATTGTTTGCTTGAGCTCCTCTGTGATTCGAAAGTGATTAGCCAAAAGAGGGCGAGGAGAGGGAGGGGGAAAGCTAGCGTACCAAGCTTCTTGATTTCCTCTTTCAGGTTACGACAGTTATTCTCCAACTTTTCATTATCGGCTTGAAGACTTTCCAAGGCTTCTTCGTACATCTGCGTATATTCTCATTAGCATACAAATAAAAGAAAGGAGGGTAGTGTAAACGTTACCTTTTCTGAAGAAAGATATTTGGCATTCTTAAGTTCAAGTTCTTGGACCAGCTCACTTTCCTAAAGCGCTTATGTAAGAGAGGAGCAAAATTCATGGGAAAAGAAAAGAGAACCTTCTTCTGCAAGGCTTCCATCTTGATTTCAAATACTTTGGATCTGCTGAGGTGCTCCTTTATCTCTTGCTCTTGTAAGCGTACAGTACGTAATCCCTCCAGGACTTTTTCTTTCGTCTTCTGTAGTTCTTCCTTGAGGCTTGCTGCCTCTGCCAGCTGCGCCTTGATTTCCTCTGCCCTTTGCTGCCACGCAGGCAACCTTTCGTTGGCGTTTGCGACAGGAGAAGATTCTGTTGTTAAGGTAGTTATTGTCTCGGAGGAAGAAGAGGATCCAACCAATGTAGCCAGAGCACTCACATTGACGTTGAGAGCAACGTTTGCAGCACCGCCACTCACATTAAACTGGTGGCTGTTGATAACCTTGCCAGCCACGTCAGCTAGTAAGGCATTGGCCTCTACCAGTTTCTTAGAAACCCATTCCCAAGCTTCTCCAACTTCTTTCTGTTGCTCCCCTTCTTCACTGTTGATATTCTCTGTTTCTTGCTCGGGTGTCTCTGTCTCGTTTAGAGATTCATTGTTCAAGTTAACTTCTTTTATCTTGTCTCCCTCTTCCGCTCTCTCTTCTTGTTGGTGGGCTACCCGTTCTTTCAGCAAAGCCGCCAAAGCATCCGCGACTTCCTTTTGAAGCTCGGTAGCATCAGGAAGAGTTGCACTGTTGACAAGTCGTTCTTCTTGCTGTTGCTTCAGACGTGCAACGAGCTTACCAAGCAGTGAGCGCACATCATCAGTGTAGCTCTGGCATTGGAACAGTTTGCGAAGAAGAGTGTTGGTATAGTGTGCTGGCAGAGAGATCTTTTCTTGCTGGAGGAAACGGCAGAGTTTCCTGGCCACTTCCAACGAGTCGCGCATGGTACTCAGGGCTATGGTCTTTTCCACAGTCTTAGGCTCTGTTTCACTTTCGCTGCCGTCTAATTCCTTGCCCCAATACTTCACTTTGCGGTCCTCCAAAAGGATTACGTTTAATGCGTAGATAATCTCCTCCACGTTGTGGTTGAGAGTTTTCCACGTTAGAGGGGCCAGGAATGCTTCGACTTCTCTGCTATCTGTTCCCACTCCCGCTGATGAGTTCTCATGTGGAGTAATGGTTGCAGAGATTTCTTCATGAGGTTGCTCTGATGACTCGTCTTGTACAGGAGGTGAAGCATTTCGAAGGAAGTAGACTGCAGTCGTTCTTCTTAATCTTTCACGAAAAGCCTGCAACAAATTGCAAGATTAAAATAAATAGAGGGTGAAGAAAGCTCGAATAGGTTGAAAGCAGACCTCAAAGGACTCATAGTCAAGGGAGGAACTGTTGAGATTACCCTCTTGCTTGATTATCTCCAATAGCCCATCCATCTTTCTTTCAAAGGGCATAAACTCACGGAAGACCTTGCCCACCCGCAAGTAGGCCTCCACCTTGCACTTTTCAGGCGATGCTAACACACCGATGAAGTTTTCGACATCGTACATCAAGTTCCTAGCCTGCCTATGAACATGCCAAGCCAATAGCAACTCCTCGTTAGGCACACGGTGCAATGTGGAGGAACTGAGGAGACTTTGAATGTCCACAGAGTGAATGAGGTTGAAGGAAAGTTGCTCTAACTTGTACTCTGACTCCAAAAAATTGGCCAGCAGAGTGGCTTTGCTCAACATGCGGTCGCAAAGCAGCTGCAGTTGAATGGAGTCCTTGTCCTGAGCAAAGATATTTTCTGGTAGGAAGGACACCATCAACGCCAAGTGCTTCTTGGCTTGTTCTACTTCGAGAACGTTGAGCTTTTGTTCCAACTCCATTGTCTTCACCTTTACGGCTTTGGTCTGTTAAATTGTTGATGGTTAGCATCATCCAGCTTCTTCTATTAGTCATACAAACAAACCTTCAATTGGAGGTTTTGATCCAAAAGAGCCTTTGACTGGGATGATAGTTGCTCGGCCTCGCTAGACATTTCCTCTTGGCTTTGTGCGTATTGCTTGATAGCCTCTTGCAAGGCATTTACCTTTTCTCGGAATTGCTGAATTGTCTTGTCTTTGTCCTCCATTTCTGCTTGCAGAGCCTTTATCTTGTCTACGCTAGAAAGAAGTTGCACATCCTTTGTGTCTATAGTTTAACCGTTAGAAGGTTATTAAACCAAAATGAAGAGAGGAAGCACAAACGGATAACACTTCGCAACTTCTTCTCTACTTGAGCCTGATTTTCTTCAAGCTCCTCGCTTACTTGTTGTAGTGCCTCCAAGTCCTCTATTGTGGCCTGTAATTCAGCAATATTCTGCAGACCCAAAAAAAAAAGTCAGACAAAGTCTCACTCTCATTGTGATTTCTCACCTCTTCAAGAGCAAAATTCTTTTCAGTCAGTTCCTCTATCATTTCGTTCGCTTCTTCGGCGAGGTCAAGCTTTTCCTTTAACTCCTCTACAAGATCGTTCTTTTCCTTCAAGTCTTCTTTCAGCTTGGCTATCTTATCATCCAAAACTGGAATGGTCTCATTCTCTCTCTGGAGGTCCTTGATAGTCTTTTCGTTTTGCTTGCTTTCGTAAACGCTCAGATCTTTCAATTTCATCAATGCTTCCGTTAGCCTTTTGTTTTGTAGTTCGAGTTGAAGGTACTGTTCATCGTTGACTCTGTGTTTAAAATAAATAAAAAAAATTATGATTATAGGGTACCAGGCTCAGTTCGAGTTGTTTGTGTGTTGGGGATTTCTTTAGTGTCTTACCTAGAGGCAGCTTGTTCACCATCTTGCCCCTCACTTTGTGAAGGAGTGTGTTTATCACTATTCTCGGCTCCTCCTTCGATAGAAAGCTTCAGTTTCAGTTGTTCCAACTCCTTTTCCATTTGTTCCGCTTTTTCCTCTGCTAGCTCTTTATCCAATGTGACCATTTCAAGAGTGTCGCTTAAGGTTGCCACCTCCTCTTCCAGGTCCTCCTTATCCTCCGCCAGTTGGCGCTCTAGCTTTTCTTTTTCTCTTATATGAGCTTTTTCCACCTTCTTCAGTTCCTTCTCGTTTTCTTTTTCCTTTTGTTCCATTTCCTTTTTCAAATTTTCTACTTCTGCTTGTTTGTCTCCAAGGTTCTTCTGAAGATCCTTAATGGTCTCTTGTGCGTTTTTCTTCCACTCGCTTAATTCCTTGATGGTTTGCAAGATGGTGGGATCTACTTCAGCCAAACTCTCGCGTGTGAGTGGAGCTTTTGGTACTGGAGGTGATGCTGAGGATAGCTCAGCACTGGACGCTTCGTTCGCAGAAGAGGAGGGAGAAGGGGAAGTCATTGCTGGTTTCTTCTCAGCTGTAGACTCAGAGAGCAGAATGCGATCCTTCTCTTTGCTTGCTTCTTGCTCTTTGGCTTTCTTCTCCATGATTTTCTGTTTCAAAGCATCGCGGCCTTCTTTCTCACTGGTAGAGCGTTCTCTTCGTTGTCGTTGGGGCGCTGCTGTCGTCGATGATGTGGTCGCTGAGGTAGAGCTTGTTCGTGCTCTCTTTTGCTTTTCCGCCAACAACTTCCTCTCTCTCAACTTCTCCTTTTGTTGTTCAGTCAACGTGGAGGATGAGGGAGAAGGGGTAATGCGCTCGAGTTTGCTCGTGCTAACACGTCTTTTCTCCAAGTCGCTACTGCCACGCGAAGTTGTGCGAGGCCTGCTTCCAGCAATGGCTGAGCCGGTGATGGTTTGCCGTCTTTTTTCGCTATCCTTCTCGGCTTGCGCTCTTCTCTGCCTCTCTCTTTGTGCTTGCCGCAACTTTATCTGCTCCTCATCACTTGGAGATGAGGCTACACCTGGTGAAGCCTCCCCGTCCTTTTCATTCTCTTCGTCTGCGTTTTCGAGGCCATCATCGTCAGGCATTGCTTCTACTTCTATGTCATTGGGTGCTTCCTCTGTTTCCTCAATTTCGTCGGTTTCCTCTGCAACCTCCTGATCTTCTCCTCCCTGATCTTTTTCTTCCTCCAATTCCAGATCACCTTCGATTTCTTTTTCTGGCATTCCTTCTTGTTCTTCATCTTCGTTTCCATCGTCTGGTACTTCTTCGTCATCTCTTTCATCTACATCGACCTCGTCCTTTTCTCCTTCTTGTGATTCGCCAGCGGTTGTAGCTTGAGTCCGTGCCTCCTTCAAGGCTTGGGCTTTGGCTTCTAACATTTTACGAGCTTTCAACCGTTCCTCCTCTTTCTTATCTTTGAGATGTTGAATCTTCAACTTCTCCTTTAGTTCTCTTTTCTCTATTTCTTCGCTTGACAAAGCGGCACCACCTACTGAAAGTCTCGCCCTCCTGCTGCTTGCATCTATTTAATCGCCATATACAGCAAGGTTAGAAGCAGATAGGAAGAGACAACAGGCTTTGTGAACAGACCATCGGGGGGAGAGCGTAGAGTGTTGCCCCCTCCAAGGGTTTCCCTTCGGCTAGAAGGAGATGTGCTCCTTGGTGCACGAGTCTTAGAGGCGGCAGTTCCTTGCATGTAGCTCGGCAGCTGCTTAGTCGAGGTGCTTCTTGTTGGTTTGCTTCCTGTTGTGGAACTAGCAATAGAAGAAGACCTTCTTTCAGAAGGAGGGGAGCCAGGGGGAGAAGCCGTAGGAGAAGGGGCAGAGGAAGTGGGTCTAGAGGTCGGACGAGAGGTAGGACGGGAGGTAGGACGGGAGGTAGGTCGGGAGGTCGGACGAGAGGAAGTGGTGGAAGTAGCACCTGAGCGAGCGGTGCTGGCGGCGAGAGGTATCAGCCTGTCCATCGGCACGAACACTCCACGATCCGCCTCACAAGTGAAGTAAGTCACTCCTTTCACTCGCCCATTGTTCTTGCCCACTGTTTTTTTTTTTGTTTTCAAAATGAGTAGTCAAATAAAATGAGATAGACTGCGTCATCAAAGTAGCAGTGATTTCAAACGGAATAGTCTCACAAGAAAAGTGCTCACGAGACCAGAGGGAAGAAGAGGAGGGGAAAAAAGGGAAGGAAGAGGAGGAACGTACAAGGAGCATCCAATTCGATGCCTACCCAATTTTCCTTGGATGAGAATTGCACAGGGCCAACGAAACGAACGGTGCCCCTTCCCAACTGTGGCTTCCCATCGATGGTAACTCGCGTTCCGACCCTAACGGCGGTGGGGGTCCCGCCGCTACTCATTTGTTGTTTTTATTTTCTGGGGGGCTCTCCCTTCTCGCTCCCCTCTGCCTGCTCCCGCAACAAAAGTACTGTTACTCTTTATTGTTTCTAATAGGATCCTAACAATGCCTATGAGGTTGGTTCCTTCAGTCAATAGCTTTCTTTGTGTCGACATTTGTCGAATTTTTGTCGACGAGATAACTGCCATCGCGGTGGAGTCCTCCTCTGCTTGCTGAGAAAAACCTCACGCCACGTGGCCGAAACGAATGGAGGGGGCGAAGCAGCCGGCTCCCGTGCTGGACGAGAGCAAGGGCTGGTCACGGTAATGCGCTTGGCCACGAGCGTCTGTTCGCAGCTCCTCTCCAAAAGCGGCCATCACGTCCTTAAAGTCGATGGTTTCAAGCGGCCTTTGCGGTGGTGGATTAGGGCCAAAGAAAAGACGATCGCCAACGGGTGCGTCTATCATTACATCAGTATAAAGTTTAAAAGAAAAAACCACGGAGCACTGAATGGCGGTAAGAGGATAATTTACCTTGTGGGGGAAGAAGAAGCTCCACGGCAGGTCTAGCTGAAGGATCATTTGCTGAAACGCCTACTATCATCGCTTGCGATTCAATGCCTAACATGCAATAGAACAGTTAGAACCGATAATTGGAAGAAAAATACAAACTTACTAACAAACAAACAAAACAGGAAGAGCCGAAGACAAGAAGAACGAGAACAACAGGAAGTGTTGCACGAACCTTTCAAACGACTGGGTTTGACGTTACAAAGTACTACAACCTTCTCGCCTTGAAGTTGGTGGATAGACAGGTGCTTGACGAGACCGCTCACTACCTGTCTGGGTTTGCTCTCACCGAGGTCAACTTGCGATACATAGAGAGTATCTGCATTCTCATGTTTTCTGACTTGAAGCACATGGCCCACTCGTAAATCAAGGCAATGAATTGAGCCGTCTCCCACTTCTGAATAAGGCGAAAAGAAACAATTAGTGCATAAGAATAAACGTCAACAGTTATTTAAATTACCTTCCAGCATCGGGCCATATAGTCGAAGAATGTACATATTGCCAAGACTGTCTCCTGCTGCTAAGGTTGTGTTATTTATCACATCCAATGACATCACGGCGCTTGAACCAAAGAAGCACCATCTTTCCTCCTATCAATAAAGTTGTACAAATGCCATGATGTTAGATGCTGCATTCTTACCCTAAAACCTGTTTGCTTTTAAGTGCAGACATACCCCAGTTGGAATGTGCCACAATCTAACAGACTTATCAGAAGATGCCGATGCAATAAACTCTGAACAAGTCCCGTCCTCAGCGGAGGGCATGAACGCAACGGCAGTAACCTCGTGAGAATGGCCTGTACGTGACATCATCAGATAAGATAAGAGAGCACGCAAAAGAAGAAAGGAATCAATAGCATACCTCTAAGAGTTTGCTTCTCTTCATAGGTGAAGCCATCCCATACACGAATGGTCTTATCTTCTGCAACCGAGACAATATATCTTCCATCAGAAGAGAACTTGACATCCAAGATAGTGGAGGTATGAGCTTGGATGGTTTCGAGGCCTTCACCCGTCACGCTGTTCCATATCCTGAGAGTGCCATCCTTGCTACCAGAGACGATGCGACGACTAAATGGAGCAAACGCCACAGCAGTAACCCAGTCTTGATGGCCAGAGAGTATTCCCAACGTGTCGCCAGACTCCACGTCCCACAACCGGAGAGTCTTATCTTAACGTAGGGGTTAAAAACAATGAGAAATTCATAGAAGAATGGGACACACCTGCAGAACCAGAAACCAAGTATTGGCCGTTATGTGAAAAGGCGCAGCAAAAAACGTTCAGAGAATGTCCATTCAAAGTGATAAGTTCATCTCCGGTGTCTGTGTCCCACACCTTCAACGTAGAGTCCATGGAACCGCTGGCCAGTTTGCTGCCATCAGGAGAGAATCGACAGGCGTTGACTCTTTTAGCGTGACCTGAAATGGTGCTGAGTAGTCTGCCGTCTTTAGTCCAAATCTTGACCGTCTTATCCCAGCTGCCAGTTGCGAGTATGTCCTTTGCAGAGCAGAAGTGAAGCGCTCGTATCATCTTCTTGTGCTTCTTTTTCTGCTCATCGTTGCTGAGCGTTGCTGGCGTGCCTACAGACGAGAAGCGAGCATGAAGCAAGCTGCTCGCATCAAATAGTTTGGCTGACATATCAACCGATCCTATTAAAGATGAACGCAATCAGAAAAAGATAGCAGAAGAGACAATAATAAGAATCAAACCGGAAGCAATCCATTCGTTAGACGAAGAAAAGGCCACACTGTTCACAAAGTGTCCGTGTCCACCAATCGTAGCGAGCAGGCGAGGGCTTCGCGGTGTGCGAACGTCCCAAGCGATAATGGTCTTGTCCCATGATCCCGTTAGTAGTATGCGATCTTTGTTGCTAAACTGGCAACTAAAAACGTTGTCAGAGTGAACGGCTAAGGTGGTTTGCAGAGTACCACTCTTATCCCATATTTTGACAGTCTTATCTTGGCCAGCCGTTGCTATCAGCTCTCCATCCATGGAAAAGGAACATGCCTTGTTTGGTAGTTAGTACAAATAATGAAAGCAAGAGAGGCACAAAAAGAGCAAAGCAAACTATGTACATTCACAATCTTTGTGTGGCCAATAAGCACGGAGTATTGCCGGCTTGTGGAACCAGAAATGTCCCAAACAACGGCCGTCTTGTCGTAGGATGTTGTGACAAGAAACCTGCCACATGGACTAAAGTTGCAGCCGCTGACGGCCGCCGTATGCCCTCTTAATACCCTATAAGGAGATGAGCTGCTGAGGTGACTTCCGCTTGCCAATGCAGAGGCATGCCACAGTTTGAGCTCTCCGTCTTCTCCGCCGGAGGCCAAATATTTGCCATCTCTTGTGAAGCTGCAACATAATACCTGTTTGAAGAAGAATCAAAAATGAAATATTTAGAAGACGAGAACAACAGAGAAATAGAGGCAGAAATGACCAACCTCTTTGCTATCATGGTGTACGATCTTGGTCAGTAGTTGGCAGGATTGTGCATCCCAACTCTTCACAGTTCCGTCGCCGGAGGAAGACACAAAGTATTTGCCACAAGGCGAATATTGGCAGGCCGTAACACGGGCTTCATGAGCTCGCATAAAATTTAGCTCTTGTCCTGTTTGAATATTCCATACCCGAAGACTTCCATCCTGTTTCAATCATCACGTTAGCAGGAGAGAAGAACGAAAACAAGAGCCACCGAAACGAAAGAAAGAAATGGCGTACCTTATACGCTGTTAATAGTTTCTGTCCGTCAGGCGAGAAGCTTACACAGTTGACTTCAGATTGAGCTACAAAGGAAAGCTTTGATAAATCTGCTAGTTCTTTTGGCTTGTTGGTCCACAGTACGTAAGGCCTGTTCTCCATCTGTAAGATCTCCGTTGCTTCCTTGTAAAGAACAGCAGAAAACTCCTCATCGTGGAAATTAACGAGTTGCTGCAAGACTAATTTAGAATGAGAGGACAACACATGGATGTTGCGTAACACAAACTCTCCGCATTTTTCTATCTCTCGTGAGCGGAAGAACGCAGCGGGACAGGTTCCATCTCCCTTATGTCGCTGTACTCGTAAATAGTCTTCCACCAGTCCATAGCTGCCACCAAGCAAACACTTGGCCTCCATAAACTTGAGATTGGCTAATGATGCTCCAAGTTGATCCCTTTGAAGAGTTCGGATGAGCAATTGGAACAGAATGGAATCAATACTGTTGAGCTCTCAATGGAAAGAATGGTACCATTTGGCGGCAAGGGTGAGGTGATAGGGTAACTCCAAAATAGCACGAGGATTCCGATCTGGTTGCCATTCTGGTTCTTGCTGGCCCAAAGGAGTGGACTTTGCCATGAAGTAGTTTGCAAGTCGTTCATGATAGTTCCGTGCATCCTCCTCTACACTCAGATAATTTCTGTGGACTGTATATTTATTTGGAGAGTAAGTTTGTAAAAAAAGACAATGTCAGATAAAAAAATATCAAGTTATACGTTACCTGCTTTGGCTAATTGTCGATGGAAGAAGTCAAGTACACCTTCTCCAGACTTTCCAATTGGCCTCAGGAACAGCTTCAGACCTAGTCAATGTAACAAATGTGTATGCGATTGTCAGAAAACGGAGAACATGTAAAGTGCAATCATTGGCAGGCAATGAAGAAACTCACTCAGATAGAGACTACTCCATATGGAGCTGTTTACACCCAATAAATCCAGCATTTCGATTTCCAACAGCCCATGTCGTGAGCTTGCCAATAGAGCAAGAGCATCTCTAACCAATGTCTGTGATGTACAGTGTTAGCACGTTTGAAGAGCAAAAAGAAAAGCTACACAGACAAACCTTTCCATGTTCTTCTTCCAAGCGAACAAGCACTTGATCAAATAGAGCAGGTACAGTCTCGGCCATACTTTGAATCTTGCTTTTCACTTTCTCAAAGCTGCCAAAGACACGCAACTCTTCACAAGCGACAACTAGGTATAAGGGATTGCAGGAATCTTTTTTACGCATCAAGCTCTCCATTTGGTCTGCTTGCAACTTTTTCTGATATTCGTTCAGTGTTTGTATGACGATCTCTTGACTTGAAGCGCAGCAACAGGTCAGAATGATACGAGGGGGAGAGAGAGAGAGAGCACAATACCTGTCTTCTGGTGTAAGAGCGCCAACATGTGCTATAGGAACGTTCCTCTGAAGAAGGACGTTCAGACAATCTCCTTGCAAACATGACATCACCATTTTAACGCCTTCAGGCAGTACACGAGGCAACCAGTCCATGTCATGAGAACGATCAGAGTGATCCAATTGATTAAGAGCATCCATGACGATGAGCACTTTTCTTCGGTCCCTTGCGGTTTCTTCCAGGATATCAGCAAAGCTGCGCTTGAGGTCCTCAAAGCTATCGCTATTTATTTCAGTCCTTGTTGTTGAAAAATATCATTATTTGGTCGGTAGTGCAGAAGAGAGAGAGAGAGAGAGAGAGAGAAGATGTAGTCCTACCAAAAGCCAAAGTGGGTTTTAATCTCGTGGCAAAAGCGCAGCAGCGTTTGACGAACGGAAGTTGAAGAAGGTGTGCCACCCACAAAGTGGGTTATTACAAACATATCAATCTCACGAGCGCATCTATGATAGTGCTTTTTGTTATGCGAATGCTACTCAGAGCGAAATAGAGAAAGATAAACATACTTATCAGCAATATGGCCCATGATAGCACTTTTGCCGCTGCCAGGCTCGCCTTGGACAACCAGAGGTTTGTTGTTAGCCCCACGAATATAGTCCATGATTTCTTCAACAACAGCTGAACGACCTACAAAGTTCCTATTACGTGTCTCCTTGAACTCTTCATGCAGTGCTCTAGATAAGCAGCAGATAACAGAACTTGTCAAACAGCAGCACAAATGCAAAGCGAGGGCGAGAGGGGAAAGGTGCTACCTTTCGAGTTGCATCGGATCAGGTGGGAGCGGATTGTAGGGATACTTTTGGTCGATAATGGCCCACACGTCTGCAAAGAAGCGTTCTCCAAAGGCTTCCAAATCAATGAGCTTGGGGACTTGGCCAAGTTGGCACTCGTCTAATCCAGGACTATAATCAAAGCAAGGATACCGTGTGCTCTTTACCATTTCTCTCAGTTGCTGCTGTTTGGTCAACTTTTCTTGGTCCTCTTCTTGGAATACTTTCTTCCACTATGGTGACCAAGTGGTGAGTTACAAAAATCGATTACTACATAAGAAGAAATTTTTATAAAAATGCAAACCTGAGCGGGCAAGCGCTTGACAAATCTGGATGAGTCCCGCAAATAGAACAAAGCACAACAGTTCGGGTCGTTGACTCTCCTCAAAGCACCGTGTTGTATCTCCATCTCCGTGACGGAGGCATCTCTCTGCCAGGCATACGACAGTTTCACATCGATAGGAACGTCATCCCAAGAGGGCACCCAGCCATAGCGCTCTCCCAACAAGCCACAAAAGATCTCGCAGTTGGAGATCTCGCTAAGACATAAGGCCAACACCTTGCCGCTCTTGGATTCCTCCTCAGTTACTCCCCAACGAAGATCCACGTCCACCAAGTGCAGTTTCCGCTGTGCACATTTCTCTCGCAGCTTGGGAATAACGTGCTTTACCAGATGATCCCTTTCGGAGTGCATGTCGGCGAAAGTAGAAGACAAAAAGAGGCGAACTGTTTTCCACGGGCCACAGTAATAGGAAGCAGTAGCAGTTGTCGAAGAGGCCGTTACAGGAGGAGATCGAGCTTGTGTCTCCGTTGCTAGCTTGGAATCCATGCCAAAAGTGCTATAGCTGCTCGTTGAGACGTAAGAGAATTGTTCTGGGACTTCATCATCAAATGTCAGCAACTGCACGGAGGTGGTAATGTGATCGTGGGCATTTTGATGAGAGCGGCCTTCCTCCGCCCCCATTCTACGGAGTGCGTCCTCCACATCTTTATGGCCTTTGCTTCGCGCCATTTCGAGTGCCGTTTGTGGACCTACTCGGTTGGTTTTCTTAGCGTTCACATCCGCTCCTGCTTGAATCAAGGTTTCCACGCAGGAGAGATGACCTTTTGCCGCAGCAAAGTGAAGAGCGGTTTGACCGTAACGTTTGCGATTGCGAAGGTTCACGTCTGCTCCCGCTTCCAGTAGGATACTTAGCACCACTTGGTGCCCTGCGTTTGCAGCCATGTGGAGGGGTGCCTGCCCAAAGCTATTTGCTTTGTTCAAGTTGGTTGTTTTGTTGGCCAACATACGAACGATTTCCAAGTGCCCTCCCTCCGCTATATTTAGCGGATGTACATCAGTATGTGTGTGGCAAAACAAACAAAAAGAGGAATTAAACGAGTAAAGTTAACTGTGCGTACCAGCAATGTGGATAGCAGAGTTACCATCTCGCTGCTCATAGCGATTGGCATCAGCGCCATGCTCCAACAGACAATAAACAGCGCTTGCAAAACCTTTCCTGGTAGCGATGGATAGCGGGCTTTCTACGCTAGCATCCACATTTGGTGATACACCTGTTCGCAACAAAGTCTCTACGATGTCGGCGTTATCTTGGGCAGCTGCAAGACGGATTACAGCACTAGATTCGTGTTCTCACTTAATCATAGCGGCGACATGGAAAGAAAAGAAGAACCAGAAGAAGTGGATATATACTCACCCCTGTTGGTTGTCAAGAGACCCAGAAGGACAGAACGGTAGCAACGTGCGAACAACATCGAGATGACCGCGAACAATGGCTGCTTTCAAGTAGGTAGCGGGGTCTGCAGCCTCACTGCTGTGGGCCATCCGATTCAAGCATCCATTCTGAAGGAGCTTCGTCAACAACTCAGCATTGCACGTTTGCGTGGCCACATCCAACTCGTTCTTCTTGACCTGCGCAGCAACGTCTCGGTTGTATACAATGGGACACAAGTAATCCACCACTAACGCGTTGTAATGCAGAGCAGCGGTTGTCATAATCGTGTAGCCGTTTTCCACCGTGTTTAAATCTGCATCATGATATATTAACGTTTGAATGGCGTCCAAGTGCCCGTTTCTTGTGGCCAATTGAAGGGGACTTCGTGGACCTGTTGGGTTGCCGTTCTGTGCATTGATGTTTGCTTCGTGTGATAGCAACAACTCTATCACTCGAGCATGGCTGCATATAACTGTTAATATTTCTGCTCCGTGAAAAAATGAGGAGAGAAGAAGAGAACCCTTTGAGTGAAGCAATTTGCAACGGCGTCTGGTTAAAGCGACGAGGATTAGGTGCGTCGACCAGAGCGCCATGACACAACAACAAACGAGCAGCATCAACATGACCCCTCAAGGCTGCGATATGCAGTGCCGTCTACGTATACATCAGAACCGTTATGAACGGTTAGCATGTTCCTATTTCGCTCCTTCGAAGTGAAGATCGAAAGGAGAAAAAAAAACAAAGGGGCTGCACCTGTTGAGCATCGTTGCGACAGTTGACCTCAGCACCAGCGTCAAGCAAGGCTTGGATAATCTCGCAACGTCCTCGCCACGCAGCCACATGGAGAGGCCTCCATCCCTCCCATGGAAACTCGTTCTTTACGCGCTGTTGATGCCCTTTTCGCCTGCCGTTAGCAGTCGCTGCCGGTTGTCCCTCTTTCTTTCTCTGCACTTTGATGGCATTGAGGTCAAGTCCTGTTTTCGTGCCGTGTTTCAATAGTCGTCTTACGTCGCTAACTTTCTCTGTTCCATTCCCCAACACGAAAAATGAGAGGAGAACAAATAAAAGAGCAAAATGAAGCAGTATTAAGTTTAAACCTTTGTTGATGGCGTCCAACAGCCTTTGTTCTGGCGAAGTGGAGGAGGACGAGGAGCTGCTCTGTGGAGTCGTTGTGTCTGCTGCTACTCCGAAATCAAAGCTCGGGCGATCGTGAAGCAGCCCATCAAAGTATGAGGGAGACGCTTCCACAGCAGCTACAACCTCTTTGTTTCTGTCCCCGCTGTTGCTCAGCTGAACGTGAGAAGAAGCCAACAACGGCTCTTCTGTCGTCGTCTGTCGCACTACTGGCGAGGAGCCACCCTCGTTCTCCGACCATTCCTCTCCTTCGCCTAACTCTTCTTCTCCTTCTTCCTCCTTCACCTTCTCTTTCTCCAGCAGCGCTCTTTTGTGTCTTCTTTGTCTTCTGCTCCAACCCACTGAAGAAAGGGCCGACGTAGCGCGTCTCTCCTTTCTTTCTCGTTTGCGGTCGTTGGAGTTGGGGCCGAGGTACCTCCCTAAGGCACCTTCCCTCCCGGTGTGACCCTGCCGTGGCTGTTGTTCGGCCGGAAGGAGGCCCGCCATGAACGGGTGTGGCTGAAAGATCCCTGCCAGCCAATCCATGCTGCTAGTGTCTTACCAATGCTTTGCCCTAACGGACTTTGGCTACAAATTACTTTTGGGGCTTTTGGGGGTGCGGGTTGGGTTGGTTACCACAAGTTGGTTTGTGTTGCAGTCCTTGCCACTGGAAGAAGGCTTGGTTGTTGGTGGTTACTCCCATTGTAATGCCCCACCACCACCAATGTGGTGGTTTTATTTTGGAAGGGAGGGGGGGAGGAGGGTTTCTTTTTTTCTGTGAATAAGTATTGCCAGGGAGGAAGGGACACGCGTACCAATGGTATCCCCCGCCGGTAGTACCACCCCTTCTCACTTTCCTTGGTTTTTGGCAAATTTCCGCCGCAGGACTGCCCCCCCCCCCCACGTGCCGTTATGCGAGTACATCCTGGAGAGAGAGAGAGAGAGAGAGAGAGAGAGAGAGAGAGAATACAGTGCAAAAGCAGACGTTAGGGATGACGGAAGCAAAGTTGCAAAGTTTACTCTTTGGTTTGGTGGTGTAAACTTCGCTTCCACTGGGTGCAGACCTGCACTAACTCCTGCCAAACGTCGTCGCTGAGCTTTTGGATATTTGAAGGTGTGTCTTCCTCCTCCTCTGTTTCCTCCAACGTCATGCCGTCATTGTTGCTGGCAGAGGATTCAGCAAAAGCCAGCAGGTCGTGAATGAGCTGAGGGTTGGCTTCGAGGTACTTCCAACAAACAGAACGAAGCTTTTCGGCATGATAGAGCAGAGCGGCCTGGAACAGCAGCCACACGTTCTCCGCGTTGATGAATGCCAACAAGCGTTCCTCGCATAGTTGCTTCAAGTAGTCCAATGTGTAGAGATTGGCTACGGAGAGCAGCTCAATGGTGTCGTTCGGAGACAGAGCGGGAAGACATTCCACAGCATCCGTGTAGAGAAATTCCATCACGAGCATGAAGATTGAATGTGGAATGGAAGGCACCTCTATCTGTTTTTCTCTGCTTTCCTTCATGCCTCCCATGAACATGGCTTGGAAGTGAGGGCAACGCGCGGCAATGATGACCTTGTGCCCTGGTACAATCACACCCTCCACTACGAACTCCACATCGCTGAATTGACTTGAGCCTAATGCTCCTTCTTTCAAGTCATGTCCTAAGTTCGATGCCACCTATTATAGGTGTGTTCAGAGTTAGAGAAAACCACTGCTTCTTTCAACGCTAAGGCAGAGAAAAGGGGGAGGAACAGTACTTTGGTGTTTTGCATAAGAGAGGAAAGGGCGGGCCTGAAGGCGGTAGAAATGTAGTCTTTTACAGTACGAAACAGTTCGGTGGCGTGGGGTGGACATTGGGCCAACATGTCACTATAACAAATTTCTACCAAGTCGACAGCAACATCATATTTCATGTCGGTTATTTCTAATAGAGTAGAAGAGGAGTCCCCAGAGGAACCCCCTAAGTATTTCTCTAAAAGCTGTCTAAATCGAGCAGATCGCGCAGCAAGCATGACCTTGTGGCACTGTATCTGTTTATTCTCTTCGTTGGGAAAGCAAAGGGTCAAATCGGTGAACTCTCCGCTCAGTAATGCACTTCGCAAATCAGATTGGAGCGAGTTGCGTTTTCCTGAAATTTAAAATAGCAAGGCGTCAGGCAAATGATTCTAAACACATAACTGGTGCAAAAAAAAAAAACAAAACAAAACAAAACAAAACCGCACATAATACCTGTTTCAAAAGTATTTACACAAAGCTCAGGTTCCTTATTTTTTCCTTCAAAACAACAAAACAGCTTTGTTCCTATCAAGTTCAATGAAGGAGAACAGAGAGAATCTCTTTGCATTTGCTTGCCAAGGTTACGTTGGCCCTAAAATTAAAGGAATAGCAATTTCAAATGAGCAAAGTAAAGACAACCAACGTAAGCACCAAGATGCCAAACCTCTTGACACCGCCACGTGGATGTGTCCACGTCCAAAATGCGAATGTTATCAATAAAGGAATCAAACATTCCTCCTGCCACATAGTACAATTGAGACCCAACTAGCGTTGCCGCATGGCCACTGCAAGGAGATACCTCATCTCCTCTAGTCTGGAAAATTTTTGTTATAAAAGAAACGCGAATATTAAGACCGGGAGGTAGAGCTTTTAGGACTCTAGAAGGAAAAGAGGGTCTACCTGTAGTAAAGTACAGTGGACCGTTGGCCCAGGATCAAGCACATAAAGCTGATTGAGCATGTGTTCCCCGCAACCTCCAAACACGTATAGTTTGGATCGCACTTGTGTGGCTGAATGCCATGCTCTGGCTGGGAACTGGTCTCCAGTAATGCTTGCCTTACTCCAAGTCAAGGTTTCTTTTTGGTAAATAAATAGAAGGTGAATATCAAAAAAATAAAAATAAAAAGAGTGGATAGTGAGTAAGCCTACCACAATTTAAAATGTAAATATCATCGAAATAGGAGCTAGATTCATAACCACCAATGAAAAAGATCTGGTGACCAAAACGGGTGGCGCTATGTCCACTTCGTTTAGATGGTTGGGAGCCATGGACCTTTGGTTTTGCCCAAGTGAAAGTAACTAGAACAAATAAAGGCAATGACAAAGAAAGTAAATAAAAATGAAGAGGGAGGGAGAGGGGAGAGCAAACCGGTGTCTAGGAGGAAGAGATCACTGAAGTGGCTGGTGTTGTCACATCCGCCAAAGAAAAAGATGTGATGATCATGCAACACAGCAGAATGCATGGTACGAGGTGCCGGAGCATCCCCTTTACATTCGGGACGGTACCAAACCGAGGAGTCAGTATCGAAGACGTGGAGGTCATTACAATAGGTTTTGCCATCGTAGCCACCAAATACATATAGCTTTGTGCCAACCTTGGTCGCCGTGTGTCCGCTGCGACGACAAGGTGCGTCTCCGCGTGTATGCCGTCGCTTCCAACGAATTTTAAGGTCTGTAGTCCAAGCATACCAACAAAAGGAAGGAAATGCTCTCAAAGTTAAACGAAGCAAAAAAAAAACACACACGTACACACAAAAGACGAGCGCAAGTACCTTCTCGAGCCTTGAAGAAAGGGGTAATTCCCACGTTATTCCTGCTGTTTACATCTGCTCCTTGTTCCAACAGAAGTCCTGCCATATCGATATGACCAAAGGAGCAGGCCCGATGCAAGGGAGTGCAACCCATGGCGTCCTTGGCGTTGATTTCCGCGTCGTTCTGAAGGAGAATGCGCGCGATTTCAGTATGACCTCTACTGGCAGCTTTGTGTAGCGGCGTCTCGCCAACGCTGGATGCCCAAGACGTGCGCAGCTGCTTATCACTGACCAACAACTGTACAATGTCTTCATAGCCAAAAAAGGCTGCCAAATGTAGCGGCGTATCATCCGTCTCTTCCCCGCCGAACCGTTGAGCAGTAGCAGCACCTGTGTTGGTTTTTTCATATCGCAATTAGTGTTGTGGGTCAGCAAGAGGATACGAATTATTTTTTTAAAAAAAGAAGGGAGCTGGCGAGAATAAAAGGAGGAGAAGCGAACCTCGCTCAAGGAGAGCCTTCACACATTCCACGTTGCTGGAACATACAGCAGCTTGCAGCGGGCCAAATCCATTGTTGTCAAACTGACCCAGCACAAGAATTAAACAGCCCAGTTCTTCTGCTCTTTTGTTGGTTTGTTACCGTCAGCGTCACGTTCAAGCGTTAATGCAATGTAAAAGGAGGAGAAGAACTGAACTTATTGAGCAACAATCGGACAGAGGCAAGGTTACCACCACCAGCAGCGATGATTAGTGGGCTTTTGCCGTGAAGGGCGTCCAGGTTGGTTAACTGCCACGCCTTCACTGGGTTTAGCTCGTTCGTCAGCAAATACTCCAAAATGTGATGGTCTGGCAGGCGTGCGGCCACATGTAGTGGTGTTCCTCGCTTCGCATAAGCAGAAAGAGAGAGAGAGAGAGAGAGAGAGAGAGAGAGAGCAGAATCAGCACAGTTCTTTAGGAAACACAAGAGTGTTGGGGACTTACCCCAACAAAAGAAAATTCGAGGAGAGTGGGGTCTTCTTCGAGCGCGGCTTTAACGTCCTGCAAGGAGGAGGTCTCCACGGCGTAGTGAAGCAGAGTGCGGTTTTGTCGTAGCTTATGCTTAAGAGCAGTAGGCGCTGCTGCTTCCTCAACTCCTTTTAGGCGAGCCGCAGCAACGGCCTGCTTCCTCGCCTCGTTCAAGCTTTGTGTATAGTAGGCTTCGGGGGACAGCAGAGGAGGCAGCGTGAAGGCTCGCGAGGCCGACGGCACCATTTCATTGAGGACTGCAGCGGTTGAGATCGCGGTGTTCGGTGGTGCGGCGGTCTCGGGCAGGTCACGCTCCGGTTGTTGGCTGGAGGAAGAAGAAGCCTCCTGTTGTTGCACCTGTTGCTGCTGGGCGCTACCACCCGAGAACGCTGACAGATCGAACACGAAAGGTATGCCCGCCATCACTGGTGGCTTGGCTTGTGGCGAGTCCGTTCGGTTGTGGGTGATGAAGATCAGTGCTGCTTCTATGGCTTTTTTTTTTTTGTTACCCGAAAAAATTCCTGGAAACTATTTGTTTGTTGGAGGATTCCAAAGAAGAGAAAAGCCTTCCAACAACCCTAACCCTAGTACCCTAAGATTGTTTAGCAACACAAATAACTTTATCTTTACAAACGCAAACGGTTTTACTGGCCCAAAGGGAGCACAAAGAGACTTGCGTGGCAAAACATATCACCCCTGCTGGCCTGGGTGTGGAGCGTGCTGCGAAGCCACAATGTGCTCCACATGAACCGGTTGAGGGTGGTGTGAAGTACCACTCAGACCGCCACCGGCAGCTGCAGAAGGCATGGGAGGATTGGTGGAAGCAGAAGAATTAGGTGAGGAAGAAGACCCGGAAGAAGATGCTTGATGGAGGAGGTTCCACTTCCGAACAATCTTATCCAAAATGGCTTTTACCTCGTCGTCCCTCATCTCGTACCACACGGTATAGAGTTGGAGGATAGTATTAATGACCCGCCACACTTCCTCCATGTCCACGTTCAACCCAGCAAACCAAGGCCGTAGCGCTGCTGTCCGGTTCTGAGCGGTGGCAGCCATCAGGATGGTTGCTAGAGCAATAATATGCGGTGGATGCATCAGAGCGAGGTCCGTGCGGTATACATCGTTGACAATATACCAGGCGGGTTCTAAAAGGTCTGACTCGCCACAGTCAGCCAGGAACATGGTGAGCGGCCGATAAGGGTGATACAGCACCATGTAAAAATCCATTTCCTCTATGATGTAATACTCGGCCTCCAACACGTCATCCATTCGGTATGGCCAATTACGATCTTTTAGAGAAGAGAGGGAGGGAGAGAGAGGGAGAGGGAGAGGGAGAGAGAGAGAGAGAGAGAGAGAGAGAGAGAGAGAGAGATGGCGAAAGCGAGAAGTGACGAGGAAAGCAAAGTTGGGCGTTAGTGTGACCTGATAAGAATAGTGAAAACATGTAAAACCGAACCAATGCTGTGCATGGCTTTCTCAAAAATACGGGCATGGGTGATGCACTCTTCGACCTTACAGGCCAGGTAGAGACAGGTAGGAGCGATTAATCGAGGATCAAACTCTGAAAAACTATTACTGTAAAGCATGAAACTCCCTCATGTAAGAAACCAACTATGGGTAGGAACAATTACACGAAAAAAAAAAAAGAAATGGCAGCAGCCCTGTACGTACAATATGTAAAACCTTCGAAAGAATATAGTGGCAGAAGCTATGACCCGTTGTCGCAACGCGATCTTCTTTCCCAACAGCTGCAAGACTGAGAGAAGAGAGAGAGAAGAGTTTATGAAGATGTTAAAAAAAAGAACGAATGAACAATGAAGTGTAAAGGAGGAACAAAGTACCATCGCTGTAGTAAATGCGAGCTTTGGTTATCTCCTCAGCGGTTAAATACTCTCTGTCTCTAGGATTGCATTTGCTGACTTTGTCATCATCTAGTTGCCAGTTGCGGCTTTGTTTTTTTAAAAAATAGAAAAAATTGTACATATTCAACGAACAGAAATATCAAGCAATCACAAATAAAGAGCAGCATACAATTGCGATGAAGCCCAGAAGTTGGCAGCCATAGGCAAGCAAGTGCGCTTCCTGTAGCGGTGTGTGTGCTCTCCCGTTCCCCTTTCTTTCTCTTCTCTGTTCGAATGACGTCACAAATGATCATAAAAGGGAAAATAATCGTCACTTTTTCTTCTCGCCGTGCCCCACAAGGTAGCTGCAGGGAGGAGGAGCCAAAGGCTGGCTTATGCTGCTGCCTCTCGCCAGTGCGTTCCAACCAGAAGGAGGTTAGCACTAAGCTCAGAGCAAGCACAACAAAAGCATAACGAAACGTTTTTTTTACAGAGAAAGGAAAATTAATATAATCACACTGAGGAAAGCAAACGGTCGGTGAGGGTAGGAATGTCGGTGGATGGGAACAACGTCCATTTGTGAGAAGGAACGCCTGCTGCACTGAAGGTGGCTACACATCGTTGGACGGCATCCTCCGAAAGGGAAGTGGAGGTGACGGCATCTGCGCTGCTTTGGTTTACGTGGTGAATGAACACATGAACCACTTGCTCTGGATAACGGCCCGCCACCTCCGCATAAACTGCATCCAAAGCAAAGTGTTGTTGTCATAAGCTGATGAAGAACAAAGGAAAAAAGAAAGAAGAAGAAAAAGAGCAAGGAGGGTAAAGTTACTTTCTGGGTCCGATTGGCCATCATCACCCACTAATATATAACGTCGAAGAGGGTAACTGTGCATGATGGCATCAATGTGGTGCAACTTGTGCTGTATGGGAGCAGAGAAGAAACGGAAAAACGAAGTCCAGTCGCGATCCATTTCGTTAAGGTGCCAGCTGCCCTCCGGAAAGCCTTCCTCCTTCAAAAAGTCATGAAGTGGCCGAAAGAATTGGTAGGGACTTCCAGAAAGATAATGAAAGGCCACATCTCTGCTTTCTTGTTTCGTCTCCTTAAAGGAGAATGGCTTCTTCTCCTCCTCTGCTTCTTTTTGGCGTTGGGGTTGTTCTTCCGGACGGAATGACAGCGAGTAGGGAGGGTTGGTGGAAACCATCAACCCATCCTTCCACTGCTGAAACATTCGGGCAATGCCTCTCACCTCCTCAAACGGAAGAAGAAAAGTGCTGCTCAGCATTCTGCTCCCATTCAACACCCCTATTCATAACAATCGCCGTTGAAAGTCACTCACAGAACAATGGAGGAAAGACGGAAAAGATACCCGAGTCTCGCTTACCTGTAATACGGCAAGTATCATCGATGTCGGTAATGACACTGATGCCATTAGCCTCCAACACATGAGAGCGACCCTCAAAGACTCTGCCGTCGTCAGCCTCCACACTGTAACGCACCTTCCATCCACCTTCCTCCCTTCAGAGAGAGGATCAGAAAAAAGCAAAAAAAAAATGAAAAACGTACTCAAAGCGGAGGAGGTCGGTCAACATGCTTTGATTTGCGTCGTCCTCCTCAAAGCGGAGCCACTCCTCAAAGTGCCCGTTGCTCCTCGACACTGCCGTCAAAGGATGAGCCGTGGTAGTGCCATTGGCCCAACGCAACCTCACAGTGACCCTCTTCCCGCTTTCGTTGTCCACCAAAAAGTGCCACACCCTCTCTCGAAAGAGAGACGCCAAGGAGGTCTCAGGGATCGTGGTCGTGTTTGAGGGCCGTCCCACCACGGCCTCCACCAGAGAGAGCATAAGATCGGCCACAAAGCCTCTTGTCTTGCTTTCTTTCTCCTCCTCAAAGACGGAGCCGTGTATGTGGAGGTTCAGGGACAGTCGTTGGTTAGCAGTGGCAACAGTTCCCTTTGGTGCTGCTGCCGCTGCCGTTGCTATGGTGGAGAGAGTAGGGAAGAGCGTGATGCTCTCATCTGCGCGAATGGAAGTGGACTCCCACCAGTTGTACAGCCTTGGTAGCCCTACCGCCATGCACAGGATGAGTACTGCCCACCACACCACCACTGGAAGCAGTCGTCTTGGCCGCCGCGCTCCCTCCTCCATCTCTTTGTTCTCTTTCTTCTCTTTTTTTGTTTTGTGGTGCCAAATAAAAAAAACAAAGTTTGTCTTTCTCTGTGCTTCTATGTTTGGAGAGAGAGGGAGAGAGAGGGAGAGAGAGAGAGAGAGAGGAAAGAGGGCTAGCTGGGGACATCCGCTGTACTCTCGTTGGCAGCGTGCGGTGGTAATCCAGCGGCAGGAATGGGTGTCTCTGGGAATGGGTTTAGGAATATTTTGAGCCTGCACCAAAGAGAGAAAGGGAAAGAGAGGACAGGGAGAGAAAGAGAAAGAGAGAGAGAGAGAGGAGAGAGAGAGAGAGGAGAGAGAGAGGAGAGAGAGAGAGAGAGAGGAGAGAGAGAGCGATAGAAGATTACGAAGTAAAAAACGAGAATGAGTATGTGAAATGCCACGTTCCAGAAACATATTATATGGAAAGAAGGCATTAGATAGGACTAACCTGAAGGCATCCACGCCGTTGAGGTAATAACGACATAAACGCTTGTCTTTGATGAAGCCCAACTTTTCGTACAACGCCAGAGAGCCTTTGTTTGTGACCTCTGTTTCCAGCACCACTTCCTCGCACTCATCCTTTTTCATTTCGTCGATGGCTCTCATTACCAATACTGACCCTGCAGTACCAAGTCATGCGTTAGGAGTGATGGCTAAGAAGGGAGAGAAAGGAGATAAGAGCGAGAATGAGAGGAGCAATGTACCAATGCCACGTTTGCGGTAGTTATGGTCGACAGCCAACATTGCAATGTAGCCTCTGTAGACGCCCCTGTGACTATCCAACTTACAAACAATGGAGCCCACTATCTTGTCTGTCTCTGCGTCATGAGCCTTTTGTTTGATGCAAACGCCCCCCCAAAAAAAAGTTCAGCACATGAGAGAAGTAGTCGAGAATAATAGACTGCAGCAGTACCAGCACGCAAAGCTTTGGCCATATGCCGATGAAGTAGCGATAGGTGAATATGGAGTAGGGTTCGGACAGGTCTTTCTCGAAGAGGGCCATGATCTCCGGCATCTGGTCCTCGTTTTTGTAAAAGTCGTAACGAATGCCTGGTGTGTCCCGCGACAACTGTTCATCTCTTTGGAGGAGAGAGAGAGCAAAGGAGGATAGTGAGATTAACCACAAGAGAGAGAGAGAGAGAGAGAGAAGAAAAGAAGCCAACTTGTTTTGAGTAGCAGGGGGAGCATTAGCGTTGGCGTTGCTGCTCTTGTTGGCTTTGGTTTTCTTCTTCCGTCGGTTTCTTTTCTTCTTTGTCGCGTTCTTTTCTCCTTGGTCTTGCTCGATATTTACAGGAGATTCTTCGTCCTTCTTCTGCCCAGCGCCCTCTCCAGCAGGGGCGGGTTGGGGGAGGTCAGCTTCACGCAGCAGACTCGCCGCCGCCTCCACAGCCGCTTGGCTCATTTCTTTCTTCCCTTCTTTTTGTTGGCTAGAGACTGAAGGAGGAGCAGGTTTTGACCAGTTCATGAGCTCGTTCATTACTCAGGAAGACGATTCCTCCAGACAATGACCAAACGAGGAGCAGATGAGGCGGACAGCAGAAGGGGGAGAGAGAAGAGAGAGAGAGAGAGAGAAGAGAGAGAGAGAGAGAGAGAAGAGAGAGAGAGAGAGAGAGAGAGAGAGAGGGGAGAGAGAGAGAGAGAGAGAGAGAGAGAGAGAGAGTGGCAGCAGAAAGTAGAAAAGAGAAAACACACACAAAAAAACGGGGAGATTAACAATGGTGCGATTGGTCATATTTGCATTTTTCTTTTATAAAAAAACAAACAACATAAAAACAAAAGGGGGTGTGAGGGGAGGACGGTGCAAATAGTGGGAGTTGCATCGTCCGTTTCAACTGCGAGAAGAAAACTTTTCGTCCATAAGCGTAAAGAGGTGCACGATTAGCTCTGCTTTCCGTTTGTCGCCTCTCAACTGAGATGTGGAGGTAAAAACAGCAAGTGGTAAGTAACAGAATGAAAAACAAAGTGAGGAAGCCATCCGAAACAAAGAAGTGGCATGCGCACCAATTCCTCAAAAAGTTGCACCAATTGTTCCTTTTCCAATCCCTCTAGCCGCTTCATCAAAGCGTTGGTCATTCGTTTGATTTCTGTTTCGTCATAGCCCGTTTCCTCTTCCTCCTCCTCCTCTTCCCCTTCTTCTTCCTCTTCCTCCTCACTTGAGCGGTCCGAGTCGTCTTCCTCTTCCTCCTCTTCTTCCTCTCGTACTGCTACACCAGGCAGGCGCTTGCCCTTTGACGCTGCTCCGCTCTCCCCCTCGGACTCTGACTCATCCTCTTCGTTCGACTCGCTGTCATCTTCTGAGCCAGAAGAAAGAGTGAGGTCCACAACGTCGGAGCCATCTTGATTTTCATCTGTTCCTCTACTTTCTTCTTCCTCTTCTTCCTCGCCTTCCTCTTCTTCCTCACCTCCTTCTTCTTGAGCTTCTCCTCCTTCCTCTTCCTCTTCCCCTTCTTCTCCCTCCTCCTCCTCCCCTTCTTCCTCTTCCTCCGCTTCCTCCTCCTCACCTTCTCCTTCTTCTTCTTCTTCTTCTTCTTCTACCTCCTCTCCTTCACTCACCTCCTCATATTCAACTTGTTCCTCCTCTCCCCCTGTTGTTTTGTTTCGTTTTTCGTTTGAAAAAAAAAATACCACAGTAAGTAGCGAACACAGCAAACAACAGCAACAACAATGGAGCGAGTGTCATACCCATAGTGGCTACTCGCTTGCTGATGTCCTCTCCTTCCTCCTCTCCCTCTCGCTTTCGTTTCAACATGGTAGTGAAGGGCTGGCGTGGTAGGCCTGATGATAAGCGGTGCAGCCGAGGAAGGAGCCTCCGTCTCTTGCTTTGTTGCAGTGCGTACTCTTCAACACCCTAACCTAGCGAGCGGGGGGGGGGGGGCGAGCTAGCCGTTTGCTTTTTTTTCTTTTGTTTTATTTCTGATTTTTTTTGGTCGACAGCCAGTCCGCTTTTCGGGTCGTCACGGAATCTGCCTTTTGCTTCTCCGTCTAACAACAAGCAAATAGCCTGCTGCCGCCGCCGTGGGAACAGTTCTGCTGCTGGCTATTGTTCTTCTTCTGTTCCCCCCCCTTACCTGCTGCTGCCAGTAGCAGAAGAAGTAGTAGTAATGGCTGCCCTCCATGAGAATAATTCCCTGTCCAGCTTTGCTTTGGTGGGGTCTTTGTCTTGACGTTGTTTGTTGTGATTCTTCTTCTTGGCTTATCCCTCTTGCAAAAAAAAAAACCTTACCTCTGTTGCTGCAGTGGGAAGAGCTCGACAAACCAACGGCTGGGTTTGGTGAGGAGCCTCTCAATGACGTGCTTCAAAGGCAATGGAAGGAGCTGTGCACTTTGTTGCAGGAGGAGGGCGGCTGCACCAACCTTTTGTCCTCCATCCCTGACCTGACCTTGGAACGGGGGACAGGCCCGGATGAGGATGCGCGGCTTCTCTTTGCGCAAATGATGCTCGGCAGCTTTGCTGTGGTGTCCAAAGCCCCTCTTGCCGTGTCCAACCAAGAAACAGCAGCGGAGGTGGCCCAACACTTGGCCCCATTTGCGGACGTGGCTTTCTTTTCACCCTCCGCAACGCCCCACCAACACTCTGCGCCGGTGAGGGTTTGTCACGAGCTGATCGTGGCCTTTTCGGAGGTGGAGGCAATCCAGGCCACGCGCACCACCACGAAGCACCTCTACGCCACCATCCACAAGAGCATACAGATGACCAACCTGCTGTTCTTTGGCGTGCGTTTTAGCAACCCAAATGCTCTGGCCGCTGTGCTGCGATATCTTTCCTCCTATTCTTCTTCCAATTCTTCGCCAGCCACTTACATAGGAGGACGATGGGGAGAGCCGACCCCCTATTACAGCCCCGACACTGTGCAGCTTATGGAAGGGGACACGTTTGTCTACCATGGCTCGTTTGGTCCTATACAGATAGGCATTCCTCCTGAAACTATCAAAGTCTCCATGCGTAAGGTTTTTGTTGCTCCTTGTCTTCACTTTATCACCGTTTCTTTTATTGTTTCGTTTTTGCTCGTTCTCTCTCTCTCTCTCTCTCTCTCTCCTCTCGTTGCTGCTGCTATTGTTGCCTCCATTTTTCTGTATTTTCTTCTTACTAAAGAACTAAAAGGGAGCCAGTGTACCACAAATCTATGTGCTACCTCCACGCCTCTTCGAAGATGGGGTGAACTATGGCGACGTCGAGTTTCCCATCTATTTCAATTTTTTCATAAAGAAGGCATTCATCGATCCCAAGTTCAAGGTTAGGATGATAGGCACTGAGGACCAGCTCGAAAGAGTGAGGATTTCCTTTCAAGAGTCAGTCTTTGGGCCAAAGCCAGAGCATCTTTACATGGATGAAGACATTGCTGATTGCAGGAAAGAAGCGGGGTACGCGGTGGACTTCTTGGCAGAGCGAGGCTATCTTGCTTACAAGGACAAGCATGGCAATACTCCTCCCGTCACGCACTTTGCTGATTTTTCCCCATACGATGAACATGGCGTTGTAGACATAGCCCACCAGTACGAGCACAATGGTGTGCTTGCCTGTCTTTTTAGCTCATGCCTGCTTGTCGCTATTATCCACATTCTCATTCTTGCATCATTGCTATCCAATCCTAGGTGTTTCAAAGGTAGTTAAGCTTAGGATTGTGCATGTCAACGACCTGCTCTGCATTTATGAGGACAACAAATTATGTGGAATACTGGAAACTTATGTTCAGCGCAACGATGCTTCAAGTTTCAGTGAGAGCCGGGAAGAGCCGGTCAATATGCGCGAGAAACAGAAGGAAACCATGGAAGAAGAGAACAAATGTCTGCCAAGTGAAACGACCGGGTTGGAGATGAAGGTCGAAAAGCCAATATTCGAACCGCCTGTTCTCGGTGTTACATTCATAGGCACGAGCCATGGCTTTGATCCTGCTGGTATTGTCTTCTCCTTTCCTACGCGTTATTTTGTAGTTTTTTCTCCCCGCTCACAAATGCGTCAGGCAAAACAACTGGCTTTATCATTTGGATAAACGGATATGGAGTATTGGTGGATCCTCCTGTGGAGACACCAAAATTTTTGGAGGAGAACGGCATCAATCACCGATTCGTCAGCAAGGTCATTCTCACGCATTGCCACAGCGACCATGACTCAGGCCTCATTAGAATCATTCTTGGTGGTGCGTTATTTCTCGCAGTTGCCTGTTTCTCTTTTACATTACCTCATCTTTACTTGTGCTTAACACAGGCAGGAAAATCGAATTGTATACCACTAAAACTGTGAACGAGAGCTACAAGAGAAAGCTCAATGCCATAACTAACTTGGTGGACGTGCAGGATTATTATATCTTTCGGCAGGTGAAAATAGGAGAGGTCTACAACATTCTTGGAGCCAACTTCGAGTTTGATTATAGCTTCCACACCATTCCTACCGTCCGCTTCAAGCTTCGCTTCCACGACAAATCCATCAGTTACAGCGCTGACACCTATTATGGACCTCGCGTTTACGCCCAGTTGGTTGCTGACGGTATTATCAACTACCAACGGGAGATCAGCCTTCGCCAGTTCTTATTTGATGCCGATATGATCATCCACGAAAGCGGTTGTCCTCCCATTCACACCAGTATTTCGGACCTGAACGATTTGCCTACCGCGACCAAAAAGAAGATGTGGGTTGTTCATTGCTCAGGTATTCCAGAAAGGTATTTTTCTCCACCTTCTCTCTCCTCTCTCTCTCTCTCTCTCTCTCTCTCTCCCTCCCTCCCTCTCCCTCCCTCTCTCTTGATATATACCACCCACCCACCCACCCACCCACCCACACTCTCTCTCTCTCTCTCTCTCTCTCTTTTGCCCTTCTATCTCACTCTTTAATCCCATTTATCTACAGTGTTGGTCGTGAGGTATCCAAGGATAAATGCGTGAACGTAAAAGTGACTCACCTGAAGATCCCTAAGTGTGGAACTGAAAATACGGTGATCCTTCCTATATCCAAGTATCATCGCGGTTACGCCAAGGCCACCCGCCTCTTTAAAATGTTTTGTGACATTTGGTATTTTAGGTTTTGGCCGCTTCTTTGTTATTCTTCTTTTTACTTCTTCCCCTGTCTTCCTCTCTGAAGTATGTGGTTTTTCAAGCTCACAATAGCATCATTTTTCAGAAATATAAGCCCTAATAGGATGTCAAGGATGTTTTCGGCTTGCACCCAAGAAGCAATAAAAGCCGGTGAAGTGATAGTAAAGGCTGGGGAAGAAAGCGATACTTTCTTCCTTATTGAGCAAGGAAAGGTCAATGTCTACAACGAATATGGCTCACCTCAGCAAAAGATGATTCTGTCATTAGGCAGAGGTGATACATTTGGTGAAACAGCACTGATGATCGCCGACGGCAACCGCACCGCCACTGTCCGTGCTGCAACCGATTGCAAACTACTGACGCTAGCGGCGAAAGAGTAAGGCTCACAGCGTCTGCTTCTACCTCTCTTGCTTCGGGCAGCAAAGGTTGTTGACAAAAGATCTTTTTCCATTCTTTAGATTTAGGGACATAATGGCCGATACTGAAGTGGCTTACAAGCAACCGGTGCCCATCGACTTGGATCTCAGCAGAATTCACAAATATAGACCGTTCCTTCGTAACTGCCTCTCCAAGTCTTTCTTGTTCAGCAAGCTAAAACCAGATCAGCTGGAGTCCATCGCTGCAATTATCGACGATGAGAGAGTCTACGAAGAAGGCCAGACCATCTTCCAACAGGGCGATGTCGACGACAGCTCATTGTACATAATCAAAGAAGGTTCCGTCAGACTAGAGAAAACAGATCCTGGTGTGTGCGCTTTTTTCCCCCCTCTTGTCTTCTGCACATGCTCATTTCTGCTTTCTAGGGGTGGAAAATGCGCCTTCAGTGGAGTTCATGAGGTTGAGTGAGGGCGAAAGCTTTGGAGAAATGTCGCTGATAACAGGGCTACCAAGGACGGCCTCCGCCATCGCGAACAAGCGTAGCGTGGTCCTCTCCTTGCGAAGGGAGGACTTTACGAGTGTGCTCAACAAATACCAGAACATCCGCTATCACATCACCGCGCTTGTGTCGGAGAGGTTGAAGGAAACACAACGCGTGGACCGACACATTCAGAGACATCTCAGCTCCCAGAACGTTTTGGCTGTGGCCGCTGCTGCCTCTTCCACCACCTCCTCCTCTTCCGCTGCGAGTACCACAACCACCACCACCACCACCACCATCACTGCCGTCGCCAGGCAAACCCTGCTCTCCACTGAAAAATGATCGTTGCTGCTCATCGAACCATCCACAAACCTGCAAACAAGTTTGTGCCACTATTTTAACTGAACTTTTTTTTGTTTTTGCCCTTGAGAGAGAGAGAGAAGAACACCTTTTTTTAAAAAAAAGAAAAGAAAAGAAAGAGAACCTCTTCTTCCTTCTCTTCTTGTTACGGAAAACAGACCGGACCCCCTTCCCTTTTTCTTCCCTCTATTTCCGTCGTGCTTTGCTGTGCTTTGCTTTCACTGCACAGTGGTCTTTTTGTAGCAGTGGTTTTATAACAACAACATGTGGCTTAACGCGGGACAAGTCTGTTTGGACACCAAATCATTGACTTCGGATGCAGGAGGAGGTACTTCTTTGGCTTACCGTGGTTTTTTTTAAAAAAAAGAACTGTTATTGATCGTCTTTCTGCATTGTTAATCAGAAGAGTTTAAGATCGCTGTGACTGTCTCAGAAACAGTTAAAGTGTGGTACGAGAGCACAACCTCTTCTTTACTTTGCTGGTCTTTTCTCTGTTTTGTAAATGATGTTCTTCTCTCTCTCTCTCTCTCTCTCTCTCTCTCTCTCTCTCTCTCTCTCTCTCTCTCTCTCTCTCTCTCTCTCTCTCTCTCAACAACGTAACGCCAACAAACAGGCCTGTGGAAGCGGTGGTTTCATACAAGCTACAACATACCGGAGAACAGCAGTTGGGACAGTTGTTGCAGGAGCTGCATGCCGACTCCACAAAGTTTCTGGAGCTGGTGGAGAACATAGATCTAAACGCCGTTGTTCTTGCTCAGGAAACGCGCAATGCTGAGGCTGGCAGCAGCTTTAACAACAACGCCCCTACCAGTGGCAGCACAAACAGCAGGCCTACTACTAACCCCGTTCCTTATTCTTATGGTTATGGGCTTTCATCGAATTACTCTTCCTCGTCTACTTCCTCTTCCTTCTCCTCCTCTTCTTCTGCTCCTTCGTCCTATTTACCGCGTAACTTCAGGCCTACTTCCACTATGACCACTCCTACTACTCTGACCACTGCTACTGCTAGTCTTACCCCAATTTTCAACCCCTTTACCACAACAACTAGCACCACCAACACTCCAAGCTATCTTAACTCCACCACGACGACACCATTGCGTGTTACATTGCCAAGCGCTAGCCTGAGCAACAGCAGCCTGGCGCCTGCTAAAGAGAAAGATGAGCAAGAAGAGGGCAACTCAACAATAGACATTCCCTCAGATCCTCTCCCCACCACCTTGCTCTCCTTGCAACAGGTCTTCATTTCGTTTTATGTTCTGCTCTGCTCTTTGTTTTGTGTTGATGTTGGCTTTTTGTTGTCTATTGGTTTTCTGTTCTTTGCTGAGCGTACCAACAAAATACCAACACAAACAGTTATGCGCTGAGAGCATCAAAAAAAGCGTTACTATAGACAACGTGGTAGAACTACTATCCGCCATAACTCAGCATTCACAGCCATTGACGGAGTATTGCTTGCAATTCCTTTCCAGAAACCTCAACAAAGTCAAGAAGACTAAGGCCTACAAGCTCATTGACAAGGATATTGAAACACTCATCGAAGGCCACTTAGTGCGCCGACCCAGAGTGAGACGGAAAGGTGTGGTAATGTCTCCCAAGCAACGAGACGGTCCTTTCTATCCATCTACAGGTTCACAGAGCCCCGCCTTTCAGGTGGCAGAGGCAAGTGCTCTAGAGGAGACTTTTTTTTGACCTGGTTTTTTTTTTTTTTTTGTGTGATCTAATGCTTTATTTGATCTCTCTCTCGCTCTCTCTCTCTCTCTCTCTCTCATAAAGGAATTCCAAGTGATAATACCATTGTTGCGTGACGAGGAAGAAGAAGAGCTTTTACGCACATGCAAACGACCAGCTGGCAAAATTAGCCACATAACGACGATAAGAGATGAGAAGGACAACAAGCAAAACAGCCGCAAAAGAACTTCTCCTGTTTATTCTCTGGAACACGATGCAGAAGAGGATGTAGTGCAAGCGCTTAAAAGGGTGGCTGCTGTAGTTGATTATTTGCATGAGCACGGATACATTCCACTTGCCGTTGCCTCTTCCAATTCGTATAGCTATATTGGATCTGGTAACCTATTTTTCCCTTCCTTCGTTTTCTTGAAGCACTTTCTAATGTACATTCACCAAACCAAATGAATGGAATGGAACTGGTCAGGCACACCAATGGCCACCTACCGGTGCAATGTGGACAAGAAGCAGATCTGTACAGAATCATTGATGAAAGGGCTATACCGCAAGGCTAGAGAGGAGGCAGAAGCACAAGGCGAAATGATGGGCATAAAAGTGGGCAAATTGCTGTCCAGCAACATCTCCGTGCATCAGCAGGGCACCCCACAGTCCTCCTCTTCTTCTCCGTACTACTACAGCCATACGGCCACCAAAACGCCGGTCTCCCAGACCTACTCCCCTGTCCGTGTCACCGTTACCATGGCGCTAAGCTATCAGGCCTCCCCTCCTGCTTTCTGATGTTCTTCCTGGGGGGTCAACCATTCTGAACTGAACCAAACTCCAGACCATCTTTGTAACGACTATAGCATACTAGTATACACTGTAGCTGAAAACGTCCACCCTCGTAAGAGCAAGAAGAACAAGAAGATGGAAGCGAAAAGCAAAAAACTGAAAGAAAGAATGAAGGAAAAGATGGCCCAAAAAGGGGAGAGCTACCGCCTCGTGGGGGAATATTTTGTCGACACCTGAAAGAAAATTTGTTGGCCTGAGGGGGCGTTCTCTGCCCCTCCCCCAACTCTTCTGTGTTTAACTCTTCTCTGCAGCAAACAGCACACAACACAAAAAAAAAACAGAGAGGACAGAACACAGAAGAGCGCGTTTCGTGGGAAAAAAAAAGGAGTGACCATCCCTAACGGCGGCCTCTCTCCACCTTACTTTATTCGTTGTTGTTGTTGTTGTTGTAAGCCAGAACCCTTTTTTTGTTCTTACTGTACAAAAATACAAACTACCAAAACCCATCTCCCACCAATCACGCATCCCTTTGTTGTCTTGCCTCTACCTTGATTTTTGTTGGTAAAAATTTTGCCTATTTATCAAAGCAATCGAACCTACCTCACAAAAAGCTTTTCTTTGCATTCATCCCCTTTTTAACACAAGTACGTTTCCCCATTCCTTTCCTGTCAACTTCATCCCTCTTCCTCGTTTGTCATCTCTTGTCTTCCTCTTTCGGCTTCGCTCTCTCCTCTTCTCTATTCTTAGTAGTCCTTATCTTGGTCCTTGTCCTTTTTCTCGTTCCTCTTTGTGTTGGGTTGCTGTTTGCCTGATGAAACCTTTTTTTTCGTCTTTGTAGCAGAGCAATAACATGGCATGGCACATTGACAAATGGATTCGTTACCGGATAGGCAAACCGATTGCTGGCTGCAAAATTATTCCCATCAAAACGCCGCTAGGCCCTCAATTTAATAACGAGGTACCTCCTGAGCACAGGATGGGACCAGAGAGACTTGTAAATATGTACAAAGAAAAATATGGAATAGTGATAGGTAACATCTTCCTCCTCCTCTTAACCTTGCCCCAACATTCGCCACCTTCTAACCGCTTTTTGAATGTTGGTTTCTGAACCTTCTCTCCCTTGCTCTCTCTCTTTCCCGCTCCCTCCCTCTCGTTCTTTTTCTCGCTCTCTTTCTCCTCATATAATAGGGTTAATAGTAGACTTATCAAACAGTGAGGTGAAATACACCGTGCCACCAACGATCGAGCTTACCTATGTAAAGCTACGTGCAGTGGCCAAGGTGATTCCTCCTCTTGAGTCAGTGGATGAGTTCATCAACCTTGTCTCTTCCTATCTCAGTAACAACCCAAATAACTACGTAGCTGTACATTGTCAGTATGGCTACAACAGAACTGGCTACATGATATGTAACTACCTCATGAGAAATCTAGGTTGGACCGCTGATGCCGCTTTGCGCGCTTTTGCAGCTTCTAAGCCCCCTGGTATCCGCCACGAGCACTTTAGAAAAGCCTTGTACGCCGAGGAAAAAAGGCTCGCCGCATTGCGGAGTGCTAGCCCCTCCTCTCCTGGCTCCTCTTCCTCTTCGCCAGCGTTTTCTTCTTTTTCGCAAACAACACCTTCATCGTTTCACCTTCCGCCAGCTGAAATTTCCTCTCCTGCAACAAAGAAATCATCACTATCTTCTGTATCAACCTCATCATCCCCCTCAACAGCACCAACACCCACATCATCAACAACTGCAACACATTCTTTGCCAGATTCAGCGAGGTCGGGAGAAACTTCCTCTTCTTCGGCAGGTGGCCATGAGCAGAACAATGACAGTGCACAGGCAAGAATTGCTGTTCTTTGTGATGGCGTGTAGTGAGTTGATAAACACCATTCTGACTTCTTCCCGCAGAGCTGAAACTCTACTCCTGTTGCAGCGGACCCTTCCTTCTCTACCACTTATGTCAACCGCCACAACCCGCAGCTCGGCCTCACAAGAGTCGCCCTTTCTTTGCGCATAACCAAGGCGATTGTGACGGTTGATGCTGTTGTGGTCGCTGGTCCTTTGTTTGACCCTACTCTTTTGTTTGCCTTTGTAAAATGCTCTTACATAAACCCTTTTTTTTTTGTTGTTACGGATGATTCTTTGTCTTAAACCCTAACAAGAAGAAGAAAAAGAAGAAATGAATGAAGACCAAACAAAACACATAAGAGAAAAAGAAACAAAACGAGCAAGAATAAAAAACAAGCAGAGAAAGAGTGTGTGGGAGAGAAATGTTGATGTTACTACAAGTTCTTGAGAGAAGGGTACAGTTCTACAGTTCGCTTTAAAGAGAGACTGGAGGTGCCATTTAAAGGCAAAAGAAGGTCATCGCTATCTGAAAGGCCTACAAGACCTTGCTGACCCAAAAATTCCTGCTGCGTTTTGAAGTAGAGAACTACTTTAAAGCCACGAGGGTACACTTTGTTCTTTTTGTCTTTGTGGGCTTTGTCTATTTCGGGTTGGGAGAGTACCACCTTGTTGCCTTCTATGAAGCCTGTGTTGATCCAAAAGTGCATCATTTTTTCCTGTGAAAAGATAGAGAGAGAGAGAGAGAGAGAGAGAGAAGAGAGAGAGCGCGCGCGAGAGGGAGGGAGGGAGGGAGGGGGAGAACAGAATGAACGAAAAATGCAAGAGATAAAAGAAAGGGGTGAGTTAGCAACCAAATTAAATCAAAGTGAAATAAATAGATATACGTACAAATTCAAACTTAACATCACCACAGAGTGGGGTATCATTGCAGTCCAGTATAAGTTTTTCTGGTGGGTCATCTTCATAATATTCAGAAGCTTGCAGCTCTATGTCCTCATGTTTCTGCCTTTCTTTGTTCTCTTGTAGTAGTTCTTTCAGCTTTCGCTGTGGAGCAGAAGAGTTAGGCACATGCAGCGAGAAAAATACAAACAAAAAAACAAACCTTGTAGGCGAAAAGTTGGGTGTGGCGCAATCCTTTAAACAGAGTAATGGTGAACTTAATTTCGGGGAGAACGTTCTTTGGCAAACCGTGCAACACTACACGAGAGAGGAATACCGGTTCGATGATGGGTTCTCCGTCTTTACAGCGCTTCTCAAAATAGTGAATGTAACGGATTTGACTAGGAATGGTCACTCCCTTTGTAGTACAGCAGAGGATTGAGTAAGCGAGTAGTATAAAACATAACGAGAATAGTCACGATACCTTTTGATTGTACGTTCGAGCGGCGGCATAGAACTTCATTGCATCTTCTGCCCTTTCCCAGTCTTTATTAAATATGAGCCAACAACAAATCATCAAGCCAGTTCTTCCCTTGTGTCGCAGGTAGAAAACATACATAGTTAGATAAATCTTAACAGCACCAGAGGAAAAGAGAGAGAGAGAGAGAGAGAGAGAACAGAAATCTATGAGGACAACACAACACAGCGAAGAAGAGGAGAGAGAAACGAGAGCGACAAGAAAAGTATATGACAAGGAAGAGAATAGGGAGCAAGAGTAAAGTACCTTTCCTGCCTTGCAATGAATGACAGCAAGGTTTTTGGGGTCCTGTGAGATCCAGTCCTGCACGTCCTCACAAAATCTCCAAATGTCTTCAAAATTGGGACAATTGTGGTCATCAAACGGAAAACGTGCCACTCGCCCATGAAACTTTTTGTGGTCGTAGGACCGTTCCGAGCAAAGATTATAAACCTGAAGAGAAATGGGATTGTCAATAAATGTAGAGAGCTTCTTCATATTGACCGATACAAACACGGTAACAGTCCTTGTGCTTGGTTTCCAAAAGTCTTTGGACTTCGGTCATCGGGTTACGGTAGATGGACTCAGATCCCTCTGAGGGAAAACCCATCGCCATTATGTTTTCGTTTATGTCTGCGAAGGAGAAAAGAAAGATAGAGAGGTTGAGCCCCAAGTGAACGAGCCTCGTTTCGCACGGGAAAAAAAGTACGTACAACTAAGGTCCAAGTCAAAGCCATCTTGAATGAACCGCCTCTTACTTTTGGAAACCTTGTGCTTGGCTTTTTGCAACATGGGTGTCTTTCTTCCGCTAACAACGTAACAACGGTCGTCTCCTCTCTGCCTGTCGTATTTGTCTCTCCAACTCTGCGGAGGGGGGGGGGGAGGAAAAAAGGGGTGGAAGAAAGACAAAAAAAAAACACAGCGAAATGAGCGTTGCTTTCAACCACGGTTGTTACACCCACACAAACGCACGCCAATACCAACAAACCGGCAACGAACGCACGCCGCCAAAAAAAAAAAATGCAGGGCGGCCCAAGTACGTTGGGTTTTCGTTGTTGCGCTTTTCCCTCTCTGTTCTTGCCGCCGCCGCCGCCGCCGTTCTTTTTGGTTTTGGGCTCTAAATAAGGGAATAAATAACGGGGGGGGGAGGGCAGTTAGATGACCCTAATCCTTTTAGCCCTAACCTTCCCTCCTTTATTCCTGTCCAACAAAAAATCCTTTCCATCCCCACCGTGGAGTGGAGGACACCAGACACCAACCTAACCCACTCGGGTTGGATGAGCATCACATGGCATGGCACAGAGGAGACGTCGTTAGTACAATCCACACATTTACAATCGCTTTAGGCTTCGTTTCTTGTTTTTCTCCGATTTGTCTTCCTTCTTTTTGGAGGCTGCAGCAGCAGAGGAGGAGGCAGAGGAGGTGGCTCTGTTGGCCGGTCGTTTCTTGGCAGCAGCGGAAGAGGTAGAGGAAGCAGAGGCATCAGAAGAAGAGCAACCAGCAGCATCCTCTGTGGCTGCAACGGCGGTCTTCTTTGGTTTGGCATGTATGCTGGTCATAAGGCGAGCATGTTTGGCATAGGCCTCATAGTCCTCCAGCAACAAGCGACCGGCCTCTTCATTCAGAGAAGACTCGGGGTTGGGGGTAATAAGCAAACATTTGACGATCTTCACGGAGAGAGGTGAGTGATTGAAAAGGAGAACGAATGGGGAGTTGGATATGTACCAAGAGAATGTGGCCAATGCCGAGGTCCTCCTTCCAGTCCCGCTTCAGGGTATTGACACAAATTTCTCCGCTGTTGGATACGTTGGGGTGGAATATTTTGGTCATGAAGTAGCCCTTTGGGGGCACTTGAGGAAACTCAGGTCCTAGACTCAGCCGCACCCTGAAAAAGCCGCCTTCGTAGGGTGTGCCAGCTTGAACACAGGGTTATTGGAAACCAGGTGGTGGTAGCGACGGAGAGCCGTGATGGAAAAAAGCTCATACAATCAGACAAAAGGTTGTAAAGGAACGGTAGGTAATGGGCCGTCGAAGCAGACTGGGACGGGGAGGGGGAGATACACACCTGGTCCTTCGATGGTGGCCTGTACGTCTGTAATGTCGGATTCGTTAGGAATCAACTTGATGCCCTCTGGCGGGGCTGTCACCAGCTTACGAAACTCGGTGGCTATTTTACGTAGCACGCTAGGAGCCAGGTTTTCTGAAGACTGCCCACAAAGCATTAAAAAGAACGTGGTGGTTAGTCCTTCAGCGTTTGAAGAGCATGCATGGAATGGGAAAAATAAGGCCAAACCATTTTTCGCCAAGTATATGCTCTTTGCTTATTGTTGTTGTTGCTGATGATGGTGATGATGAGCGGTCTGCTTATTTTATGAGAAGCGATGGCCAAAACAAAAAAAAACCCCAAAACAAGGGAGCCAACAGGAGGAGGAGGAGGGGCGGGAGGGGTGGGCCAACACAGAATAACGGTCTTTTTTCCCGCTCTTTTTTCGTTTTCGTTGTTTGAATGCGGGCGATGGGGGCCTGCACAGCCTGTGCTGCTCATGACCTGGGTTCGAGTCACCATGGCAACCCCCCCAAAAAAAGAGAACAAAGAGAGAAAAGGCAGAAAGGGGGATGTGGGAGGAAGAGCAACAGTTTCGGCAGAAGCTGGTGGAGCTGACGTTCCGTAAGCCCCCCATCTCTGCCTCGCGTATCAATGCCATCGCCAAGGAGGCGGTACAGTATCGCAAGCACCACAAACAAGTGGTGTCCGCAGTGGAAAAGTTTGTGTTGCAGTGCAGGCCAGAGTATAGATTGTCCTCTCTCTACATCGTTGATGCCATCTGCCGCTACTCTCGTTCCAAATTGGGGGACAAGGATGTTTATATTCCTCGTTTCGCTCGGGTATGTATTATTTCCCCCGTTTTTTCTACCCCTCTTCCCTCCAAACTCACCATACAAATACACCGACCCCAGCACTTTCCTCGCTCTTTTGCTCCCTTTTTCCAGTGTGTGGAAGAGGACAAGGTTCGTTCTCGCTCTTTCTTGCCACCCCTTATGTTGGTATTGTGCTTACATTTACTCTTTTTTGCCAAACAACGCCTATCTCGCCAAATGTTGCCGTTGAATACAGCCAAAGGTCGTGCGTGTGATCTCTCTGTGGGCAAAGAACCATATATTCCCTGAGTCTACTCTACGCGCCCTCAAAGAGCTATCTTTGGAGAAGACCGGTCAAGCCCCCGAGCTCTTGGACCAAGGTTTGTTCTCCCTTTTCAACCAACTGCGCTCCTCCCTGGCCAGAGAGAGGGTTGTAACCGTCTTTTTTAATCAGAACTCGAAGAACCGCAGCAGCAACGCTCAGACAGCCCCTCTCCTCCTGCGAAAGCTGCCAGCCCAAAAGAAAAGCATAAACAAGACCCTACTGCCACTTCTGTCGCGACTGCCAGCAGCACCACCGCAACACCCTCCACACCAACAGTCTTACCTTTTAGCCATCAGCCGACTTCGTTCACGCCCAATCAACCGCAAAACGAAATCCCATCATTACTCTTTAATCAACAACCATCCCAACCCATCCGACGAGATCCGCGACTTGCCACCGCTGATGTTATACCTTCTTCCTCTACTACTGCTTCTTCTTCATCTTCAATGTCCTCTTCCTCTGCCCCCTTCTCCTCCTCACCTTTTCCAACAGGCTTAGTCACCAATGGCCAAGGACCCCTACATACAACTGCTGACACTGCTGGATTCGTTTCTGGACAAAACTACCAACCATCAGCACAACCAATTTTCTTCCCACAACCAACCAACACTAGCTACCATCACCCACAACCGCCACTGGATGTTAATTCTTTCCTCGCTGCCACAGCAGTCGCTGCTCAAATGGGACCAAATGTGGCTACTTCGCATTCGACCCTTGGTTCGAGCTTTATGGTACCCCAATTTGACTATGGCGAGGATGAGGATGACGAGACTCGTATAGCTGAGCAAAAAAAGCTTCGGTTGGAACAGGAGATGCGACTGACTCAACAAGAAGACCAAGGCAACAACAACTCTGCGATACCAACTCCTTCTATCAGTTCTTCTCTGGCAGTTCCTTCAAGTGGCACATCCTCATCACATGAACAATTCCACGCTATGCCCAAGGCTTCCCTAGAAATGACCCACCGTCATACACCAACGCAGCCATCCCAATTGCCTGTCCATCCCTATTCTCAGCAGCAACCACCACAACAGTACCAGCCATTTAACGCCGAACAAGGCAACCTCAACCCCAACAGGAGTGGTGGCGAGTTTGTTCTGAAAGAGGAGAACGTGGTGGCTGGAAGGCCAGACCTGGCGAAAGTGCAAAGCACCACTTGTTTTTTAGGGCATCTTCCACCGGGTACCACCGAGGAAGATTTGTCGCATCTATTTGGTTCTTTTGGCAAGATCCGTATTGTGAAGCTGTTGGCGGACCAGAATACAGCTTTTTTAACATTCGAGTCGCGTATCTCGGCTGAAAACGCTAAAGAGGCGGCAGAGCAACGCGGCCTGTTTCTAGGAGGAAAGGCCATCAAAGTGGGTTGGGCCAGAGGCAACAACCCTGTGGGCACCAAGGATGACTTTGACCGAAATACCGGCGAAACAATAGTCTCTCTCAGTGTGTTTCTTCAGCATCAGCAACGCACGGAACAGATGCGTCATCGTCACCAAGGGGCTGGTGGAGGAAGAGGCGGTGGTCACCTTCCTCGTGATGTTAGAGGCAAGGAAATGTATGACAGAAACTCTCATCATCCCCCCTCCTCCTTCTCTGCTGTAGGCGCCAGCATACCAGTTTGGGGCCATGTAAAAAATTCTTCTTCTGCTGTTTTCGCTCCTTCCGATATGAGCAACCCTCACCCACTCCAAAACAACCCCCCACCGATAACCTCCACCACCATCGGTTCGACTAACAACAGCAACCAAGCCAAAAATGCAGAGGCCGCTGCTGCATTCTTTCAGAGAACTGCCTCTTCCTTTTTCTCTCCAAGTCCCCCTCCCGCGCATCCCCAGCCCCAAACCCAATTCCAACCCCAACCTCTGCACCCCCAACGAACATCAACCTCACCAACACCGCCGCCATCCCACGGTAGCAGAAAACGGCGCTTTGAAGAAAGACCCCCTGCCCATGCTCACTATCCCGAGAGAAGAGGCCAAGATGGCGACGACCATCGCGACCGCCACTGGGAACAACAGGAGGAGCATCATCTTCATCACGACCGGGACAGTACAGAACGCGGCAGCAGCGACAGGGATCACCACCCCCGTAGGAGCAGCACCGACAGAGACAGAGACCACCACGATCGCTACCGAGAACCGCAGCGGGGGAGGGGCCGTCCTCCCTCACCCTCTCACGAAAGAAGGAGCACGAGCGACCGGGACAGCACAGAACGCGGCAGCAGCGACAGGGATCACCACTCCCGCAGAAGCGACAGAGAACAAACCAGCCGCAGCGGCAGTGGCAGCAGCAGGAGGGACCATCGAGATGAAACCCGTCACCATCACCACCGTCATGAGCGCTATCATGGCCATGAAGAGGAGGGCACGAACGCAGATCCTTTCGGACGAGACCAAGAACGAACAAAAAAACAACGCACCACCAGCAGTACTGCTCGGGAAGCAAGTGAGGCGGAGGCAATAAAAGACAACGGTCGAGGACCTCCTCCAGAGAGCCACAGCAAATAGTGCAATAATGAAAGTGTACGAAAAAAAATAAAACAGAATAAAAACATGGGCGCTGGGCGTGCCCTACTTCCCCACAACTCAACTTTTATGATAGCAGCTCGTACGCTTTGTTCAATGCTTATGCTCTGCGTGCTGGTGGTCTCCGTGGTAGTCGTCGAGGTCCTCATCGTCGTCATGATGCTCCTCTGGCGGGCTATACTTTTTCCAAGGATGTTCTTTGAGTGCAAAGTACTGACCACACTCGAGGCATACTGTCGGTCGAGTCTTCCTTACTTCGTGCCACAACAAGTCGTGAGCCTTCTCACCCGGACCACCTGCACAACGCAATCACATCGTGGTCAACGAGGGAGTCATAGCCACTAACACCAAACAGAGTGAAGTTTTACCCAGGCATCCCACAATTCTGGAGTCGAACCATGAAACCACTTCCACGGGTTTATCCGCAGTACCGAAAGGACCTGTGAGGAAATCTGGACCAGCGAGCTCCTCCTCGAAGCCTGCTTCCTCAAAGGCCGTTATGTTAAATTGCTCGTCGCTGTCAGCGGTAGAAACTGAAAGAAAAAAATAGTGAGCATTGTGGCAAGATAGCAATAGCGCAGAGAGGAGGAGAGAGAGACGGGAGAGAAAAGGAAAGAGATGAGAGGGGGAGCAGAGAGAAAACGCAGAGAAAGAGGATAAGTCGACGCACGATCTCTGATACTAGGCTCCTCCTCTTTCGGAACTTGTTGGGGAGAAGTTTGCGCATTTGGGGTGCTGGGAGTAGAAGAGCTAGCACCAGTGGCATAAAGCCTAGAACTGCGCAAGGAGAAGCGAAAAGCGCTCCGGCCGACAACAAGACCAGCTGTGCCGAACCTTTGTGCGGGCAGTCTCAACATCCTGATACTTTTTTACGATGACGGTAAAAAATTTGCCGTTTTTACACTCGGTAGGTGGTGAAGAAGAACAAACGCACCTGTGGAACTAACTGGAGCAGCTGCGGGAGCGGGTGGTGTTTCTTTCCCCCTTTTTTTTTGTTGCGCAGTTTGGTGTGCCTAGCGCAACAACAACAAGCCACCACCCACCATAAATAAAAAAAGGATTGACCCCCAGGCAAAATCGGCGACTTGAAGAAAATTTGATGAAAACTCGATAGATCAAAGATCAAAGAGAAATAATGCGCGCACCAAAGCAAGCTGGGCGTGGGAGGGGAGCTCCTGCTGCTGCTGAACACAGAATGACAGAACAGTCCCATCCCAACTATCATGCACAACAGCACACCGAAGACTTCGAGGCCATGACCCCCGAGTTTGAACTTATTTTACCACGGTTATTGGATACGCTCAAAGCAATCGGGGAAGGAAACGAGACGGACGTGATAAAGACCGTAAGCACTCCCTTCTTTTGTCCTGTGAACCTATGTTTTCCACTGCCGTCTGACTGAATAAGCTGAACTGTGAATGCAGACCAACCAGCTAAACCTGCAGTTTCAAAGATGCTATCGGTTGTTGGAAGAGCTACCCGGTTCTGACTTGACGGAGCAGCAACAGCGCACAAAGTACCAGCACTGCCAAAACATTCTGCAACGAAAAACGTGCTCGCTCCCTGTCTGACTTACTGTTTGTTTGTTTGTTTGTTTGTTTGTTTGTTTGTTTGTTTGTTTGTTTGTTTGTTTGTTTGTTTGTTTGTTTGTTTGTTTGTTTGTTTGTTTGTTTGTTTGTTTGTTTGTTTGTTTGTTTGTTTGTTTGTTTGTTTGTTTGTTTGTTTGTTTGTTTGTTTGTTTGTTTTTTTGTTTGGTTTGTTTGTTTGTTTGTTTGTTTGTTTGTTTGTTTGTTTGTTTGTTTGTTTGTTTGTTTGTTTGTTTGTTTGTTTGTTTGTTTGGTTGTTCATTCCACTGCCCAGTGTAGGGTGCAAATATTATAGAGAGAAGTTGGCTTGATAGTTGTTATTGTTTTTGAAGGTCAAACTTCTCACTGCTGATTGCATGCAGGGGATTGCTGACGAAGTACCAAGCCCTGCCCGCCGTCCTCCAGTTGAAAAATCTACAACCACCACAAGAACCGTCGCAAGCAACAACAGCATCTTCTGGGCAACTAACAACCACTACTACTACGACATGATCTTGAGGAAGAGAGTGTCATACAACATCTATGTATGGTTCATGGCAATGTACAAAATAACTTAAAATCTACAAAAAAAAAAAAAACACTGGAAACAGTCAGCTGAGGTGTGGCTGCTCCGCTGGTCAGGCTGCCAGCAAGAAAGCGGCTTATAACTATCATTATCGTCAAGTGGTATTGGTGGGAGCTGCCGTCAAAGCTCCCGTCGTGGTGGGAATAGAGGCAGAGGCAGGGGCGGAGGAGATAGCAGATGTGGTGGTGCTGACGGCTGCAATAGCTGAATAGTTTGCGAGTGTGGAGAGGGAAGGTGGCAGAATAGGAGCAGAAGCAGTGATGCTGGCGATTGCAGCGGCAGTTGACAGTGATTGGGAGTGAGGGTAGGAAGTATAGTGACAGTGACGATGCTGAGGATACAAGTGGTCTCCTCCTATGCCGTTGTTGGAGAGCTCCCTTGCGGTGACAGCACCAGGTACGCTCCCACTCATCATCGCCGGCATTGGATGGAAGGGGTTAGAGCGAGGCGGGGAAGAAGAGGCATGGCTCTCCAATCCCAGAGAGGAGGCCCGTTTCTTCATTGGGGAAACCAGCGGAGGCAGAGCGGGATCCAAAAGACCTGCATCACCACCGCCATACCATTCGCTGGTGTGAGACTATAGCGCTTAAACAGAAAGACAACGTTATGAACTCGCACGTACTGCGTTTTTTGGAGTCTTGGGCAGGGGAAGCAGTTGTTGGGCTTGGCAGCATAAACTTAGGGGGTGTTGTGTTGGAATTGTTTGCCTGCAGTGATACGTAGGTTCCTTTAGGCAAAGAGCGATCCATGGAAGGGAGTTAGCAGGGGCAGCCCCAGTCCAGAACGAGTGAGGGAAAGGAGGAAGAGAGGAGGCATTCGTGCGCACGTTGGTTTGTCTCTGGTATTTCGGGATTGGGGGGAGGAAGGTGAAGGTTCTTTATGACAACGAACACCTTGTCGTTGTCTTTGAGCACCTCCCCAGCTAAAAGGTGGTCCGGCATGTCATTGTGGAGTGAATCTTGAAGGCGGAGGACTTGCAAGCTGGCTTGAAACTGCTTGCCATACTTGGGATTCCCATAAAGTTCTGCAAAGTCGCTCTCCACCTGATCTCTCAACTTTCGTACAGTTACATTTCTCGAAGTAACAGTCAGGAATCGGAACGGATCCCCGGCATCTATCTGCAGCCTTATCTCTTCTCCTCCTCCTGAGTGGTGGGGGGCAGAGAGCTGTTGCTGATGGGACATCTCTTTCCGAGAGCAACTTGTTTGCATTCTTTGCATTTTTCAAATGCTTTTCGCTCCTTGTGGGCGCTTTGCATTCTTTGAATTTTCACGCTTATTCACAATGACCCCTCAATGCCACTAAGGAAACCGAGGTCCTAGTTGAGAAGTTAATGATAAAATAATCCGATTGTGTTAATGGTTTACTTGGTTGATTATAAATACTTTACAACATGATTTAAATGCCTAAGGTCCATCCCATAGCAGGATAATAACATATCTTCTCTTTGTTTGTTTGTTTTAGAAAACAAATAAAATAAAAGTAACATAGTTATTTGCATTTGCTCAAGAGCAACACTTAATCATACATAAGAATTGTATACTTGGTATATATATTTACTTTTTTTACTTTCTTAGCCTTAAGCTTTCCTTGTCATACACAAGGGATAAGAGTTTTGATAAGGCTGATAGGAGAACAACTTAATAGATACTAACCTGATGGACATAGGGAAAAGACCTTTAATAGAATAAAAGAAAGAGATATATTTACAAGGAGAGATATAATACCTCTTATGGAAGAATGGTTTAATAGAGTGTTGAATCAGCTTTTAAACTTGGTTTGTAAATTAATTATTTTCTTCTTTGTCTTTATTTATATTTTCTATAATACATAATAGTTATCATATGTTCTTCTTCCTTGTTTAACTGACCTCTTTTAGTGACTTTGAGAGGTTATCTTAACTACCTTTGCATACAAAATTATTTCTTGCATATTTGATAAAGCCAAAAGTAAGCAATAGTTTGCATTCATGACACATTGAAATAATTCCTCTCAGGTAGCACAGGGCTGCAAAGTTATCCTATACAGTAATTTCATTGTGATATAATGCAATAGCAAGCAGAGAACCATCTAGAAAGATAAACTTTAACAGTAAAAGATTCTAGTTCCTATCAAACAACACCTTGGTTTAGTGCTGTCATCAGTTCTTTATATCAAGCCACTTCCTTCATGGGTGTTTTTTTGTTATTAAGTTGTGTGAAACACAATTACACCAAAACATTATATCATGACTCTAGTTAACATGTGTTAAATGTACAACTGTCCTGCACAAAAGTTGCTCCTCGCACAAGTTGACTGGCTGATGCTTGGGTTTGAGTCTTTTTGTTATAGTGGCAGTAAGTAAAGCAGAAAAGCCACTGTTCCACCTTCACACTTTTCCAACTTCTTCTAATAAAACATGAACAACTACACCAAAGAAAAAGAAAAGAGGCATAAATATTACAAAACTGAGGGTTCCTTAGTGTTGATAAACATACCTAAATCTTGAGAAGGAAGAAATTGAAGTGAACCAAAGAAACTGCTCTTCCACTCTTCCACAATTTAACTCCATTTTCTCATTTTTGCCACAGTACAGAAAAAACCAACACTATAAAGGATGGACAGACTAATAGAAAGACTTTTAAGTGGCTTTTGCTGTCCTTGAGCATGCAGTTCAACAGGCCTTCTGTTGTGGTCACTAGTTGATGTGTTGAGCTGTGCAGCTTTCTTCCCCAATGAACAATATGAACTCATACTGATTCAACAGAACAGCCAGCTGAAGAATATGAAGATTAACAGAAACTTTGTGAATGATAACTACTGCTTTGGACAGGTATTTGCAAACTTGCTCAAGTGATGTTTGAGGTAATTAGCCAAACATCCCTTCCATCGATGATACACTGTAATGGCAATAATGTTGACTAATCAGGCCCATGACTCCTCTTTCTTTCTAAATCCGCCCAGGCAATCACTTAATAATCCTTGCTCTCTTGCTTGTATGGTCAACTGCACCATGATAGCTCCCTCAAACTCCTTGGCTGCATTGCATAGGAGAGTAATTCCTTTTGGTCAAGTCCAACTTTAAAAAAAAGGGACAAATTATCAAAAAGGATTGTATTCCAGAAAGAAAGAAAAACAACTAGAGGGGAATTTGTCATTGCTTTTGAGTATACCAAGGGGAAGGGGAAAAAGAGTTAGTAAAATCACCAACATTTATCTCTAGACTCCTCACGTTGGATTTGTATCCTACATCCTTCCTTTTCTTGAGTTCAGCCCCTTTCAACCCTGGCATTCCATTCTCCTCCAATAATCAGGGGTCCTCCTTCCTTGACCACATCCAGGATTTTTTTCAATCACAGCCAAGGCGACCTTAAAGTCCACAGTACCTCCTAAAGGGAGATACACTACACTTATTTAAAAGATGCAACTCTGTCTCTCTAGTTCTACTTAAGTGAAGTTAGGTGTTTGTCACTCTTTCCAGTCTCAAGTGGTGCAAAAAGGGGAAAGGATGCCTAAGTGTTTTGTCAAAGGGACAAGATAAATCAGTTTTTGGAGAAAGCATTTAAGTTAGTGGTAAAAAAGTACCTGTTGGCTGTGATGGAGCAACAAAAAGAACTTCTTCAAAAGTTTCATTCTGAAACTCATGAAGGTGACTTCTTTATCTTCAATTGAATTTGAAAAGAAGGATACATCTGGCCTTCTCTTCTGCTCTGACTGTTACTTCTTCATGCACTCTTGTGATGCTTGCTGATGTTTCAATGTGGCTAAACATGGCTTTCATCCCATGAAGACCATTACCACTACTTATCCATTTGACTACATTGCTATCAACCTCTTCAGTTCTCTTCCTTCTAACGAACATGGCTTTTCCTACATAATGGTGCTAGTTAATATGGCTACTTGCTTCACTCTTCTTCAAGTCTCCAACAAAAGCACTCTTGCCACTGCTCAAGTTCTATACCAGTTTATCTGCGATTTTGGTTTCAACAAGATTACTGACTTGTTCAATAAGAAAGCTCCTCTCATTTCCTTTGCTCCTGGTGGCACTGAAATGCTTTGAAACTCTGGTGCAAATGCTAAAACTAATCCCAAGTACCTTGGTCCTTTCTGAGTCATCAAATGTACTCATCACTGTGCTTTCCACCCAGAAGATTTCACATGTCAACTTGTTCCTGAAATGGTTTTGCCTTCCCTCTTAAAGAAGGTTTATTCACCCAAGCCACTTTCTTTCCCTTCCTCTTCTTTGGACTCTGCTGATCCTGCTTCAAAATGCTATGAGGTTCACTTCATCATGGTTCTGCCCATAATTGTAAGTATCTGGTCCACTGGAAAGGCTACAGCCCTGGAGGTGACTCCTGGGAACCTCCATGTCACTTCAATGATTACCACACTATTGACATTATTGGAAACATATGTGTAAGGAAGGTATATCACCTCTTCGTAAAGAGGAAGTGATGTTGGCAACTGCCAACATAACCAACTCTTTCTTGAATTCTTTCTTCATTCTTTTCTCTTTTCTGTCAACAATTTCATGTTAGCTGTCATCAATCTTTTATGTCAACATCAAGCCCTTCCAAAGATCTTTCTCCTGCCTTCCCTGGAACTTTCCTAAGCCTAGAACTTAAGAACAGAGAAACCAGGAAGTCAGTTCCTCAAGCCTCTTTCCTTCCTTGGTTGTCATTTTCTCAACTATAAATACTTTTCCCACAACAAAAACAAATGGCAGGAACAAAGCAACAACAATACACTTACAAACACACTTGTTCTCTTCTTCTCATTAAATACAGTTGGCTCCCGTCTTTCTCTTTGTTCCTCTCTTGGTTCTATGCTCAAGTTTTAACATACCACAGCCAAGACTTTTCCTCCCTGGCATTACACTGGCTGTGAAAAAGCATCATGGTGCTGTCAACTGGTCTGACATTGTGGATGAAAAAGGGAAGGAGACTCAATGAACTGGAGACAAGAGAAATTGGTCAGCCATTGGGCTGACAGTAAGCAATTTAACATTATCAAAGGATACAAACATAGGAAGATGGTTGCCCCTTGCTTAAAGGAGTATTGGTGGATAGAGGGGCTGCTTTAGAGGAGAGTGGCAATGGAAAGAGTAGTACAGGGTTCTTCTTTTGAGAGGGCTTCAAGGGTAACATCAGAGAAAGGAAAAAAGTCATAGTCCACAGTGATCTTTTGTTTTCCAGCTCTCCATGTGAACATTAGCATTTCAAATGGTGAATCTACTTTTCAACCTTGGCATTCCAGTTTCCTTCAATAATCAGGGATCTTCCTTCCTTTAGGATTCTCTTCTTAATTGCAACTAAGGCGACCTTAAAGTCCATAGTACCTCCTAGAGGGAGATACATTATACCAATCACAAAGATGCAACTCTGTCCCTCTAGTTGACTAGCAAGGTAGCAGGCAATGGGTGGCAAGCATGGTAGTCAAGTTGAAGGATTCAGCAGATAATTGCAATGAGGTTTGGATGGAATGATGAAAGTGGAAGTCCTACTCAGAGGAAGATCACAAGTAAAAGGTAGAGGTGGGTGCAAGCACTCCTTCAAAGGAGAGAAATGGAATGCCATGGTGAGAAAAATGCAAGAGGGACAGTATGGTATATAGTTCCTATAGTATATAGTTGAAGATCTTTGGAGCAAGCCAGGAAAAGGTTTGTGAAGTTATGAAGAGCCAAATGGGAATAAATGAAGTGAAGAAGACAAGAGAACATCAAGGATATGCAGAAATGGATTGGCAACATGTGAAGGATAGTGAAACAGCATAGAGCAGAGCCTATAGCAATTACGGAGCACCACAGTAACATGTCAGCTTTCAAGGAACATCGGGCAAAGCTGGGAAGGAAGGATTCTTCCATTGAGAGGAAAAGATTGAGGGAGGGTAAGCAAAGTTGCTATAGTGGATGATATTGATGAAAAAATGATGAAGTATGGAGGTAAACATGTGCAAGACATAACTTGGATGCTGATCAAGGCCATTGAGAACCAAGGCGTTTTTTCCAAAGAGTGAAAACAGGGGGTGGTAATCCCCTTGAATAAGGCAGGAGATCCCCTTGCTAAACTATAGAGTGCAATGCAGCCAAGGTGTTTGAGGGAGCTATCTTGGTGCAGCTGACCATACAGGCAAGAGAGCAAGGGTGGGTAACTGATTGCCAAGGAGGATTTAGAAAAGGAAGGGAAGTTATGGATCAAGTGTGGCAGTTGAAGAAATGCCTGATGAAAACATACTTATATTGCTCTGTTGGATATCAACAAGGCATATGACATGCTTGACCGTGAGCAAAAGAGGCAGCAGTGGGCATTATTACAAAGTGGTAGAGTGGTATTACCAGTGTCATTCACAGGAACAGGCCTGGTCTCTGAAGAATTTCTGGGAGAAAGAGGAGTTAAGCAAGGAGGAGTTGTATCTCCCTTCTTGTTCAATGTGTATATTGATGTGGTAGCAATAAACCCTAGAAATGACAGAGAAGAAGGAAAGAGGAGATAAAGCAAGGAATGTTTGCATGTTGTTTGCAAATGATTTGACAGTGGTGGCCAATGATTCTTTTGAGCTTCAAAGAAGATTGAATGTGGCTGTGAATGCTCTGGGACTTCAGTGCAATGCAAAGAAATCAGTGGTGCTAGTACAAGGAAAGAAGGTTGGCTTTCAATGTGAAACATGTGAACAAGGCCAAGTACCTGGAACTGTGGTTGGTAAGTGGACAACTCATGCAAAGGAGAGGATCAGCAAGGCCAAACAAGCTTTTTACAGCCTCAGACAGCAGGGAGCCATTGCTCAAGGCCTTGGTACACGCACTGCCCAGATTGCTGCAGAGGCTATTATCAAGTCTAATTTGTCATATAGACTATGCATGACAGAGGTTTCCTAATCATGGAGGAAGAAATTTGAAGCTGTGTGAAATGAGACAACAAGATGTGTATTGCAAGTTCGTCAAAGGACTGTGGCAGGGGTTTGTACAAACACTTCAACTTCAAATCAAGAGCACTGCAAGCCAAGAGTACTGGATGAGAGAGTACTTAGAAAAGAAATGTGTTGATAAAAGCAAGAAAGGATACATTTGATGAAGCTTCCTGCAATGCAAAAAAAAGAAGATGAAGAAGTAATATGAAGAGCTGAAGGAAGAGTTTAAGGTCGGCAACCTGGTACTCATTCACTCTAAGATAATGTCAAAGAAACTTCAAAGGTACTAACCAAGGCTTGAGTATAGTTGAAGTCAAAAGGTTTTTCTAACTACTACAACACTCAAGAGCCTGAATGCAACATTACCAGTGCTCTGGACTTGGTCCAGGCTTATAGAAAAGCCACAGGGGAGAAAAATGCGGAAAAATAGGGCACTGACACGCAAGAGCACTGAATTGATTGATAGTCAGGAGAGGGAACAGGTCCTGTGTCGATGGGTGGATCTGGCCATGAAGGAACGTCTTAGACTGGGGACCCTAAATGGTAATCATTCGTGGAAGCCTGCTTTGCAAGCCATGCAAAAAGAGGCAAAGATCCCTGAATGTTTTGTCAAAGGGGACAAGTTAAATCAGTTTTTGGAGGAAGCGTTTAAGCTGGCGGTGGAAAAGTATGGGCACCTAAATACTACCACAGTCAAGTTCCTCCCTTCCCAAAGGGCTAACCAAAAGGAGGAGGACGACAGAGGTGCAGAGGATCAGCGTAACTCGGTAGTGGATTCGCCCCTCCAAGAGGAAGGGACCAGTGTTGTGCCTGAGAGGAAGATTGATTCGGACTCAGTCAGTGTGGATGACGCTAAGGTGCGAACCAACAGTCAAGTGGCACTGCTGTTCAATTGTATTAGCAGTGTTTTTTGCGAGTGTGGTAAGCTCTCCGAGGCAGGCGTACTTTCACTCGCAGTGATTGTATGATTCAGGGACCTGATTGATTCTCTCAACCAGGAGATTAATAATCTTATGATGGAGGAAAAAGGAAGTGCACAAGGTACCAAAGACAATCCTGCTCTGGGTGCCCATTATCAACGGTCATACACAGAGGTGGTCAGATCTGCTCTGCGGTGTGACCAGATTACTGCAGAAAGGAATTTCCCTCCAACAGTAACTACAGCTAGCGCACTAAGCTTGGAATACTGGAAGGAAGAAATGGCAAAAAATCAAGAGATATGTTGGCAGGATAACTCCAACATATACAGGAGGACATGGACCAAGGATACAGTAACCAACCCAAACTATTGGTCTACAGTAAAACCATAGTATGGCTTTGCCAGTCCCTACTCCAAGGTAGGGGCTGTGGAGGGTAGATTGATTGTGGTGAGCAGTAAGGACCTTAAGAAGGAAAAAGTGTGCAAGAGGATCTTCGAGTTGGGGCTCAAGCATGTCGAAGTGCAGAAAGTAGGAGAGAAGAATGGCATGCAGCATTGGGGAGTTACTCTAGAGACGGCCCAGGCTGCTGAAGACATTATTGCGGAAAGAACCAGGCTGTATGCTTTCACTCGCTGGTGGGTGGGCAAAGCCCAAATCGAAGAAGCCAAGAATGAAGGCAAACCGCTGTGGAAGCCTAAAGAGCAAAGAAATAGGGAGAAGAGGAAGGAAAAGGAGGAGAATATGTTGGTAAAATCACCAACACTTATCTCAAGACTCCTCATGTTGGATCCGTCCCGGACCCTCAGCTCTCCTTTCTTTTGTATCCTCCATCCTTCCCTTCTCCCTTTTCCCTTTTCTCTCGGTGTACTTTGAAGCAACGTCGGAGATTCACTCCCGTTGTCCTTCCTCTATTCTCTTGAATACACTTCTTGTCTCGTCACCGACTCTTTTATTCTTGAGGTTGGATTCAACCAACAAATATTGGAACAGTGGCTTTGGACAGCTCGTTGGAACTCTCTGGCTTTGTGCTGGCCGAGGAGGAGCATCACGGTGCTGCCAACTGGTCTGACATTGTGGATGAGGAAGGGGAGGAGACCCAATGACTTCAGTAGTATTTGTCAACTCTAGAGGCTGGGGACAAGAGGAATTGGTCAGCTATTGGGCGGACAGTAAGCAATTTGACATTGTTGGAGTATGCGAACATAGGAGGATGGTTGCCCCGCACTTGGAGGGGTATAGGTGGATGGGTGGAGGGGCTGCTCCAGGGAGGAGTGGCTATGGAAGGGGTGGCGCAGGGTTCTTCATTCGAGAGGGCTTTCAGGGAAACATCATTTCTTTCTTCGTTTCTTTTCTCTTTTCTGTCGACAATCTCACGTCAGCTATCATCGATCTTTTATGTTGACACCGAGCCATTCCGAAGATCTTTCTCCTGCCTTCCCTGGAACTTTCCCGAGCCTAGAACTTAAGAACAAAGAAACCAAGAAGTCACTCCCCAACCCCGAGCCCCTTTCCTTCCTTGGTTGCCTTCTCAACTATAAATACTTTTCCCACAACCAAGAACACACAGACGAATGAACGAAGAAACAACACACTCACAAACACACTTGTTTTCTTCCTCTCATTAAATACGTTTGGCTCCCGTCTTTCTCTTGGTTCCTGTCTTGGTTCTATGCTCAGGTTCTAACAGAGCAGAGCCCAAAGCTGTTATTAAGCACCATGGTAGCATGGCAGCCTTCAAGGAACATTGGGCAAAGCTGGGGAGGAAGGATTCTTCCATCGGGAGCTTGCATTGAGAGGAAGCAGGTCCAGAAGGACCGTCTTGGTCTGGCAGCAACTGGCTTAAGAAGGAGAGCTTTAATCTTGCATGGAGGAAAAGATTGAGGGTGGGCAAAGCACCTGGAGTGGATAATATTGATGGGGAAATGATGAAGTATGGAGGTAAACATGTGCAAGACGCAATTTGGACACTGATCAAGGCCGTTGAGAACCAAGGCGTGTTCCCCAAGGAGTGGAAACAGGGGGTGGTTATCCCATTGCATAAGGCAGGAGATCCCCAGAACCCAGCAAACTATAGAGGAATTACCCTCTTATGCAACGCAGCCAAGGTGTTTGAGGGAGCTATCTTGGTGCAGTTGAACATGCAAGCAAGAGAGCAAGGGTGGATAAGTGATTGCCAGGGCGGATTTAGAAAAGGAAGAGGAGTCATGGATCAAGTGTGGTGGTTGAAGAAATGCCTGATGAAGAGAAGCAAAGAACATACTTATATTGCTCTGTTGGATATCAGCAAGGCATATGACATGCTTGACCATGACATACTGGCAAGGACATTGCGCAAAAGAGGAGCAGAAGAGGCAGCAGTGGGCATCATTGCAGAGTGGTACTGTGGTATGACAAGTGTCATTTGCATGAATGGGCAACTCTCTGAGGAATTTCTGGTAGAAAGAGGAGTTAAGCAAGGAGGAGTTTTGTCTCCCTTCTTATTCAATGTGTATATTGACGTGGTGGCAAGAAAGCTACGAGTGGCAGAGGAAAAGGAAAGAGGAGATAAAGCAAGGAATGTTTGCTTGTTGTTTGCAGATGATTTGGCAGTGGTGGCCAGCGATCCTTTTGAGCTTCAAAGAAGACTGAATGTGGCAGTGGAGGCAGTGAATGCTCTGGGACTTCAGTTCAATGCAAAGAAATCAGTGGTGCTAGTACAAGGAAAGAAGGCTTGCTTCCAAGAGTGGAGACTAAAGGGGGAAGCTGTGAAACGTGTGAAGGAGGCCAAGTACCTGGGACTGTGGTTTGAAGAAAGTGGTGAGTGGACAACCCATGCCAAGGAGAGGATCACCAAGGCCAAGCAAGCCCTTGTTAGAAAGGGCGAATAACACGAACGGATGGGGCCAAAACGTATTATTCAAGAGGGAACAAAGGAACAAAGAGTGTCAGGAGAGAAAGGTGTGGTGTGAACTAAACAAAACTAACTAACTAAAAGAAAGGGAGAAGGAAGCAAGCGGAATAAAAGGAAGAAGCCTAGCGATGTGGCAACAGGCGATTGGTCCATGTTGCAGATGTCGACAGAAAGGAAAGGAAAGGAAAGGGGCAACGGAACTAATATGTTGAGAGTAATTCTCAACACCCTCTACAGCCTCAGACAGCAGGGAGCCATTGCTCAAGGCCTGGGTACATGTACTGCCCAGATTGCTGCAGAGGCCATTGTCAAGTCTACCTTGTCATATGGACTTTGCATGACAGAGCTTTCCACCAAATCATGGTGGAAGAATATCGAAGCTGTGTGGAATGAGACAGCAAGAAGTGTATTGCAAGTCCATTGAAGGACTGTGGCAGGGGTTTGTAGAGCAGAATTGGGCTGGTTGACTATCAAGGCCTACTGTGAGTTGGAAAGGCAAGCAGTAATTCGCCATGCTGAGAGGCAAGATGGCCACTTTGAGCTTCTGGAAGAGATAAGCCAAGCAAGGGAAGAGGAAGGTGAGAAGAGAGAAGGTGAGGGAAGTGAAGGGATGAGTGACATTGAAAAGAAAGCCAAGAGGATGAGGATCTTAACTCGAGTAGCCAAGGCAGAGTATGCAGTTAAAGGAGAAAGAGGAACAAGAGCATGGCTTTGGCATAACTTCCTGACAAATGGAAGATGTTTGGTTGGACAACAATGGAGCTTAGTGATTACCAACCCAAGGAAGGAACGATTGATGAATGCTATTCACTGTGGTGGACTGCCCATTGGAAAAAAGTGGGGAGCCATTCAGCAGTCTGAAGAGGACAGTATGTGCCCTGCATGCAATGCTGAGGAAGAAACAGCAGAACACTTCCTATTAAGATGTCCAAATCTTTGGGAAGATCGTTTTAGAATCTGGAATGTGGACAATGGAGATGAAGAACAAGTCAGAAAGCTAATTATAGTGGAAAGAAATGCAACAGAGCTCAAGAGATGGAGCATTGTAAGCAGAGTTGTAAACGAGTCTGGAGATTATAGGCAGCAAGAGCAAGTTGGAAGTATGGAAGTTCTTTTGCATTTTATCAATCTTTGGAAGTAATGTAAAAGTAAGGAAATGATAAGAGAGGAAAAGGGGAAGAAAAGGATAGCTAGATGATACAAAGTTAGTCTGAAAGCTCATTCAACACCTTTCACTTGTGAACTAACATAACAATTGGGAAGGCATTGAGGATGAGGGAATAAGAAGTAAGAGTACACTATGTATGTACAATGCTTACTTTTTATATAGTGTGGTGTTGCTCTTAGAGCAAATAAACTTCTTATTACTACTACTATCCAAAGGGGATGAGGGGTGTTGTAAATTATAAATCAATGCTTGTAAGCAAAGTTTGGAAGAAAGCAAAATAGTGGAAAAAGTTGATTGAGCACCCCGAATTGAATTTGAAAAATAGAGGTTGGGAATGACCTTCAAGAGTTACCATGAAAGGATGCAACCAACCTTTGAAATCCCAGACCCATTCCAAAGGATGTAATTCTGGACGAGTTTCATCCGTTAAATAAGAAGAGTTAATGAATGTAAAGAATTGCTCTAAGGTTTCAATATTAAATTTGAGTAATGCTTTTCCACCTAGCAAAAAGCAAAGTTGAGATGCACCTTTCATAAAGCATTACTCAAATTTATAAAAGCAAAGTTTGATCTTGGAAAACATCTTAAGATGCACCAACCAACATAAAAAGGCCAATAAAGACTTGTTTTTGTTTTCTTTATAGCAGTTGTCAGCTTGAAGGTAGAAGGTTTGGTTGGGATGGGCTCAAATGGGTTGTTGTAATGTTTGCATGAGAAAGTAAAATAAATAAATTGGCATCACATGACCACTGATCAAAATGATAACGCAGATAATGATGATGATGCCCATGATCTATCAGTGCGAAACAAGAGACACCAATAAACTTTTTGATGGTCCAGCCTTTTGGGGGAGTATGATGATGGGGAAGAGGAATGGCCTCTGTATAATCCATAATGATGGAAATGTATTTGAAAGGAGAGGCTTTGGCTTTAGCACGATGCTTGTAATACTTCTCTTTGTGTACATAAACAAAGTGCAAATGATCACTTCATTCCTTTTGTAAGCCTTGCAATGCCTCTACACTCTTGCATTGTTTAAAACGAACTAGAAGCTGAGCACATTGATCACATTTTCCTAATCTGGTTTGCTAATACAGAAAGCAATAACAATGTGGAAACACATTGGCCCAAAAGCTATGCATGAAGAACTGGAATTGTATCATACTGAAAAAGCGATTCCTTTAGCCCACTTGGAGGAAGTCCAAGATCAGGTGAACAGTGGCGAGTATGATGAAGAGTTCTTTGAGAAACAAGGCTTATCTGGAGATACTGCTTTCACCAGGCAATTCAAGTATGCCTTTTCTAAAGTGCATTGGTTTCTATGGCATTGAAGTTCAGTTAACATTTCCTTTTGCTATCTTTCATTCATTTATTCATTCCTTGCTGCTAGCAACACATACCCTCCGATTCTTCCTTTATAAAAGC